>VZRQ01010230.1:150007-174734 GCA_013397975.1 Machaerirhynchus nigripectus | reverse complement strand
TGGGGCCAGAATAAATCTTTCGAGCCAGTCTGCTCTAAATGCTGCACTGAGGAGCTTTCTCTGAGCACGCCAAGGATTTTTTGCAGCCCCAGTCCAGCACGTTTCTACTTTCCAGCATGAAAAACCAGGAATAAACCCAGCTTAAAACGGGTTACAACAACCCATTATTCCCCCCAAAACAAAAGCTCCACACAACTGCCGCATTCCTGCCTTGCAGTTATTTATTGGGCTTTTCTTCCCAGTCATGTCAGAGAAATGCCCTATTTCTTATGTCTATTCACATTCCCAGTGAAATCCAAGTCTCCTTTTTAACCATTTCATCATTTTTTTTCAGCATTTTCTGTTCCCCAGGGCTTCGACTCCATCTGTGCTGCTGAGACGCGGGAGCACAACAGAGCCACTGCTCTGAGAGCGGTGTCAAAGAATTTATTTCCCAAATAAACTCGGGTTTAACCTTAAAAGACTAAGAAAAGTCGAAGTGTTACTTCTGGCATCCTTAATCCGACATAAATCAACGGCATGGGATGAAGCCTAAATCAGCACAGGGAGGGATGGGAGATGGAGGGATCCACAGGAGGGATGGGAGATTGGCAACCAAAATAGAAGCAGAGTTATCCAAGAGGTCCTCCAAGACCCCATTGTCACTGAAATTCAGGAATAAAAGAAACTCTCCAGCACCACCTTTCAGGCATTGGAGGATCCGGAATTACTTTATTCCGGCCAGGATGTGCCATGGAAATCATTCCATCGCACATCCCAGGATATGCAGTGGAAATCATTCCAACCACACAATTCTTTACCAAACCTTTCCCATATTTATACAGAAAAAACCCCCAAAAATTCTCATTCCTTGGTCCCAAATGACCCCGTTCTTAATACTGGATCTCCTCTTGGTTATTGATCCCTTCCATGCCAATTTGCTTCCCAGTTTTTGCTTCTCTTATCCATATTTTCCCACCCCAGCTGCTCCAATCCCTGCCAGGGGCTGATGTTTGGTAATGCCCATTCATGCCCTTCTGGCTACTCCCAACCCAGACATTCCAAACTCTCCAAGTCTGGGAATCTCATCTTTGTTGACCAAGGCCTATCAAGCCTCACCCAACAAAACCCAAACCCTTGATGAGCTGAGTTTTGAAGAGAAACTTCAACCCCCTGGGGAACTTGAACAAACTGACCAACATTCCTTCCAAAAGCATCACAAAAACCACTTAAAAATCCGATTAATTCCCAAATTCACTCCGCCTACCTGTGACGAGGAAGCTGCAGCGGCCGGCGCCCGCCTCGTTGATGATGTTGCAGTTGTAGATGCCGTAGGAGTCGCGCGAGAGGCTGCTCACGGTGAACTCGGTGGAGTCCTGCAGGTCGAACTGCCCCGTGCGCAGCAGCTTGCCGCCCAGGCGCCACTCGTAGCTCAGCACCCGCGTGGGGTAGGCCCGCAGCACGCGGCAGCTCATGGTGACGCTGCGGCCCTGGCCCTGCCGCAGCTCCAGGAACGTCGGCTCCACGGCCGGGGGGTCTGCGGAGACACGGGGAGGGCAGGAGGGTGTTAGAGTGGGGAAACCAGGCCTAGGGACAAGATTAAGCCAGGTTCTTGTTTAGGACCTGGCCTAGAGACAGGACTAACACAGGTTCTTCTTTAAGACCCAGCTTGGAGACAAGACTGACCCAGGTTCTTGTTTAGGACCAGTCCTAAGAGACAAGAATAACCCAGGTTCTGCTCTGGGACCTGTCCTAGGAGACGGGACTGACCCAGGTTCTTGTTTAGGACCAGTCCTAGGAGACAGGACCAACCCATGTTCTTGTTAAGGCATCCCTTGGAACAACAATGAATAAAACCAATAAAAGCCTTATTTTAACTCGGACAGGGATTGGAGTGACCTGGTCTAGTGGAAGGTGTCCCAGCCCGTCGCAGGGGGTGGAATGAGATGGTCTGGAAGGTCTTTTCCATCCCAAACCAGCCTGGAATTCTGGGACTTGGTTTGGATAAAGTGCACGAAGTGACAATACCACAGGCACAGAGCTGACCTGGTGACTCCGTGTTCAGTGGGGACCTCTCCTGTGGGCACATTCCCGAGGCTGCCAGAGCTCCAGGAGCGTTTGGACACCGCTCCAGGGCCCCAGGGTGGGATGGTTGGGCTGGATGATCCTCGTGGGATCCTTCCATCTCGGGATATTCCATGATTCCATGATCTCCCCACCCCAGCAGCTGCTGTCAGGCTTCACCACAAGTCATCATCTCTGGGTCTCTTCTCTGCATTCCGGTGGTGGCTTTGCTGTCCCAGTAAGCCCAGAATGAACCAGTTCCCCCCAGCCAGAACAGCCCGTACTGCCCTAACTCCAGTGAAACCGATTTTAAATAATTCAGATTCGAAGCTTCCCACTCCGCCAGACTTTTGATTCCAGCAGAACACCAAATAAATAAAATATAAACAACGTGTCCAGCGTGTGCACAGACCCTACTTCCCGCTGCCGTTTGCCTCTGGAAAACTTCATCACTGCTGGAAAATAAGGATAACCTGGCCGGACTTCTTATCAGCACAGGTCTCTAGAGCCAGGAACATGCATGGAAAACATGTTCCCAACGGGATGGAAACCAGGGAATGCCAGGACATTCTGGCTCTCTAAAGAACTCAGCCCATTTTTAACTCCTGAGAGGGAAGAATTCCTGAAATCCTCCCCTTCCAGGGTGTCACAGGGAAGTTTTGTCTCCTTGTTAACGCTGTTTTCTATAAACATTAAAATATAGAAACGCTGAAGAGAAGGATCTTCAGGGAGTTCACTCCAGCTCCTTTCCCTTTTCCTCTTTTTCTTTTCTTTTTCTTTTTCTCTTCCTTTCCCTTTCCCTTTCCCTTTCCCTTTCCCTTTCCCTTTCCCTTTCCCTTTCCCTTTCCCTTTCCCTTTCCCTTTCCCTTTCCCTTTCCCTTTCCCTTTCCCTTTCCCTTTCCCTTTCCCTTTCCCTTTCCCTTTCCCTTTCCCTTTCCCTTTCCCTTTCCCTTTCCCTTTCCCTTTCCCTTTCCCTTTCCCTTTCCCTTTCCCTTTCTTTTCCTTTCCCCTTTCCAAAAAGAGCTCCCCTTCCCCATTTTCTTTCCAAGAACATTTTATCCTCAGGTTCTCCACTGGTTGCAGTCTCCATCCCAGCTATCAACAACCTCCAGACTCCCGATATTTCGTTCCCTTTCTCATGGAAGTTGTGACCAGATTCCTTCCTGCTGTTCTCCATCTCTTGCTTAGACAAGAATTATCCTAACATGGAGAACATGAAATTAGGGCAAATGTTGGAGATTGGGATATTAAGATAACAAAGCTCAAAGATCACAACATCCAATTGTTCTATTTGCAATAATCACCCTTTATCCTGGAAAATAATCCAAATTCCAGAGCCTAAAGGGGCTCCAGGAGAGCTGGAGAGGGACTGGGAATAAGGCTTGGAGGGACAGGACACAGGGAATGGCTTCCCACTGCCAGAGAGCAGGGATGGATGGGATATTGGGAAGGAATTCCTGGCTAGAAAGGTGGGTAGGGAGGGGCTGGGCTGGAATTCCCAGAGCAGCTGCCCCTGGATCCCTGGCAGTGCCCAAGGCCAGGCTGGACACTGGGGCTTGGAGCAGCCTGGGACAGTGGGAGGTGTCCCTGCCCTGGCAGGGGTGGCACTGGATGGGATTTAAGGTCCCTTCCAACCCAAACCATTCTGGAATTCCACAAAGTTTGGAATTGCTGGGAAAGGAGCACCAGGATTTGGCAGGAAGGGGAGCAGCAGAAGTGGGACATGGGGCTCAGTGACACTGGATGGCAAAGTGACTCTGAATTATCCCTTACACAAAATTATCCCCCAAAACAACTGATGAAAACGTGAGGATGGGAAATCCACAGTTTTAGAATCCCACTGATCCCAGCTTGATTTTTCCTCTCCATGGATTCAATATCCCAATGGCTTGGTCTCAATTTCGAAGCCAGAATCTTCCCTGGCACAAAAACCTTCAAATTAAAGCCCAGAAATCCTAAATCCCCCATTCTGCAGCCTTTTTTCCATGGATAATACCCCCCAGTTTTCCATCCTCAGGAAATTCCATCACATTTTGACTGTTTTCAACCCCAGGCACAGAAGAAAAAATACAAAAGAAGATAAATTCGTAAGAAATTGCATTATTTTCTCTCCATCCTGATTTTTCCCCTTTCAACACAGCCCTGTCGTGTCTCCATCTGCCCTCTACAATTTCTCCACCTTTTCCTGCTTCCCTAATTTTCCCAAGGCAGCGGCTTTGCAGGGAACTGTTGGCTTAAAGACAGGAATTATCCTTGGGAAAGAAAATATTCCAGATCTCTGCTGTTTTCTCAGGGAGATCTGTGCAGCTGCCTCTCCCAAATCTCCCGTTTTCCTCTCACCAACCTGTCAGAAACTATTTGTACTTCCCAAAAAATTCCTGGATCCTCATCTATAATGGATATCAGAGAAATTGCCAATCCAATTTACTAATATTTACTATTTTTCAGGTGTTTTTCCACCTTGAGTTGAAAGTTCTCCATTTTTTTTTCCCCTTTCCAGCCAGGATAATTCCATATCCATGACCTCTCCAGCCCTTCCAGCCACACCAAAATACACCTTTAAATCCAGGGAAAATTCTCCCTAAACTTGGAGCCAGGCACAGAATAATCTCTGAAAACAACAACGAAAAGATGCTCAAGCAGCATCTGCCGAGGACCCTCCTGATCCAACATCCTGATCCTAAATCCCTGATGAAGAGCAGAGAGAATTTTGGGACAGGAATATCCCGGAAGCTCCATGTTTGAGGTGTTAAAGAGCCTTTCACGGATGATTTTTCTACCACTTTCTCCCCTTTGCTCAGAAATCCTTGGAACGTTTGAACATCCAAAACTCTTGGAATAACGTTCCCTCCTTTGTTTTCCTTGCTGCTTCCACGTAATGCCCCAAATCCGGGCAACGATTTCACCTCCCCGTGGCGGCTCCGTTTAACGACTCCAACGGAAATTTGTATTCAGGCCCTGCTCTCTTCTCCCCCCGCTTTATTTACTTACAAGCTACTTTAGCCTTATAAATAGCTTTTAAATGAAACTTTCCCCTGCCTTTAAGGTCAAAAGAGTCTTTAAACCCCACAATTCCCATCTATCCAGGGGCTGATGATCCCCAGTGACAGGAAGAGAAAATTAACTCGGGCTGCTCATTCCCGAATCCCACTTTTGCAGGTAATAGCTTGAACGGGAAAGGGGAGGGCTGATAAAACCCCCAGCCCGAGTTAAGAGCTCGTTTTTCCGTCGGGTTTTTCCACTGTTTTTGTAGGATTGTGACTTCCCAGATGCTCAGAAGAAAAACTGGAGCTGTTTGCGACTTCTCTGCGTTGAACTCATTTGCATCAGCTCTTCCCCAAGGCTTTGGCAATTTGATTTAATTTACTTTTCCCCTCCTCATTCCTTTCATAATTCCACTAGTAGTTTTGGAAAAATATCCGGCAAAGCTGCCAAGGGAGCACGGCTCATTCTCTTCCACAATTATCTTTGGGAAGCAAACGGGGCCGGAGTTAAAACAGGCTCTCTATTAATGTTTAATGAAGTTTTTTAGCCTAAGTACATTCATGTTTTAAGGATTAGAAAACGGAAAAAAGGAAAGTTCTGGAGCTATCCGGAGAAATGACAGCGAGATGCTGGTTTGGTTTGAACCCGACAGCTGCTCCTTGCGGTGATGATCAAATCCTGGTTTTTACTGTGGGATTTGTTCAGGAGAAAATTCCGGGAATTTATTTCCACCGCGTGGCCCCGAGCAGAGGCTTCACCCGCTGGTTTGGCCTCTCCAATTTGCATTTTAAGCTGAGCAAATAATGAATTCTCTCTTCCAGCAACGGGAATGATAAACAAATAATCACATAAAATAGTCACGATGGCTCTGCTCAGTTTCCACTGGGTTTGTGGCCACTGTTGGATTCACATCACAGGGATGTTTTCCCACAAAAACCTGGGACAGAGAAGGAATAACCTTGCATTGGTCCTGGGGTAGGATTTGCACCCCAGAAAACCAGAGGAGGAGATGATAAATCAGGCTGGATGACAGAAATCATCAAGGTGTTATCACACCCTCACCACCAAGGTGAAGGTGGAAAAATACCTGGAATTAAGCTGGAAAACACCTGGAAAAGACTCCAAGATCACCAACTTGACCAAGTCCCCACATGCTGAATCAACTTTATCCGAAGTGCCGTTTTTCCTCCTTTTTTCAACATTTCCAGGGATGGCACCTCCACCACTTCCCTGCACATCCTATTCCAATGCTTAACCACTCTTCCAGTGAAGGAACTCTTCCCAAACTCTTCCCAAAATTCCCACCTTGACCACCCCTGGAGCAAGTCGAGGCCGTTTCCCCTTGTCCTGCCGCTGGTTCCCTGGGACTAGGTCTGGATGGGGATGGGGCTGCACCGTTGTCCTGGGGATGATCCAAGATATCCCAGGCCAGGTGGGAAGTGGGAATCTCCCCTTCCCAGATGTGGACTAGTGTGAAACCACCACCTGGTTAAGATGCCACCAAATCCAGGATGATTTTAGCCAGAGCCGTTTCCAAGATGGGATGGAAACATCCCATAAATGATTTAATTCCCCCAGAGCCGTTTCCAAGATGGGATGGAAACATCCCATAAATTATTTAATTCCCTCAGGGATGTGCAGTACAAAGGCAGAGCCACTCCAGCTTCCAAGTCATTCCAGCGTCTTCCCTTTCCTCGTATTTTTTGAAGTTATTGAGGCTGTGTTTGCCTGTGAGGGAAAGTTCCTTCCTGGGATTTGTCTCCTGCCTGGGAAGGAGGAGACTCCAATGAAGATTTGGACCAGGCAATTAATTTGGGGTTTGTTTCATTCTCTGTCTCCACCTTTGCCTCTGATCCATCATTCCCAGGCTCCGAATGTCACCCTCAGGAAAACTGGGTGGAATTTCTTAAACTTCCAGTCTTGCATCTCCCAGGAAACATCCGGAAACATTTTATAGATTATAAAGCAGGTATTTTAAAGGATGTGGTTGGAAATGGGGGTTGTGTGTTTTATAATAAAAACCCCAATGATTTATTAAGATACTTAATGTTTCTGTGGGAATTGGATGTACGGGAAGGACCTGGAGCTGCTGGAGCCACCAGGATGATCCAAGGGATGGAGCAGCTCTGGTGGAAGGAAAAGCTGGGACAGCTGGGAATGTTCAGCCTGGAGAGGAGACCTGGAGTGACCTCTTTGTGGTCTTCCAGTGCCTGGAGGAGGTGCAGGAAAGCTGGAGAGAGACTTGGGACAAGGGATGAAGGGAGAGGACACAGGGAATAACTTCCCACTGGAATCTCTGGTGGATTTTTCCCAGTGGATTTCTGGTGGATTCTCTCCTGGGAGAAGTCGAGTATTTTCTGTCCTAAATTTGGGATAAAAGGGGGAGGATTCACAAAATTCCAATTTGCTTCCAGGGCCTGAAGGGGCTCCAGGAGAGCTGGAGAGGGACTGGGGACAAGGGATAGAGGGACAGGACACAGGGAATGGTTTCCCACTGCCAGAGGGCAGGGTTGGATGGGATATTGGGAAGGAATTCCTGGCTGGGAGGGTGGGGAGGGGCTGGGCTGGAATTCCCAGAGCAGCTGTGGCTGTCCCTGGACCCCTGGCAGTGTCCAAGGTCAGGTTGGACATTGGGGCTTGGAGCAGCCTGGGGCAGTGGGAGGTGTCCCTGCCCGTGGCAGGGGTGGGAATGGGATGAGTTTTAAGGTCCCTTCCACCCAAACCATTCCATGATTCCATGAAACAGCCGGAGATAACTGAAGTGAAGGGATCCATGGAAACGGTTGGCAGCAGGTTAAAGGCAAATATCGGGAATTTTTCCTTTGGACAACTCATGGCCATTTTTTATTCTGAAGCGAAAATCAGAACCAGAATCCGCTGGAGAAGCAGCACTGGGAATTCAGCCTCCAGCAGATCCCAGGATGCTGGATCCTGCTGGGAATGATGGCTCAATTCAGCTGCACTGCAGGGCTCACTGTGATGCTGGCAAAGCCTTTCCCAATTCCCACCCCTCTGCAGTCATTATTCCCGTGGCTCTCCAGCCTCCAGCTGTTCCTTCTGGGCACCTCCAGCTATGCCGGCGATTATTTCCATATGGAATTCCAACCTCGAATGAAATGGAACTTTGAAGCTCTCCAGGCCCTGACTTCTAATGCAGTAAAAAACAAAACAGAAGCATAATAAAATAAAGAACAATTCCAATCACCTTCCTGGTTACTCTGGGAAAGCACCCAGGGAAGGGCTGGAGAGCATTCCCTGCTCCAACAGGGCTCCATTCCAAGAAATTTGTGTAAATACCCAACTGGGAGCACGGAAGTGCCCTAATCCCAGCCCTGCTGGAACCCAACTGCCCAATCAGCCCCCTGAAAAAATGTGGGAGCAGCTGGCAGCTCTGCAGGCAGCATCCCCCTGCCAGCCCTGCTCCATGGGGATTCTCCCAGGATGAATCCATCAAAACCCCAGGACCCTAAGGAGAACTCCTCTGGCCACTCCAGGGACAACAGGAGTCATTCCTCTCTCGGTATCCTACAAAACCACTCTCCGACACGGGAATGTGGGAGCACATCCCAAATGCGGACAGGTGAATTATTCAGTATTTACAACTCCTGACTGATTTCCAGCTGTTGCCCCTTTCTACGCCATGATCTCCATGGAAATGCCTCCAACAACTTCCAGAAGCAGATGGATATGGGAACATCACAATCCCAGAGTGCCTGGATTTTTTAAGGGTTTAAATCCATATTTTTTCCAGAGAAAAAAAAATGAAATATGCACATGTTTAAGAAAAATCATAATGAATCCCATAAAGGATAAACAGAATTATAGATTAAAGTGGCGTTTGGTGGATTATGGGACAAAATATTCCTTGATTCCCAGAGATGCCTGGAGAAATCAAAAGCAAATTTACTTAAATCAATGGGAAAAAAAAAAAAAACCAAAAAGGGCTGATTTGGGAATAAAATAAGAGATCCCGATAATGGCAAAGAGTCCGGCAAAAAAGAATCCCAGAAATATCATTTTGAGGCAAAGGGAATCTTCTCACAGTGTTGGACTTCTGCTGAGTCATTTAATGAAAATTCTGAGGAATAACCCATCCCTACGGCTGCCCCTGGATCCCTGGAAGTGTCCAAGGCCAGGTTGGACATTGGGGCTGGGAGCAGCCTGGGGCAGTGGGAGGTGGCCCTGCCCATGGCAGGGGTGGCACTGGATGATCCTTAATGTTCCTCACAATCCAACCCATTGTGGAATTCCATGATCCGCAGCCAACCCCGCTGTCAAGTCAGAGCTGGATTTACTTTTCCCAGCACTTGTGCTCCAAGTGTTTTATGGAGCCAAAAATGACACTGCAATCCCACAGCAGCTCCGGGATCCAACCCAAACCCTCTGTATCCCTGTTTTCCACAGCCAAGGGAGCTGCCTCTGCTGGGAGCTGCCCCAGCAGCCAGCCATAAATCAGGGATTTCCTTTGGAAGTGGCCGCAGAAATTGGGAAGGGAATTGCTCTGGAGAGCTGGCACAGGAAGCTCCTTTGGAATTCAGATACGGAGGAAAGATTTCCATATCCACGTCTTGTTTTCCCTGGGACAGATTTCCTGCACATTCCAAAGGGTTGTCCTACATGGAGATCAACATCCAGGATGAGTCCTGCCAGGACTTTTTCATCTCAGGGTGGTTTTATCTCATCCCATTCCTCCAGAGAAGCTCAATCCAAACCCTGGTGATCCAATCATCCCTTCCCTGCTTATTCCCATTCCTCCCCAGGCTTCCCAGATAAATCAAGGAACCCAAGCTCCTCCCATGGGGGGAAATTCAATATTCCATGGGCCCTGATTAGCCATGGAATCTGTTGTTATTATTTTAGGACCAGACTTGCTGTCTCACTCCAATAATTTTATTATCCAATTATTTTCCCCTGCTTTCCAAGACGTGCCCTTCCAGTTATTCACAGGAAGTTTCTCCTCAGACCTCAAAAAACCTCCAAACTCGACCAAAAAAGGTCTTTGCTTCTCCTTCTCAGGCTAATTCCTCACAACATTTCAGGAATGTTTTCCAAAATCCTTGGAGGAAAAAATCCTTTCCCGTGTTGCAAAATTGCAACCTTTTAAAAATCTATTTTTTAACATCATTTAATGTCTCTCTTCTACCTTGTTTTAAGGTAGGTTAAGCTCAAAACTGGAAAAAACCCAAGCCAAACTCACCTAAAATGAAAAGAAATAAGGGAACAGCAAGGAAGGTTTATTAAAATATATTTGCTTAATTCTAATTAAATCCTGCATTCTAATTGAAGAGACAATCAAATAAATATTCAGGGATTCTGGGTAAAAATGAGATTTTACAATGAAAAGCCCCATGATTCACAGATATTTTTTATCTCCTTCAAAATAATCTGAAAAAGAAGTAAAATATGCAAATAATTTGATTTAAATATATTAAATAATATTTCAATATTTCACTGTCAATATCAAACTTCTCCAGAGCAGAAGCCAAAGTAATTTATTCCAAGGAAAAATTTTCACTTTTAGGGATAAAAAATCATCCCTAAAAGGTTAAACAAACCTTTAACCCACTGGAGCACCCCTAGATTCCAAGAACATCCAAGATTCCCTTAGGATTTGCTCTCTGCTGTATCCAGGAACCTTCTTAAAGCTTAACTGGAAATATGGACCAAGAGCGTTCCCTGCTTGGGAATGCTTCCCTCAGCCTCACTTCCCTGAGGGCACGGAATTCCCAGCGCAGCTGTGGCTGCCCCTGGATCCCTGGAAGTGTCCAAGGCCAGGTTGGACATTGGGGCTTGGAGCAGCCTGGGGCACTGGGAGGTGTCCCTGCCATGGCAGAGGGTGGGAGTGGGATGATCCCTAAAGTCCCTTCCAACCCATCCTCTTTCCTGCTCTGCTCATGTCCAGTAGAGTTCAGCCCCACAAATGATGGAATGTTTATCGTAGGAATGAGTAAAGAAATTATTTTCCTGCTGAATATTCCAAGGGAATTGGTGTGAATCTCTCCAGGAATAAGCCCGGATGTTTCCCCCCTGGCTGGATCCCTATGGGAGGAGAGTTGGTTCAAATCCCAAATGGAATCCCAGAGTAGGTTGGTCTGGAAGCGACCTTAAATCCCATCCTGTTTCCACCCTTCCATGGGCAGGGACACCTCCCACTGTCCCAGGCTGCTCCAAGCCCCAATGTCCAACCTGGCCTTGGACACTTCCAGGGATCCAGGGGCAGCCACAGCTTCTCAGGGAAATCTACTCCAGTCCCTCCCCAACCTCACAGAATCCTACAAGGACACTCAAATACCCGGGGAAGGAGAACAAAACAGGGAAGAAAGGTGGGAAAGGCACACAGGAAATTGGAGATAAGGCTCTTATCAGCACAAGGGAAGTGCTGGACTCTGTTCCTGGTTCCCTCGGGCTGAGTTATTGACAGGGTTCCAGGGATCCAGGGGTGACACCGGGTCAGCTCTGCACACAACCCCATTAATGATTTAGTGGGGCATTTTAAACACTCGGCTCACTCCTGAAACCTCTCCCAGGGCTCCCTGCTCTGAGTTTTTTACTTTTCCAGAGTAAAACAAGGGAGCTGCAGCCCTTGGAGCAGCCTCGTGATTCCAGAGAGAATCCCAGAATAGTTTAGGCCGGAAAAACCCTCAAAGATCACCGAGCCAAACCATTCCCAGCACTGCCAAGGCCACCACGGCCCCATGTCCCCAAGTGCCACATCCACACGGCTTTAAATCCCTCCAGGAATGGGACTCCACCACTTCCCTGGGCTGGACCACTCTTTCTGTGGGGATATTCTCCCTAATATCCAGCCTGAACTTCTCCTGGTGCAACTTGAGGCCGTTCCCTCTTACCCTGTCCCCGGTTTCCTGGGATAAAAGCCTAATCCCACCTGGCTGCCCCCTCCTGTAGGTGCCACCAGTGCCACCCACCTCCAGCACAGCTTAGCCAGCCCAGGTGACCTTCACCCCCAGAGGTGGGATCACCTCCTTGGGGTCACCACATCCCAACCATGGCCACGCTCCCAAAAAACGATGGAAAAGGACATTGCAGCCTCAAGTGCCAAATAAACCAGGGATAAACATGGAAAAACCGGGCAGGGGAGAGAGGAGCAGAGTCCATCTGGAAACACCTGGGGGAGATCTCGGCACAATGGCTTGAAATAAAAAGCATTTTTTACTCGGACAGGGGAGGCAAAGAGATGTGAGGAGAGCAGAAAACACAGAAATGTGCACATAAAACGAATGTATGGACTTCAAACAGCACCAAAACCCCGTTTTTACTGCTCTTCTGGGCAGTGTTTGCAACAAATTTTATCTGCCTTGAAACAGAGATCAGCTCTCACCTCTGTATTTTATTTTTCCGGTGGACAAGGTCGCTTCAGAACCAAATGGGGTTTGCTTTCGTTGATCAGAGCAGAAGATTACCAATAAACCCCCCAGATTTCTTTCCTTCTCTGTCCTTGGGAGGTTTGGGGCCTGTTTTATGTGCAGGAGTCGTGGCTTTAAGTTAAATTATGCATTTAGCTTTGGGCCAGGTGAGGCTTTCATCTCCTTTGGAGCTTGGGACTTGACTCAGAACAAACCTCAGAGGCTGAAATTCACTGAACTGTCCCTATTTTTAAGCAGCCGAGGTCAGGGCTTGAAAATTTGGGGTCAGGGATTGAAACCCTGGAGATGGCTCAGCCTGGGATCCGTGGAAAATGAGAGGGAATCAGCTCAGAGCCGGAGGGCAAATTGTCCTCAGGTTACCATAAAAAAAAACCAACTTTGGGCAGGTTTAAAGAAAATAGAAAAAAAATTAGGGCCAGAAAAGGTCAGAGCAGCAGGAGAGGGGCAGAATGGGAATTTATTGGAGCAAATTCTCAGCCCAGACAGACATTTCTCCCCTGGACAATTCCCAGTGTCTCCTGAGAAGGAAAAGCAGGACAAGGTGTCCTCAGCTAGGGCAGAATGACCAGTTTGGGGTTTATTTACCCTATTTTAGTTGTCCTGCATTTATCAAACCCTGAACGGTGGAAGAAAAATTGGAAGAGGTGGAGAAATGAGGTGTTTGGTCCCTACAGCTCGTGGGAGAGAGGCCGGAATCTGCTCCCATTCCAGAGCCAAGCCACAAGGTCCCCCCTGAGCCTCCTTTTCTCCAGGCTGAGCCCGTTTCCCAGCTCCCTCAGGAATTCTCCAGCCCCTTCCCAGCTCCGTTCCCTGCCTTGGACACGCTCCAGCCCTTTCATGTCCTCCTTGTCAAGAGGAACCCACAACTGACCCCAGGATTTGAGCGGTGACCAGTGCCCAGCACAGGGGACAATCCCTGCCCTGCTCCTTCTGCCACCTCTTCCTGATCCAATCCAGGTGCCACCGGACTTTTTTGGCCACCTGGGCACCTCTGGCTCCCACAACAGGTCCAGGAGAGGCTGCACTCAAGGACTGCAAACAGACAAAGGTGACCCAGAGAGGGGCTGAGAGTGACAAGGCCGAAGCCCAGAGCTCCATGCACCAGCCAGCACCAAGCCAGCAGGGCACAGAGGAAGCTGCCTCAAAAATGTAAAGCTCATCTATTTTAATGAAATTAAAAGTTGCTAGAGAAGGAATCAAGACCCTCTTCACGTCCTCAGTGAGGGGGAGATTGAAGACTGAGCTTGGCTTTATTATCCACGGGAGGATCAGAAGCCAGGGCAGGGCTCACACCATTCCCTAGGAGCAGATACAGCTGGAAAACACCTTAATTCCATAAAATATGAGCTGGAGAGGAAGCAAAAAGATGCTGTGCTGCTGGTTGCCCTCCTCAGGAACCATCCTGTGCTTCAAATTGGACTTTTCAGCCCTCACAGCCAGATTTTACTGCTCTGTCCTGAGCCTCTCCTAGCTCCATGCAAGGGGTGGTGGCTTCAGACTAAAAACGGGTTTATTTAGGTGGGAAATCGGGAAGGAATTCCTGGCTGGGAGGGTGGCAAGGCCCTAGAACAGGGAAATTGTGGTTCTTCCATCCCTGGCAGTGCCCAAGGCCAGGTTGGATGGGGCTTGGAGCACCCTGGGATAGTGGGAGGTGACCCTGCCCATGGCAGGGGAGGGATGGGATGGGATGGGATGGGATGGGATGGGATGGGATGGGATTTAAGGTCCCTCCAACCAACCCCAGTGAGCCCCAAAGCTCAGCCCCGTGTGTGGCCACGGGGAAAGAAGGAATTACAGCTCCTAAAACAAACCCATCCCATGATATTCCCCATTTCAGATGTGCTGGACTTTAAAGTCCAGCATTAAAGCAGAGCCTTGCTCTGAAATGAAACTTCCCCGAGTAGGTCCAACCTAAGAACCCTCAGAGAAACGGGGTTGGAGTCCATTCGGATTTTCCTGGTGCTGAATGCTGGGAGTCATTAAATCCCATTCAGAAGATTCCAAGGAATCGGGCTCTGCTCATCATCTCCGAGCCTGGAATCGCATTTAGGTTCCACTACGCCTAATATAAATAAATGCTTAAATAAGGGATGTCACCTCTGCTTTCTGGGGCTGCTTTTAGGGCAGATGGATTTGTCTTCCGTGTCCAGCAATTTCATGCAGAAGGGAAGAAACTCCAACATTTCCTTGTTTTCCTCCTCCCACAGGAGTCTATAAAATTATATATTATTGCCCCTAAGTCCGGTTTTTCCCCCCAATGTTTTGCACAGAATTGCCTTTTTGTTTCCAGTAAATCCATATATTGCTGCTCTCCTTCTTCCAGCTGTTTCCTCTCCTGTTGGAGTTCATCTTCCTGCTCACTCAATTTTATCAAGCCCTGTTTTATCTCCAAAATTGAATTTTCAAGGTTACTGAAGGAATATGTTTTTCTCTCTTTTCATTTCCTCCCCGAGCTCCGTGAGGGCTCACGTTGGATTTATTTGGGAGTTCTGCATAATCAGTGGGATTGCTGGGTTTATTCAGCCTCATTGCCATGAAAAATATCCCGGAACACCCTGAATTCCCTGTTTTCCTTGCTTTCCCACCATTCTTAACCCTCTTGGAGCAACCTGGGATAGTGGAAGGTGTCCCTGCCCTGACAGGGCCGGACCAAGATGGGTTTAAGATCCCTTCCCACCCAAACCTTTTAGGGATTCTGGGATTCTTTTCCACGTCAGCCAAAGTCCAAGTCCATGAGATGGAAACCAACTATGATCCCTGATTTACACCTGGAGCAGGGCCACCTTCCATTATCCCAGGTTGCTCCAAGCCTCATCCAACCTGGCCTTGAAGTAGATCCAAGAAGTTTGGAGAATCCTGAAGGTTGACAACAACAGTGCCCATGTCAGGGATGGAACTGGAGGAGCTTTAAGGAGCCTTCAAACCCAAACAATCCTGGGATTTTATAATTTTCCAGTTCCAGCAGAGATGTGGAGGTCTTGGCAGTGCTGGGTATCCTGCTGGACTCGATGATCTTTCCAACCTCAGCCATTCCATGGGCTTATGTTTGGCCTCCCAGGTTCAGAGCCACAGATTTTAGCTTGCAAAGGATAACAAAACCCAACAGGAACAGGATCCTCAGGGAATGGGCACATTCCCAAGGCTCCCAGAGCTCCAGGAGCGTTTGGCCACTGCTCCCAGGGATGCTCAGGGTGGGATTGTTGGAGTGCCTGGGCAGGGCCAGGAGTTGCACTGGACGATCCTTGGGATCCCTTCCCACTCAGGATATTCCATGATTCCAAGATTATTCCAATAGAGGGGATGTAGAGATGTTGCTGTTTCCCCTCCGTAGCTCCCAGTGCGTTGAGGGTACCAAACCCAACATCCAGTGGATCATTCCAGAAATTACCAGGCTCCATGAAACTTCTTGGAATGATTTTACATTGCCCAGACACATCAGAATTATCCCGATAAAACAAATTACAGAAGAATAGGAATCTGTGGCCTGTCCACTGCAAGCCAGGACCTTCTTAAAAGGAAAAATCACCATCCTCTGTTGGAAAAATCAGTCCCAAGTCCTGTCATCCTAACCGGGAATGGGAATTCCTTGTCTCCCTGTCCCTTTCTACAAGGCAGCCCTGCCACAGACAGGAAAATGAGGATAGGATCAGTCTGTTCCTTCACAGAGAATAAAATGTGCCAATGATCCATCGGGATGATCAAATAAATCCGAATAAACTGCCCCATCTGGAGGGAAACTGTCAATTAGAGCAGGGAGAAAAGTGGCTTTATGATAAAAATACCTATTAATGGGCACTGGAACTGCAGTGGAGCCTGGAAAAGTGAGGGATTTGTATCAGTTGTGAGGGATATGAATCAATTGTGAGGAATATGCATCAATTTTAAATGGTTTGAATTTATTTTCAAAGGTCTGAACTAACTGGAACTAACAATTCCTCTAAAAAAGAGTTAGAATGTCCCTGCTTCTGTTTATCGCACCAATAATAAATGGAAGGTGTGAATTTTCCCTTTATTCTGTGGAGAGCTTCTGAATATAAGGAGAGCATGAAAATTCCTGCTACAAGGAATTTTCTATCAGGAATTTCCATCAGGGAAGCTGCTCAAGGAGCCACCAGCCCATGGAGACGGTCCCCAGGATATGAGTGTGGTCTCCACAGTGAGGAGTTGTGGTCACACCAGCAGCACCATGGATGATGGATAACGGCTGGAGAGATTGCCAAGGAAATGATGGCCCATGGAAGCTCTCCCAGGCAGGTGGAGGAGCTGGACAACATCCAGGGTAAGATCCGTGTCCTAGCAAGCCAAGGGCACAGATGTAGAACCCTTCAGCAGCTTCATTCCCCCTGTGCTGGGGCACCTCCAGTCCTGGGGGAAATTTGGAGAAGAAAGACATGGAGGGGCTGGAGCGTGTCCAGGGCAGGGAACGGAGCTGGGAAGGGGCTGGAGCCCCAGGAGCGGCTGAGGGAGCTGGGAAAGGGGCTCAGCCTGGAGAAAAGGAGGCTCAGGGGGGCCCTTGTGGCTCTGCACAAGTCCCTGACAGGAGGGGGCAGCCGGGGGGGTCGGGCTCTGCTCCCAGGGAACAGGGACAGGAGGAGAGGGAACGGCCTCAGGCTGGGCCAGGGGAGGCTCGGGTTGGACACCAGCAGGAATTTCCCCATGGAAAATGTGCTCAGGCCTTGGCAGGGGCTGCCCAGGGAGGTTTGGAGTCCCCATCCCTGGAAGGATTTTGAAGTCACGTGGATGTGGGTACATGGGGCAGTGGTGGCCTTGAAAGTGCTGGGAACAGTTGGATTTGATGATCCTTGAGGGCTTTTCCAACCTCAGTGGTTCCGCTCAAGACTCCTCTTGCCTTCAGTGATTTCACTCCTGATGTGGTTCCTCAAAACCTGGTGGGACCCAAGGAAAATCTCTCCAAAAAATCATCATTCCCACAGACTCTCCCAGCATTCCCAGCACTCCAACACTGAACCCAGCATCCTCTGGCCCAGCTCCATGGGAAAACCTGATTATGTGGGACACAACGAGCTCTAATTTAATTCCTACTGGAAGGAATCTTCCTGCCGACGCCGTTCTCAGCTCCACAGGCAAAATGATTTGCAAACCTCCCTCTTAACAGCAGTGGACAACAGGCCTGAATAATAATGCTGGAATTGGGAATAAAATCCAAAGGATTTGGGAGGGAGCACAGGGAAAGCAGCGGCTTGTCTTTAAATCTGTGGATTGCCTTCAAGGCTCTGTTTTGTGAGGGAATTACAGGCGTGAAGTCAAACGCTGGAAAGTGAGACAGGAGGAGAGGGATTTATGGAGCTGAAAAATCAGCTGGGACAAATTCCAGCAGCGTTCATGGACAGAATTATTTGTGTCCTGTGTCAATCCAAATAATCTTAATTTTTAATGCCGCACTTTGCAGCCAGAGTTCTGTTGAAATCCGTATTTTGTGTAATTATGGGAATTAATCTCCAAGTAATACAGGAAAATAAAGGAATTATATTTACTCAGCATCTTCTGCTGTTAAAAATTAACTAAATGGACAAGTTAATTATTCCAATTTACCTTTCCCTGATTGGTGTTGACTTGTCCTTGGTTTTTTGTGACTCCTTTATATTCCAACTACAACATTCCCGCTCATCCTGCTGTTCACCTTCTTCCCATGATAATGGTGGGGATGCGTATCCCTGAATTCCACAAGGTCTAGAGAAGAATATAATGGATTTTCCTCAACTCTTTTGGGCTGGAATTCCCGTTTTCCCTTCAAATCCAACCTCTTAACTTGTTATTGACTGGGAATAGAAGAAGCTGTGGCTGTTCCCTCCCTGGAAGTGTTCAAGGTTGGATGGAGTTTGGAGCAACCAAAGCTCTGATCCTTCCTATTTTAAATATGGATATGAAATATTTGCATCTATTCCCACTCAATTCTTTCTTCTTCCAAATCCAAAACCATTTCTGGAAGCCTCTTTGCTCCTGCCCTCAGACAGTGCAGGATCATCCTCTCCAAGACCAATTCCCAAAAATATCCCAATAGGAATAATTCCATTTTTCCCCCCAATAACATCTCTGTTTATTCAGGTTTTAGAGTGCTCTGTTTCTTTGGAATTTCTGACAAGGAAAAGCCACATCTCAGGAAGGCCTCTCCGTGAATATAATTCTAATCTTAAATAAGAAAAAATTCAAAAGCTCTGGCTCTCATTTAAATTTTCCACGATGCCACGATTTGCATATTCATCACCTCCCTGGGTCACCAAACTCACGTTGCCCTTGACCTTGCTAAATGTCAAAAAGCTCCTGGGATTTCGCTTTCCCAATCCAGCCATCCATGATTTCCATATTTTTTTCCCCTACCTTGCTCCATGTGGATAAATTACACCCCAAGCCATAACTGTCCCTGGGTTATTCTGAAATCAGCCTCAATCAGATGAGGATCTTAGAGGAGAGATTTTGTTGCTTTTTACAGTTTTCTGGGAAGTTTCTGGACTAGGAATTGAGGAGCTGGGAATGATCCATAGGTGAAAAACCACAACAGTGGGAATTATCCAAATGGAGCACCCAAATCTCTCTGTATTTATATATAAAAACTAAACGTATCAATAAATACCCCCCTAGGAAGGTTGAAGCTTTAGGCTCAGCTTAGCAGCATCAACCTGCACCGTATCCTGGGAAAATCCTTTGGGCAGGAATGTGGAATTCCTCAGATACAACCACCAGGGTGCTTCAGAAAGCGAATCAAAATTACAAAAGCAATGGGAGCACCATTCTTTTGATATTTTGAAGTTGTCAAGGTCACTTCTTCACTGGAAGAGATGAAAAAAAAGGGCTCAGAACTAAAAGAATTAGACCCAGTTCTAAACTTATCTTTAGGCTGTCCTTTCTCCCACCACAAACAGCCCAAATTAAACCCAACTTTTATCTCTGGAGGAAGAATTCATTCAGAACGCGATGAATGCAACAGCCTGGGAATGGATTGGGTTATGTAATATTTGTCCTGAATATTAATCAGCTTTTCCCACTCAAATCTTCAATAAGGAGGGGAAAAAAGGATGTAAATAATATTAATATTAAATGCAAATTCTGATTTCCTTTATCAGTCCAGCCTGCTTAAACACAGATTTAGAACAGATTTATTTAAAAATCAAGATATTTCCCCCATTTGATTTCTTCAATTCCTTGGTTATCCCTTTTTAATGAGTTTTCATAATTAAAATTTTATAATCTGGCAGATTTCACTCTTTGGGAGTTTTCTCACACTCCTGATCCCCATTCATAAGACAATTCCATGAAGTTGGTAAATTCCCATAGGGATTGGCCGCCCTACCTGCTCAAAAAGTTTCTCCTCATTACTTTCCTAAAATTCCAAGAGTTTTTAGCTCATTAATCCCAGTCCCGTTTCGGACGGGGAACGCTCCCTTCTCTCACAACAACTTGTATTTCATTATTAATACAATATTTGCATATAAATATTTCATCAGGCAGATATTTTGAGAGTAGACCCAGCACATTCCTGAGCTGCCAAATTGCCTTTCCAAGGCAGAAAAATTCCTTTTCCCATTCCCAGCTGCAAAGAAATCTAAAGCCAAGGAAAGAGGACTCAGGGCTGGATTCTCCAGCTGATGGAAAATGGGAATAACTCATTTATGCTGCTCCACTCTGCACCTGAGATCATCACTCAGCCTCATCTTTCTCCTTAATTAGCTCTGTTCCATTCCCACTGTAATTCCTGCAGGATGAGCTCCTTTCTCAGAGTTATTTGGAATTTATTACTGAGGAAGAACGACACAAATAAAGTCGAGCTCCGACGGAACGGGAAATTCTGAATATCCCGAGGTGACCAACAAAGCTCTGCCAGCCAGGCTTCCATGAAGTATCTCGGATGTTTCAAGGGGCTTTCCAAGAATTTGGAGATTGGGTGAGTTTGGAAAGGCGTTTGTGCTGTAAACAGGATTTTATGGAGCGCAGAAGGAAAAGGGAGACGGGGAAAATGCAACGACGAATGATGCTGTCCTCACTGTCTGATCACTTCCTAAGGGACACGATGGAAACGTTACATGGGGTGGCACCTGGTGGCACTTTTGTGTCCCCAGCCCCTTGCTGCAGCTGGAAAAGTGGAGCTGGTAAATTGTCCCTGGATTGTGCCCTGTCTGTCACCAGTAGGGTTTGATTTATTCCTTAAAAATTTATTTATCCACAATTCAGCAGGAAAATCATAAAATAGAATCACCGAGGGGTTTGGGTTGGGAGGGACCTTGAAGATCATCCCGTGCCACCCCTGCCATGGGCAGGGACACCTCCCACTATTCAGGCCCATTCTGACCTGGCCTTGGACACTCCCAGGGATCCTGGGGCAGCCACAGCTTCTCTGGGAATTCCATCCCAGCCCCATCCCACCCTCCCAGCCAGGAATTCCTTCCCAATATCCCATCTAAGCCATGATGGGAAACCAAACACAGAGGAAGACTCATCTTGGAGCAGCCTGGGATAGTGGGAGGTGTCCCTGCCCAGGAAGGGGGTTGGAATGGGATAGGCTTGAAATTCTCCTCCAATCCAAACCATTCCGTGACTCCAGGATTTTCATTTTTCTAGAGAAGTTTAAGGATTTAATGCAAGCATGAAAAAGCAAAAAATCTCAGACCACAGCTCGAGGCCAAACTGTGGCCAAGCCCAAAAATCCGCAGTTTTCCTGGAGAACTCCCAGGCTGGGATCCCGACACCACTGAGATGGGGTAAAGGGATGGCAGCGGAAAAGAGAGGCTGGGAAAAGGAATGACTCATTAGATGAGGGGGTCAAATTGAAAAAAAAATCCTTTATCTTCGAATTTACTTTCCATTTTTCTTTAGTTTGACCCACCAGGTCAGAGCAGTAATCCAAGGAAAGATTTGCCCTGTGGAACCCTGGAACAGCTTCCCAGGGAATGGGCACATTCCCAAGGCTGCCAGAGCTCCAGGAGAGCTTGGACAACGCTCCCAGGGATGCCCAGGGTGGGATTGTTGGGGTGTCTGGGCAGGGACAGGGGTTGGATTTGTGATCCTTGTTGGTCCCTTCCCACTCAGGATACTCCATAATTCCATGAAAACACATTCATTAACCACTTCTAATGAGACAAAGTCCTGCTGTCACAAGGAGAACCTTCCAAAGAATGGGAATATCCTCACTCAGCACATCCACGGTGAAATCCAGGAGTTATTCTCTAAATGAAAGCGTTCCATTAAATATCTTTCCCTGTTCATTACCGCTGGAAGCATCTAGGATAAATATCCCAAAATTCTGAAAAGAACTGGTTTTTGTGGCAGTCGGTAAAACGCCACCCTCGGTACGGAAATGCCGCTCAAGGCGTTGGGAACGAAAACTTTCCTCCCACGGGAAAAATAATCAAAGCTTTCCATAATTTCTCTCCATTCATCTCCAATTTGTCACTTGCCAGGATGTGAATAAAGGGAGCAGAATTCTAAACACGGAGAGATGAAAGGAAAAGCTCCTGGAAATACCTGTCTAACTCCCACTTCTTGGAAGCATTTTCAGGTTGTGTCTCTTCTCTCAGAATGAGCAAAATTCTGCATCTCAAGCAGAACAAAAGTGCATCAAAAAGAGGGGTTTTGGCAACAGGAAAAGGTGAGAAAATAACAGCGATCCAAGCAATGCATCCCCCAGAATCTGGGAGTCAGCAGGGGTCATCCCATGGGATCCACCAGGAACTGCCTCAGGTCCTGAGGAAGTGGGAAGCTGCTGGAACTCCTCACTCACGGAGTCTTTTCTACTTTTCACAGTAAATTCGTGCCAGAAAAAGGGGAAAGAAGCCACTTCTCCCTCCTTATTTAGAAGGACCAACACTCCTCTGTTTCTATGGTGGTTCTCATCCCCAGATTCACAGAATCCCAGGATCACTGAGGTTGGAAAAGCTCTCCAAGGTCACGGAGTCCAAGCTGTGCCCAATTCCCACCTTGTCCCCAGCCCAGAGCCCTGAGTGCCACCTCCAGGAATTCCTGGGACACCTCCAGGGATGGGCACTCCAAACCTCCCCGGGCAGCCCCTGCCAAGGCCTGAGCACCCTTTCCATGGGGAAATTCCTGCTGCTGTCCAACCGGAGCCTCCCATGGCCCAGCCTGAGGCCGTTCCCTCTCCTCCTGTCCCTGTTCCCTGGGAGCAGAGCCCGACCCCCCCGGCTGCCCCCTCCTGTCAGGGACTTGTGCAGAGCCACAAGGGCCCCCCTGAGCCTCCTTTTTCCCGGGAAAAAAGGACTGAGCCAAGGACAGGAGACCCAGACCCCTCATTCCCAAGTTCTAGTGGGATGAACCCTCTCCTAACACAGCCAACACCACAACCAAGAGAAACCCACACGGGAGAAGATTCCATCCTCCCTTCAAGCCTTGACTTTGGGACTTAAAGCAGTGCTGGAGCAGCAGGAAAAAGCCGGGATGGAAGTTCCCGCAGATCCCAACCGTGTAATCAAATGCATCAATAATTTGTTACAAAACAGAGCCAGGAAAAACAAATCAGCTGCTTATCAGCACCGAGGGTGTGTGAGGCAGCAGCTCCTCCCCGGAGGCCCCAAAAGAGGTCACTTGTGCTGAGCCAATAAAAAGCCAAGTGACAGAAGATTGGGGCATCTGAAAGCGGAATAAATGAGGGCTGCACTTCATAAAACACCCAAATTAAGTCCTGACGGCGCAGGGAAATGGCTCAGTGACTGCTCAGATCCACGGCACAGGGAAAGGCTCGTTATCCCCCCCCCCGTTATTCCCCAGAAACCACCTCAAACCAGGCTTTCCGTGTTCCGGCAACAAACGCCGCACGCTTCCAAAATAAAAAATAACTGATCCCCCCCTCCTTTTCCCTCCCCATTCCCGAGGCTGGATCTGGATGCGGATCAGCTCCCAGGGAGCAGCTCTTGCCCTCCTTTTTTCCTCCTTGTTTTACACAGCAGCAACAAATGAGCTCAGGATCAGCTCAGCGTTTAGAGAAATCTGTCCTCCTCTCTCATCTCCTTGTTCCCGTGTCAAGGAATTCAAAGCTGTGGGGAAAATAATGATTGCTTCAAGCTTGGCTTGGGGTTGGTTTTTTTTTTTTTCCCACCATAAATGAGACTCCTATGTCATTTTTACTTCCGTATTTACATGAAAATCATGGATTCGGGGAACTACCGAGACAAACAACCCCACATCAAATATGTAACAGCCGCAAGACTCTTGCTGCTGCTTGTTTAGGGGAGGAATAAATCAATTTTTTTCTCAGAGCAACAAAAAGGAAATCAAGGGGAGATCAGGCTTTACTCACACTGCACAATGAGCTGCACCAGAGCCTCTCGGGGTTTGACGTTGAATCCGTTGTACTGGCTGGTCTGGCACCTGTAGGTCCCGGTCATTTCCCGGGAAACGTTGACGATCCGCAGGATCCCGTCGTAGCTCTCGGTCTGCGGGGCCCCGTCCGGCATCGCCACCTCCTTGTCCGCCCGTGACCACAGGATGATGGGCTTGGGCTTCCCGGTCACCTGGCACTGCAGCTCGATGGTGTCCCCTTCCCGCGTCACCAGCGGGGACTTCTCCTGAGGGACGGTCAGGTTGGGGGGCACTGGAAATAGGAAAAGAGAGGGGTCAACAACCGGGCAGCAAGGATGGATTTCATGCTCAGGATTATCCACGGGAAAGGAATCCATCCACAGCAAAGCAGGGGTGGTGCACACTGGAAGCTCCCATAGTTATGGGGAGAAGTTCTCAGCTGCCTGCAGAGGCTCAGAGAAGATTTCCCAGCCCTGCTGTCACACTCGTGTCCTCCCGGTGTGGCCCGGCCGCCGTCCCGGTGCTGTCCCACCACCACTCACTCCCCCTCTGCGAGTTCTGCTTCTCCTTTTTTAGGATTATTTGGCACCAAATCCTATTTTTCATACCAGCCTGGCTGCTGCTTTCATCCGGCCCACGGATGAATGGCTGTGGATGAGGAAGGATGGCAGCAACTCAGAAATCAGCTCGGAATTGGAGGCCTGACCCCAAAATGCAGCTGGGGGCTGTCACAGGAGGTTCACTGAACTTTATTCCACAGGGATTGGCATTAACAATTCCAAAAGGGATGTTGGAACCATTTCCAGCAGGAGTCAGGCAGCCCCACGGAGCAGGAATACCTCCCAGTGAGCTGGTGGTGCCCAAGGATGTGGGATAAGGATGTGGATGTGTGGGAGCAAATCAAGAGGGGCCACGGAGCTGCTCCAAGGGCTGGAGCTGCCCTGGAGCCAGGCTGGGAGAGCTGGGGGTGTTCACCTGGAGAAGGGAAGGATCCAGGAAGAGCTCAGAGCCCCTTGCAGGGCCTAAAGGGGCTCCAGGAGAGCTGGAGA
>VZRQ01010230.1:125499-147946 GCA_013397975.1 Machaerirhynchus nigripectus | reverse complement strand
GGACTGGGGACAAGGCATGGAGGGACAGGACACAGGGAATGGCTTCCCACTGCCAGATGTCAGGGATGGATGGGATCTTGGGAACTGGGGATTCCTGGCTGGGCTGGAATTCCCAGAGCAGCTGTGGCTGTCCCTGGGCCCCTGGCAGTGTCCAAGGCCAGGTTGGACATTGGGGCTTGGAGCAGCCTGGGACAGTGGGAAGTGTCCAGCCTTGCTTGGGAAATGCTTGGAATGCTGTGTGCTGGGTAGAGAGATGGAAAATCCTGATTTAAACACTGCCCACCCTCCTTTTCCTCTGGTGCCACCTGAAAACTCATCTTTCCTCACGCATCTCCTGTCCTGAAGCACGGAGAGACATTCCCTGTGGGAAAACAGCCTCTTCAGGAGCTTTTCCTCTCCTCCCTGTCCTTCCTGCAGCTCCTTTGCTGGAATGCCCGGGCTGCCAAAACCCAGCCTGCGCCTTCCTCCTGTCGGCAGGAAAAATATTCCAAGGCAATTTTCAGCCCCCAAGGGACAGAAACAAAAAACTGGTCCCGGTGAGAAGCAATTCCAGCTTTCCCCAGGGATCTGCTCCGTGTCTCCAGCCCTGACAAGCCTGGTAGGAATCAGAGCTGAAATCTGGGGCTTCCACAGGAACCGAAGTGCTGCTTTGAGCTGTTCTCAAGGCTTTAATAGCTCCTGGCAGGTGGGACAGGCAGACATGGGAAAGAGCTTTTTCCACAGGGGAGGGAAGGAAAAATGATTTTAGACTTCCAGAAGAAAAAAAGGAGGAAAAAAAAAAAGGAAAAAATAACAACTGCTTAATAAAACATTCCCAATATCAATAAAACATTTTTAATTCTCAGTTATGTCCTTGGGTGCCAGGGCAGGTTCTGAGCACAGGAAAATTCCCAAGGGAGATGGAGCACTGTGAAAACATGGATCAGCCTGGGAGAAAGGTGTTGCTCCAAGAAGGAAAATAGAGTTTGTAGGGAAAGGTGCCTGCCTGCAGCCAGGAGCCTCCTCCTGGATTTTCCAGCTCACCCTGCTTGTGGCTTCTCAGTTGAGGTCAAGTGTGACACAGCCCTGTAAAAATCATGGATTTGTCCTTTTCCAGCCTGGGCTGGGACAGTTTGGATCCAAGCCTTTCCCAGCTGGATGGATCCTGGAGGCTCTTCCAGCCCTGCTCCCACCCCTGGCTCCTCCAGCTGCCCTGGGAATCACAACCTTCCCTGGCTCGGGGATTCAGTGCCCATGAGAGCTGAGGGGTCACAGCCTTGGGATGAGATCCCTGATATCCCGAGATCCCTGATATCCCGATATCCCTGATA
Organism: Machaerirhynchus nigripectus; assembly: GCA_013397975.1. NCBI lineage: Eukaryota > Metazoa > Chordata > Aves > Passeriformes > Dicruridae > Machaerirhynchus > Machaerirhynchus nigripectus. The sequence goes on along the minus strand of VZRQ01010230.1, from coordinate 146,636 downwards.
TCCCGAGGGAAAAGCTCTGTGCCAGCTCTGCTGCAGCCCCAGATGGGGCCAGGATGGGAGTTTTCCCTCTGGAGCTTGTCCGTGTGGATCCATCCCTGGACACGTGGTGCTGGCAGCCTCCTCCAGATTCCAACCTTTCTGTATGAGAGCCATGGGTCTGAGTTCTCCAGTCCCAGCCTGCCTCAGGAATCATCCATTCCAGCTGGGACAAGGAGGGAACTTGGGAAAAACACAGAAAGGGCATGTTGGAATGAGTGCAGAGGAAACCACGGAGCTGCTCCAGGGGCTGGAGCCCCTCTGGAGCCAGGCTGGGAGAGCTGGGAATGTTCACCTGGAGAGGAGAANTGAGCTTTAAGGTTCCTTCAACCCAAACCATTCTGGGATTCTGGCACTGAAACAGGGAAGGGATCCAAATAAACTGAAGAGATTTTTCCCAGATATCCAGAAGGTTCTTCTGGCTGAAGGAGCTCCTTCACTGAGCTCACCACGGGAGGAGCAGACAAACAAATTCCGTGTGTCCAGGAGCTGGGCTGCTCATCCCATTCCAGCCCCGCAATGGGCAGGGACACCTTCCTCTATCCCAGGCTGCTCCAAGTCCCAGTGTCCAACCTGGCCTTGGGCACTTTGTACACTCAAAGCCTGAATCCTCTCCTGAGAAAAAAGCAGGAAGGAGCACATCCAGCTTCCCATGGGGACTTCTGGAGGTGTCTGAGAGGAAGGAGAGGGATTGGCACAGCACGCCCAGCTTTGAGGGTAAAAAAACCAGATCCAGGACAAAAATCGCCTGTGCCAATGCAACAGTTCCCCCTCTTTTTCCATCAGCTTTTTCCTGAAAAACCAGAGATAACAGCACAGCAAAAGCTGCACCTGACTGAGATAAGGAGCAGGGCCCACGAGGGTGGTGACAGCTGATAAGAGAGGCTCTGTCAGTGTCCCAGATGGAAGGATCCCTTCAAAGGCCCGACTCCTCATCTCCCGTGGCATTTGGCAGTGCCTGTCACTGCGAGGCAGCCAACGGCTCGTTACGGTTCCCTGGATTTATTCACGTCGTTCCTGGGAACAGCAGAGCGGACAGGAGGGACAAGGCCATCCATTAAGATGAAGAATTCCAGGGGAAATGCCATAAATCCGAAGCCTGGCTGCAGCTCTGGGTCACATTTGAGTAACAGTGAGGTCCCACCAGGGATTTCTCCGTCCCCACCCCATCCGTGGCTCCAGCTCCCCCTAAATTTAGACCCCGATTCTCTGCTCTCTAATTAGGGGGAGAAAAAGCCCCAAACCTTTGCTCAGGGAGGGTTTTTGGCAGGGTTTCCCTTTTTTCAGCCCAGCTATTTATTGTCACGACTTCACAGGCACTTAATTATCTCTGAGCTGTCCATTCTGCCGGCAAACATAGCTGGAATCATCAACAGGCTGGAAAAATAAATCCCAGTTTTCTGGGGAACGGTGACACAGCGGGCACCGGCAGCCTGGGCACGGGGGATTTGTCTCCATGGGCAGTCCAGCTCAAAAGGATGGAGGAGAAAATAAGAATTTAATGGTTTTCTTCCCAAAAATGATTGGAGACCCCAGGAGCAGGGAATGCTGAGTCTGGGTGAGCAAGGATAGAAACAGGGAGTCATGGAATTGTTCAGATTGGAAAAGCTCTCTGAGATCATTGAGTCCAACTCATCCAAGGCCGCCACTGCCCCAAGTGCCACATCCACCGGGACTTGAAATCCCTCCAGGAATGGGGACTCCACCCCTGCCCTGGGCTGGACAACCCTTTCCAGGCAGGAATTCTCCCTGATATCCAACCTTTCCTGGCACAGCTTGAGGCGGTTTCCCCTTTTCCCATCACTTGTGCAAAGATGAGCAGGCAAAGGTGGCTCCAGAGGCTCAGATCCATGAGGAAAGGAGTAGGGATGCACCAAGGATGTGCCAGACAAGATGCTGCCAGTCGGATGAGCAAGGAGGGGTGCCGGGCAGGTGGGGAGGGTGTCACCAGCTGTGCCAGCTCCTGTGTCCCAGCAGGTGCTGCTGTGGCACAAGGAGAGCCCGGGAGGGCTCAGCCTCTTCCCAAGGCATCCCAGGGCTGCTGCAGCTCCAGAGGCTGCTCCCAGGAAAGGGCAGCTCTGTCCCTGCTTTTCAGAATCCAAAGTTGCCAAAATCCTAAATGGAAACAAGAAATGTTCCCTTATTCCTGCAGCCACAGCCGGCAGCAGATCCACTGCCCAGGCTGGAAAAGGACAAATCCATGATTGTTCCTGATCCTAACTGGAAACAACAAATGTTCCCTTATTCCTGCACCAAGTGGCTTTAAAATAAGTTCACACTCTGAGAAGTTTCCTGAAGTGGAGGGTGACACCTGGAGAACAAAAACCTTTGGTGACACTCAGAGGACAAAAAGCTCTGGTGACACTTGGAGAACAAAAAGCTTTGGTGGCACTTGGAGAACAAAAAGCTCTGGTGACACTTGGAGAACAAAAAGCTTTGGTGACACCTGGAGAACAAAAAGCTTTGGTGGCACCTGGAGAACAAAAAGCTTTGGTGGCACTTGGAGAACAAAAAGCTCTGGTGACACTTGGAGAACAAAAAACTTTGGCGACACTTGGAAAAGTGACACTTGGAGAACAAAAAGCTCTGGTGACACCTGGAGAACAAAAAGCTTTGGTGACACTCAGAGGACAAAAAGCTCTGGTGACACTTGAAAGACAAAGATCTTTGGTGACACTCGGAGAACAAAAAGCTTTGGTGGCACTTGGAGAACAACATTCCCGAGCCTAATATCTTCATTCCTTGTGTACTCCGGGTGTTTTTAGTTCTACTTGAGCTTTCTGAAGCCCCAGTGGATCAAATTCCAGCTTAATTAACAGATCAGACAGATTAATTAACTGCCAGAGAGCCGCTGGCAGAGGCAAGAAGCTGCAGACAGAGAAATCCTTCAGAGGGGCTCTGAGCAACTGATCCCGTTAAAATGTCCCTGTCCATGGATGGGCTTTAACGTCCCTTCCCAAACCATTCCATGATTCCAAGACAATCAGTGGAGGTGGATAAGGAGCCCCTACAAGCGGTGGCCTCACAACTGCTGAGCTCCTCCTGGGTATTTCAGGGGCTGCTGGCATCTCTGTGTCCCTGGGAGTTTTCAGGAAAACATTTCCTTGGAGCAACCTCTCAGCGACAGGGAAAAATTCCGGAATAATGTGGCCAGGCTCCTCCACATGGATTCATCCTAAAAATTAGGATCAAGCACAGCAAAGCAGTGTTTGAGCAGCACATCAAGAAACCATCCAAACTGGAGATTACCCAGAGAGAATCTCCCCAAGGAACCGTTGGAATACAAATTGTCCCAGGAATTCAAACCCAGCTTGGCTCAGGAAGATTGAGGAATCCAGGCTGTGCCGGCTGGGAGGGAGAGGTGAAGTTATTTGTGTGTCTTACTTGTGGAATATTTATGAATTTGAAGGTCTGACTGGGCAGGATTAATCATCCTCTGCCTGAGAGCTGCAGTTTGGGCCCAGCTCATGATTCATGCCCTGATGTGATGCCGGAGTTAAGACAGGGCTGAGCCGTGGCACAAAATAGATTCGAGCAAGATCATTCCGCCCGGGAAGGGCAGCGAGGGATAATTATTCATGACGGATAATTACGCTGGTTCTGTCTGTAAACAGAGGCTGAAACTGCTCAGCCTGCTCGGGTTTTTTGGGAGAAATGTTGGGGAAAACCAAGGATCTGCTGCTGGAAGAGACCTGGAGGTGAGAGAAGAGCCCGGGGGGGAGATTTGTGGATCCAGTCAAATGATTGGAAAAGAAGCTGAAGTCAAGGGAAAGAAAACTCCAGGGAATTTCCTTTACTCTTTCCATGGCCTTTCCTCCCCACGGAGGAGGGTCCATCAAGGCACCTCCGGAAGGGACATGGAGCGGCCTGTTGGGAATTCCTGACTGGATTTCATGGGTGCTTTCCCATCATTCCAGTTCCTGTGTCCCCCCAGGCAAGGCCCCAGTTCCAAAAGGGAAAATCCATGTTTGCTGGGGCACAAACCACTCCTAATTGCATGTGAGGACACAGTATCCACCATGGATTTTATGGAATCACAGAATAAGTTGGAAAAGCCCTCCAAGAACACCAAGTCCAAACATCAGCCAGCACCACCACCCTGGTCACCACCAACCCATGTCCCCAAGTGCCACATCCACACATTTTTTGAACACTTCCAGGGATGGGGACTCCCCTGGACAGCCTTTTCCACCCTTTCTGAGAAGGAATTTTCCCTGGGATCCAGTTTAAACCACCTCTGAGGCTGTTTCCTCTTGTCCCTAAGTGCCACATCCACACATTTTTTGAACACTTCCAGGGATGGGGACTCCCCTGGACAGCCTTTTCCACCCTTTCTGAGAAGGAATTTTCCCTGGGATCCAGTTTAAACCACCTCTGAGGCTGTTTCCTCTTGTCCCTAAGTGATGGTGAGGCCTTGGACAAAGGGTCCAGTCCTGAGGGTTGGGATGATCCTGATTTTTGGACAAAAATTCTGCTCAGGCAGGAAAATAATTCCAGGATCAGTGCCTGGAACACAACACTAAAGCCCTAAACCAGCACCTTGCTCTGCAGCCGGGGGGAAGAGGAACATCTGAAACCCAGAACACGCAGAGCCAGCAGCACATTAGGGAAATTAATTCCAGTGCTGAGGAGCATCCATGGATGAGGAGAACCACGGGATGAGGAGTCCATCCACAGCCCTCTGGAGAAGAACAAAGAGACTCTGCTGCACGGAGGGTGTCTGCTCCCAGAAATCCTGCTGGAAGCAATCCCTGGAGGGTGGGTTGATCCCACAGAAATCAGGTTTCCCAAGGGAACAGGCTGCAGAGCAGGACGAGGCCTGGCCTGGCCCTTTCCCTGCTGTGTGATGGGAAGGGGCTCCCAAGGATGGAATGGACAAGAACGATCTCTGCACGTTAAGCACGAAAACAGAACCATAAAAGCCAAAGATTTTAACAAAATCCTGCATTTTTCTGTCCCTTCTGCTCCCTGGTCCTTCCCAAGAGAAATTTCCCAAGATAAATTCCCAAGATAAACAATGGCTCCCCAAACCCATCCATTCGCTGCAATAACCAAAGGCCTCTCTCTGTTTCCGGGAGCCACTGTGAACAATCGCTCTGGCCGGTGCTTAAGGTTTACAAATATCTTAATTAGCCACTAATTACCTCCCAAGCCCCACATCCTCGTTATGCAACGAGGCTGTGATTCCAATAAACATTTTGAGCTGGAATCGAGGTCTCTTTTATGTCTCATCAAAGCAGGAGCAGGATGACCAGAGGACTCCTGTGGCACAACCAGATCAAGGCTGCAGGTCCTGGAACGGCAGCCTGGAGCTTTAATTAATTCATTATTTAAGGAAGAGTTGATTAGCTTGACAGGGAAGCCCTTTTCATACTGCACAGCCTCACTTGGAGCAGTTCTCCAAGAATTGCTCTGCCTGGATGTAGCAGAACTTATGGAAAGCCAAATTTATCCCTGGAAGTGTTGGAGCATCCTTGGATAGTGGAAGGTGGCGCTTCCAACCCAAAGATCCCTTCCAACCCAAACAGCTCCATGATTCCAGGAGATCCCGGAGGCCTCCAGGCTGCCTTGTGCTCATCCAAAATCCATATCCTGCTCTGGGATGTTCCCATCCTAAGCTCAGCACATCTTCAGGCTCATCCCGAGGGCAGGAATTTGTTTGGTGAATTTTCCATGTAGGACATCCGGCTGTGCCCACACAGGGCGGGAATGAGCCTGTGGAAGGACTCCCTTAGGAAAAGAGGGATCACCACCACCTCCAGACCTTCCCGTGGCAATTCAGAGCAGCAAAACCAGAAATATAAAGGAAAATGTCCCAAAATAACAACTCTCTTCCCTGCTCAATAACATCTCCATGGAAAAGGTGGGAAGGGAACGGGCCAGAAGGGACAAACACTGGGTTTTGGGAATAGAAACAGTGTAAAAACCTGTCCTGAACAGAGCAAACCATCCCAATCCCAAAGCTTGTTCCTCCTGCTTGAATCCAGTATTCCAGGCAGAGAAAAAACCCCTTGCACAGACTGACACTCTCTGATCCACCTCGTTTTGTTTTGTTTACCACGAACCCGCTTTATTGAGGTTTTCGTGGCTTTTTTAACATCTCATTGCGTTTTTAGCGTCTTCTGCCTCCAGGTTTCCATGACATGATCCCACATATCCAGAAAAACCCAGCCTGGCTCTCAGTAACATTTGCCCAGGCTGGGTTTTATGGATGGCAGGGCTTTTCCAGGGCAGATATTCCACATTTGAGTCTCGATTCCCACTCTTCAGTGACCTATTTTATTGAGATATGGGGGGAGCAGCGAGGGGATTACTTCAGGTCCATTTATATAAGATGCTCAGGACACAAATCCATGCTTTTCCTGCTGAAAATGTCAAGGGAAAAAAATATTCCCACTAAACAGGGGCAATTCCAAGTGTGTCAAGAGCCACGTGTCCCTTCCCAACCTGCTGGACGGGAGAATTCATGGATTTCCTCCTTCCTTAGGATTTGACACAGCCCCTCCCACCCCTCTCGGTGACTCCAGGTGGAGCCTCAGAAACATGAGGAAGAGGAAATTCCCCCCCATCCCAGACATCCAGAGGGATGTTAATAAATCCCTGCAAGTCCTGGCATTTGGGAAATGTGTTTGTGCCTGGGCCTTCTGTTCCTAATTAGCAGAGCAGTAATGAATCTTGATGAATCAGTAATGACCTTCAAAGCACTGCAACTATTTCAGCTTCCGCTTGGCTGGGTAATGAAGTCATTCCAAGAGCAGAATTCCTTTTAGGATGCTAGAAAAGGCTGAGCCTAAATTCCACGTTTTCTTCCCCCTTTCCTGATTTTCTGGAGTGTTCCAGGACAGGAAGTTTAAGGGGTGATAGAATGCATCCCCTCCTGTAGGGATTTTGGTGAGCTGATAGGAATGGCCAGTTAATGGATATTTCCAGGAAATCCCATCGGTTTTCCAAAGGATTCCCCAGGAAGTACAGGGAATTCAGTGGTTACTGGATGAAAAAGTGCACACACAGCACCGTTCGCTCCACCTGGGCAGGGAGGTGACAAAGTTTGGATGGAGTGGTCATCCATCATTCCAAAGTTGGCCCTTCCTCCATAAGAATCCTCACAGTTCTTTCCCTGATGGTAAAATCATGGAATCATGGAATGGTTCGGGTTGGAAGGGACCTTAAAGACCATNCAGTGGGAAGCCATTCCCTGTGTCCTGTCCCTCCATGCCTTGTCCCCAGTCCCTCTCCAGCTCTCCTGGAGCCCCTTTAGGTCCTGCAAGGGGCTCTGAGCTCTCCCTGGAGCCTTCCCTTCTCCAGGGGAACACTCCCAGCTCTCCCAGCCTGGCTCCAGAGCAGCTCCAGCCCTTGGAGCATCTCCATGACCAAAAATGATCCAACAGGGAACTTCCTCAAGTTTCTGGTTGTTTGATCAAAGCAACTCAGCCCCCGATCAAGGGTCAGTGAATCCCAGAATGGTTTGGAATTAAAACTCATCCCATTCCGCCCCCTTCATGGGCAGGGACACCTTCCACTATCCCAGGTTGCTCCAAGCTCCATCCAGCCTGGTCTGCTGGGAAATCCTCCTGGTGGGAAGCGCTCTGCATATCCCGTTTTTTCAAGAGCAAAGGAAAACCACGGGATGGCTCCATCCAAACAAAACCGACCCCAAGGAGCCTCTCCTCACCTGTGCTGCTGGAGATGTTGACATCGATGCTGATGTCTGAGATGCCACCTCCCTTGAGGGACGCCACGCACGTGTAGGTCCCGAAGTCCGTGAACTTCAGGTCGATGATGTCCAGGTTGGTGGTGCCGGGGGACACGTCAGGGTCGGTCTGGGTGATCACCATCCTCTCCGAGCTCCGCAGGGGCCGCCCGTTCTTGAACCAGCTGAAGGTGAGCTCCTCCGAAGGGATGGCCTCCACCTGGCATGAGATCTTCACCTCCCGCCCGATCTGGATGTTGTCATCTTTGTGATACGGGTCAGGGGTGATCCAGAATCGTCCTTTTTTTAAGGCTGAAACACAAGGCAAGAACAGTTGGCTATAAAAAAATACAAATTCAGCTTCACTGGAGGCCTAAATATGATTTTAAAAGGGGCTGCGGTCACGGGATTTAATTTTTAATTAAAAAATTTGTCTTTACAAAGTGGGGGAAAAACCCCTAATTTTGAGCTATTTACCCTCAGTCCCACAGGGTGGGAGAGGCTTCTTCCATTGAGGAAGGCAACATTTTCAAGGAGAGAATGGAAAATTTGGTATTTTTGCAGGAAAATCTTCATTTCAGACGCTGCTCCTTAGTTCTAACCACATCTTAAAGTATCCAACTGGTTGATTTTATTTATTCATTTATTATTTAATTTATTTACATTATTCATTTATCTGTATTTATTTAAGGGAGTTTCATGGCTTTAATCAAGACGGAGTTTTTTGCACTTTCCTTTACAGAGCTGCTCTCCTTCCCTTGGGAAAGCCTCAGCCAATTCCCAGGAATCAGCACGAACACCAGCTTGGAATCACGAGAATGAACCAGTTGGAAACTGCCACAGAGTTAAACTCTGAGGCACGAGCTGAGAATTTTTTGTGTGGAAATAACAGCACAAACAATGCTTACACACACAAAAACCCCTCAATATTTGATGCAGATCCTTTCCAGGCAGGGAAAAACCAAAAAAGAACTTGATGGGCATGACCAGAGCGACGTTTCAGCCCAAATTAGTTGCTCATAACCTCAATAAACTATTTTTATTTCTGAATTTTCAGCAGTTTTTCCTGCCTGGAACTGAACAAAGTCTAGCAGGGAAGTCAGGGTAACTTTCCTTCGTTAGGATGAGTGGTAAAGGAACAACTCCAAGGTAAGAAAAGGGGGCAGAACCTCAAAATTTGGGTCAAGGCTGTTTCTTGAAGGGAAAAAGGGTCTGGAACTCGATGATCATTAAGGTCCCTCCAACCCAAACCATTCCATGACTCTGGACCAGGTCTCCAAAATCCCTTCAGACCTTCCTGATTTCCACCACGTTGGGAACACCTGAGCTGAGTTTGGTACAAACCCCCCAGGTAAAGAAAAAGGGATTTTTGTATCATTTTCTCCATCTAGCAATCCCATAAAACAGAGGCTTGGATTTTCCTCATCTGTAGGTTCCTGGACCTCCATTTCCAGGAGGAAATTTCCAGGAGGACATTCCAAAATGCCAAGAAAATTGAGGCATGCCATGGATTTTGTCTCTGAGTTATCAGTTACACTTTAGGAATCGCCGAAAGGGTTCCATGGGGTGAGACACAGAAATAAAAGTGAAATTAAAGGCTGGGGAAAGGAGCAAGGCAGAGAGTGACAGGATGAAGTGGAATGGTTTTAAACTAAAAGAGAAGGGAGATTTAATGGGATCTTGGGAAGGAATTCCTGGCTGGGAGGGTGGGGAGGGGCTGGGCTGGAATTCCCAGAGCAGCTGTGGCTGCCCCTGGATCCCTGGAAGTGTCCAAGGCCAGGTTGGATGGGACTCAGAGCAGCCTGGGACAGTGGGAGGTGTCCCTGCCCATGGTAGGGATGGATGGAATCATCTTTAAAGTCACTTCCCACTCAAACCATTCCAGGATTCTCTGATTCACCAGCAAAATGTGGGAGATGATGCTGCAGCCCCTTCCCAGCAGGGATTTGGGAACGCCAGCAGCACACAGAGCTCCGAAGCAGCCGCAAATGCACGGATCAATCTGTAACTGTTCTTTGAGACTCAGCAAAGTGCCAGCCTCGCTCCGAAGAGGCCCCGAAGAACGAGGATGCGATCAAACAACCCAAGATGAAACAACTTTTGTCCTCAAACTCCTCACAAACAGTCCCTGCCCTCCCTCGTTAATTATATTTTCAAAGTGTTTCAGTCAGGCAGGGCCTATTTGCATTCACCGGGTTCAGCTGCTTTTTTCCCACCCCCTCCCTGATCAACCCCGAATTTTCCTTTAATGCTCCAGAATGTTCCTGCCTCACCGATTTCCACTGGCTCAAACACCACCTCTACGTACATCGAGTTCTTCACCATTTGCAGGCTCTGATGCGAGAATTACGGGCCCCTGGCTGCTTCCCAAGTGGATGCAGGACACGGGGAATGCTCGGATTTGTGGTTGCTGATGGTTCTGTCCGTGTTCAACCCGTGACAACGGGGCCATGGAGCAGCAAAACCCCAAATTTCTGATTTTAACCTTCACTGAGCAGCCAGAGGCCCCCCAAGGAACCCTCTGTGCCCTCCCCAGAGGAGGTTTTGGGTAATTTTGGTTGTTCCTCTTCAGGTTTTTCAGCGATTTTGTTTTGAGCCATTCACAGTGAACAAGTTGAGAACCTCACCCAAGCAGATGTGGGGCCCTGCACAGTCTCAGAGCAGATGTTGGAGGTTTGGAGAGCTCAAAACCCTCGTTCCTGAGCACCCAGAGCAGGAATTTTCCCAAGTATGTTCCAATATTTCACGCCCAGCCCCACCTCACTTCCAGGGTCCTCCAAAATCACCACGAATTCTGTGGCTCAGCTGCGTCCCCTGGGTCAGACAAGGCAGGAAAACTTTCCTGGTGCCCAGATTTTCCTGATCCCTCCCTGTTCCCTTCTCACATGTGGGAAAAGGAGTTTGTGATCCTGGAAAAGATTCTCCACTTAATTTTTAGGGACAATGGACTGTTGAGACACAGCAAGGAAATGGCCAAACATTACAGAATTCCAGGATGGATTGGGTTGGAAAGGATTTTAAGGATCATCCGGTGGATGATCACCCCTGCCATGGACATGGACCCCTTCCACTAGCCCAGGGTGCTCCATGCCCTGTCCACCTGGCCAAACCATCCTGGAATTAAGTGATAACGGATGAAACAAGGAAATCTGCTCCAGCACCACACATGGGCAGAGCCCTGCAGTCCGTATTTATTTTTATGTGGAATTCCAGCCTAAATGGATCCATTTACTGCCTGAAAACCTCATTCCCAGTGAAGAAAAACTCATGGAAATCCTTCCCTGCTGTCTCTGCAGTAACTTGTCCACTGCTATCAAACCAAGAGAAGGAAAATCAAAGTGTTTATGGCAAGCTCCAAAGAGACACCAAATCTTTGTTTATTTTGGTTGTGGGCAACTAAGCTGGGTCTGTCTTAAGGGAATCTAGGATTCCCTAAAATTCCATTTTATCCGAGGAGAAATCATTTTAACAATTGTCCAAAAGCTCTTTTTTTTGCTGGTGGTCGTTAAACTTTGTTCTCTTCCACAAAAATATATTTTGATACAGTCCTGTGGATAAAGAGCAGGGAAAACTCGGATTTGTTATTGCCAAAAATTCTTGTTTGCTGTCGTGGGCCAGGAAAATATTGGAGAGGAAAATAACGGAGAGGAAATGAGAGATTTCTGACTTAATTGTAAAACTTAATTATGAATAGAAGAGCAAAACCACACCCCAAATAACAGAGTTTGTGGATATCAGCTCTGCAGAGTGAGAGGGGAGAATAAAATCATGGAATGGTTTGGATTGGGAGGGACCTTAAAAATCATCTCATTCCATCCCGTGCCATGGCAGGGACACCTCCCACTGTCCCAGGCTGCTCCAAGCCCCAGTGTCCAGCCTGGCCTTGGGCACTGCCAGGGATCCAGGGGCAGCCACAGCTGCTCTGGGAATTCCAGCCCAGTCCTTCTCCACCCTCCCAGCCAGGAATTCCCAATTCCCAATCTCCCATCCATCCCTGCCCTCTGGCAGTGGGAAGCCATTCCCTGTGTCCTGTCCCTCCATGCCTTGTCCCCAGTCCCTCTCCAGCTCTCCTGGAGCCCCTTTAGGCCCTGCAAGGGGCTCTGAGTTGTCCCTGGATCCTTCCCTTCTCCAGGTGAACATTCCCAGCTCTCCCAGCCTGGCTCCAGAGCAGCTCCAGCCCTTGGAGCAGCTCTGTGGTGTCCTCCAACACATCCACAGCTTCCTTGTCCTGGGAAGCCCAGACCTGGATGCAGTTCTGGTCATAAGGACACAGCCTGGGTTGGAAGGAAATCTAAAATAATTCAAAAACCATTAAAAAATAGAGGAATGAAATAAAAAGCCTGAGTTTTTAGGGAGGAGACCCCAAATTCGACCACTCTCAAAATTCAAATTCCTTAAATTGGGCATTTAGAATCTTGGAATTGCCCCTGTTGGGAAAGTCCCCTGAGATCAGGAAGTTCAACCATCAACCAGCAGCACTAAACCCAAGTCCTCAGCTGCCACATCCACTCATTTTGGGCACAATTCCAGGGATTGTGTCTCCATCCCACCCCTGAGCAGCCTCTTCCAACCCTTTCCAATCCGTGAGGAAAAGACTCTGAGATAACTGAGAAAATGCCACTTCCCAAATGTTCCCTTCGCATCCCAAGACAGGCTTGAAGCAAATTCCTGCTAAAAAAAGCCCCACGTTCCCAACATTTCACCACCAGCTCATTCTGCTCCTGTCAGCACGGTTTAAGCTGGAAGTTTTTTAAATCCTCAACTTCCAGCCACTCTCGGAACAATTAAGATGTCAAAACGTCTTCTCCTAAAGCATCTCCAAACTTTTTAATATCAAGTAATTATTTGGCACTTCCAAGGCCAGATGCATTCCCACTTCCAATTTAAATGCAAATCCCACAGAGAGACTTCAGGTTTTGTCTCCACTTTTAGAAAACGCTGCTAATTTTGCAAAGAAAGGGATTTATTATTCCATGTGGCAGGTGCCTGTTTTTCCGTCTGCTCGGCTTAATTAGCTCCCGGCTCCTTCGGCGCTGCTCTTTTGAAGGAGGGGGAGGTTTGGACTCCTTTGAATGAGGAAAATTTCAGTTTACAACTTGCTCCAAATCTGATCCATTAAAGAGATGAAGGAGAGATCAAAGGGGGAGAAACACAGCGTGGTTCCTCTTTTAAAGGCTTTTAGAAGGAAAGATGCCACGGAAATCGGCGGCACCGGGAGAAAAGACGTTGGGGGTTGGGAACAGATGGTCTTTGAGATCCCTTCTGCCACAAACCGTTCCATAATTCAGAGAAATATCCAGGTGGGATTGAGCTCAGGAGGTTCCTTCTCCGATCTCCAGCTCACACCAGGTTTTCCAGGGCTTGAAGACCTCCAGGGATGGGAATTTCACAACTTCCCACCCTCAGCTCCCAGCTTGGGAAAACCAGGAGCTCTCCCAGTGGTGTCACGGGGTTTGGAGACAGAAATTGTTGTGTCCTTCCACTTTTCCTAATGGAAAGATACTTCCTCCCTGATTTTAAGGAGATACAGATGATGGACCATGAATGAGATCCCAACACATTCACGTGAGGGTGAAATTCCAAAAGCTGCAGGAATTTGACCAAGAAACATGGACAACTCAGCAGCTGGAATTTCATCGCTTTTAAAACCCCAAGCAGAAGAAAAAGGGGGAAAAAACCCCAAAATATTTCCTATGCTCCAAAATCCCACCTTGCCAAGACATGGATATATGGCCGGAGTGGGAGCTTGGGGCTGCCCCATCCCACAGGAAAACAAGAATTCAGGAGTCTCGTCACAAGCCAGACAAGAATTGGGATATAAATGAAACCCTTCAGAGAAACTCCCACAATCCCCAGTGATCAATCGGAAATCTTCCCTCCTTGTATGTGAAACTCAGCCATTCTCCCAGTCCCAGAGAAACCCCCCATTCCCAAGGTTTCCTCACTGGATTATCCCTATTCCTTCTTCTGGGGTGGCTCAGGAGCTGTGTTGGAGTTCGGGATTTCCTTAGAACTTGGATTCCTTCCAACATGGGATGCATTTCCCTTCAACACTTTTTCTCCCACTCTTAAATACCTCAAAACTACATCAGGATCCTAGAAAACTTCCCAAAATTTGCTAGGCTGGGCAGAGAATTAAATAACCCCAGTCCCAGCTGCTTGATGCACCAGGAAAAGTGTCTTAAAACACATTTCAAGGGCAGCAAAGCACCTTGGTAACATCAGAACAAACCCTGGGAACTCATCCTTCCCCTCTTGGTGTCCTCCTCCTTCAACAGGAGAAAAAACTTGGAAAAATTCAGTTTTTTCTCTGCCAGAAAGAAAATGTTGCTAAAAGTACCCAGATCTTGTCTTGTGTTATCAGCCAGGATCTAAACCAATATTAAAGTACAGCACAAAACCCTGCCCAAAACAATTATCAGGTTTTAGTAACTAATAACTTTTAGCCAAACAAAAGTAAGAGAAAACTCTATCCTTCCCCCAGTGGAATCCCTGGAATACTGGGGTTGGAAAAGAGCTCCAAGGTCACTGAGTCTCAGCTGTGCCCAATCCCCACCTTGTCCCCAGCCCAGAGCTCTGAGTGCCACCTCCAGGAATTCCTGGGACACCTCCAGGGATGGGCACTCCAAACCTCCCTGGGCAGCCCCTGCCAAGGCCTGAGCACCCTTTCCATGGGGAAATTCCTGCTGCTGTCCAACCGGAGCCTCCCCTGGCCCAGCCTGAGGCCGTTCCCTCTCCTCCTGTCCCTGTTCCCTGGGAGCAGAGCCCGACCCCCCCGGCTGCCCCCTCCTGTCAGGGACTTGTGCAGAGCCACAAGGGCCCCCCTGAGCCTCCTTTTCTCCAGGCTGAGCCCCTTTCCCAGCTCCCTCAGCCGCTCCTGGGGCTCCAGCCCCTTCCCAGCTCCGTTCCCTGCCCTGGACATGCTCCAGCCCCTCCATGTCCCTCAGTGTCTCGAGGGGTCAGAACCGGACTCAGCCCTTGAGGTTCCTCAGCAGTTCCAGCACAGGGGACAATCAGGACAGTCCCTGCCGTGCTCCTGGTCCCACACAATTCCTGATCCAATCCAGGTGCCTTTGGCCTCTTTCCCACCTGGCCACCTGTGGGCTCATGTTCAGCCACTGCCCCCAGCACCCCCAGGGCAAAATGGGGAAAAAATGTGTCCACCTGAACACAAGGAGAAGGATCCAAGGAATCCCACCTCCTGAAATCCCTTCTGATAAAGCCTTCCAGGCTCCTCATGATGTCCTCTAGAGCAGCAAACTCCCTTCAAAATCAAATTCCTGCTCACAAAAATTCTGGGAACTTCTAATGGAAGGGCATAAGGATCAATACCCCATCTAGGTTTTTATGGGAAAGCCTTTTATGAACTCGTTCATTACCCTCCAGCCTGGGAAGAGCTCACAGATCAGAGCCTGCTCCGGAAGATAATAAAAATAAATGGATTTATTCAACTCCAAAGCTCCACTTTCCCCCACATTCATTCCCAGAGCTGTAAACTTTTAGGGAGCGCACTGGGAACTTAGAGCTGTAGGAACACTCTGGATGTGCTGCAAGGTCAGGTTTGCTCGCTTAAAACCCTTTGAAATCCCATCACAGAGGGCGTTTCTCCATGGAGGAGACGTCTGCGGATTTTTGGCAAGGGCTTTGGATTTCTCCAGACAGAAAATAAGTTGGAAAATCAGGATTATTAAGGTTGGAAAAGCCCTCAGAGATCATCGAGTCCAGGTGTTATCCCAGCACTGCCAGGGCCACCATGGACCCACATCCCGAAATTTATTCCATTCTCCCTCTTGCTGGGTGCTTTTCCCAGAATACAGAGAAGAAAAAAAGGATGGAAAAAAAAGCTCCTTCTGCCAGTTCCATGGAAAACCCAACATTCCTGGATATTAGAATTCCCAACCAGTCCCAGATGGTTCCAAGTGACCACAAGTGCCAGACTCATATCCCGAAATTTATTCAATTCTGCTTTGTGGGAGCCCTTCCCAGGATACGGAGAAGACAAAAAGGATGGAAAAAAACCCCTCCTTCTGCAATTTTCATGGAAAACGCAACATTTTAGGATTTTAGAATTCCCAGCCATTCCCAGAAGATTCCAGGCAGAGACCACAAGTCCAGATATGCCATCGCTCACCCTTCTGCCAGGGGTGACATGCTGGGTGATGACTGTCACCGCTGCCACCAAACCCAAATTCCACCTCTGGGATCAAATTCCAGAGCCTTTCTGGTGCTCAGCAGCTCAGGAGGGCCCTGCTCACATTCCAGCTGATGGAGTTTGGGGACATTCCAGAGGTGCTGATGTCCAAATGGCCTTAATTTTATCCTTTAATGCTCTAAACCCCGAGGGAAATTCCTAAAAAAGCTCTGGAATAAAGAGCAGGAAAGAAGAAGGGAAGCAGCTGTGCCAGAACAATATTCTAGGATTTTAATTTTATTAAAAAAGCAACAGAAGTTCATTTATTTCCCAATCTGAGCTTCATCCCTCTATTTTTATTCCTGATTTTTTTTTTTTAAACAGCCACTCCTACAGTTCACACACAGCTTTTAAAGCCATAATCCAGAGGTACTTCCAGCAATCCTGGCCTTAAAAGGGATTTCCCTGGAGTGCTTTTTGTTCGGGAAGAGCTTTTGTGCTGCTGTTGAGCACAGGTCATTATTTTCTATTTCAACTGACAGGGAATCCCACCCCTCGGAAAAATTAACTCTGAGGATGAGGTTTCCACTTCCCAGACGGTGAAAGTCACGCAGGCAGAGTCAAATGGAACTAAAAATGTGCTGATGTTACAACGGGAAGGAAGGAGAGATCTGATTAAAGGTGGGAATGGGAGAAGTTGCTCCAGAGGGAAAAAATGGAGCAGGATGTCCAGGGATGTGATGGAGTCCCCATTCCTGCAGGGATTTAAAGCCCTGTGGATGTGGCACTTGGGGACGTGGGGCAGTGGTGGCCTGGGCAGTGCTAGGGAATGGCTGGACCCGATGGTCTTGGAGGACTTTTCCAACCTCAGCAATTCCATGATTCCATGATTTTCACGCAGGCTGACAGCCTTCCCAACTCTTTGAATGCTCCCAACTTTAAGCCCCAGAAAATGTTTCTGTGGCTCTCCCTGTGTCCCAAGCTCATGTGCAGGTGGTCCTTCAAGGGTGTTATCCAGCATTTTCCTTTCTTACTGGATGGAGGAGCCATCTTGGAATCAGAGAATCATGGAATGGTTTGGGTGGGAAGGGACGTAAGGCTCATCTCATTCCACCCCCTGCCATGGGCAGGGACATCTTCCACCATCCCAGGTTGCTCCAAGCCCTGTCCAGCCTGGCCTTGGACACTCCCAGGGATCCAGGGGCAGCCACAGCTGCTCTGGGAATTCCAGCCCAACCCCTCCCCACCCTCACAGCCAGGAATTCCTAATTCCCAAGATCCCATCCATCCCTGCCCTCTGGCAGTGGGAAGCTATACCCTGTGTCCTGTCCCTCCATGCCTTGTCCCCATATCCCTCTCCCCTTGGAAGTCAGGTGTGGGTGACCATCAGCCACAAAAATAGGAAAACATCCAGAAAAAAACCATGGAGCTCCTTCATTAGTGGAATGAGGCACAGACAGCAAAGGCCCACTCGGATAAAGACACCGAAATTTAGAGAAATTTAAAGGGAAAAAATTTCCTCTGAGCCCTGCTGATGCTTTGAGGGAACCGAACGTTTCTTTCTGGGGCAGATTAAGGGATTATTGTCTAACCCTGGGATTCGGGGTGCACCTGACACAAGATGTGAACTCCGTTTACCAAATGCTTCTCCTGCCTGGCTTAGAAGTTTCTATTTCCAGCAAAGTCTCTTCTCCCCTCAGCTGCTGTGTGAAAATCCTGACCCACAACAGCAAAACGAGCCGAAGTGGAGAGAGAAACGAGGCAAAATGCCGAGAAATAAACACAAAAAGTCAACCCAAAACTCTGCTTTTCTCTCGTATTTCACTCCTCAGCTCAGCATCACTTCCAGCAAAGATAAATCCAAGACTGGAATGAAGATTTTTTTCCTTCTAAAGGCGAGTTTGTCCCATTTAGCAGAAATAATAAGGGGGAAACAATAAAACTGGGGCTAGAAAAGAGCTGAGCTCATTTATTTAACGGGTTCTTCTCATTATGGTCCCTCCTCAGAATTAACAGGGCTGAGAGAAAAAGGATAAAGAAACCACCTCGAGTGTTTTAATGAGACTTTGTTCAACATCTTGCAGCTCCCAGGCATCGTCTTCTATAAATAAAAATGTGAGGGGATATTTTTATTATTTTTATTATTATGCCATGACTCATGGAATTTGTGTCTGCAGGGATTTAGGGATGTGGCTTTTCCTCCAGCCTGGCTGGTGCTGTCTGCTGGGTCAGTTAAAACTTCGAGGGTTTCTTTTCACACCAGGTTCTTCCTCTCCTTTTCCTTATTCCAAGCTGTTTTCCACTCCCACCTCCCCTTCCCAACCTCATCACCATGTAAATCCCAGCCAATTAATATTCCCAAGCTAAGGAATGACAACAAAACCCCGGAGCCAACTGTCAGAAATTCAAATTCAAACACAATATTCCAAATAAATCCGTGCCCGGCTCCTGATCCACTCCTGCAGACCCAGGCTGATCCAGTGCTCCCTCCCTGACCCCCAGGACAGAAATAGCTCCTAATTCCTCATCCTGCTGGAGAGCAGGAGATGCTGGGGAATCAGAAGTGAGCAGGGGTTGTGGCTCTCATGAAATATTCACACGTTGGCTCTTTATCCATCAGTTTTTCCTGAGTCTCATTAATCCCAGCTTATTATTTCAGGTTCCTATAGCTTGGAGTTTGTGTTTCACCACCATTCCCAGATTAAAATATGGAAAAGGAGGTTCAGATCAACTGTTTGGATCAGGTGGATTCATCCTCTCTGATGATGCCCATCAGCCAATCCAGCTCTGTATCCACACCTCCATATCCCTGGAGTTCTGCAGAAGGGGATAAATAAGCAGAGAGAGATTCCCTCCACCTGGGAGCAACTGTGGTAAAAGCCTTCTCCTCTTATTTTCACCTCAGACAGACACTTTTCCTGATATTTCCTGGAATTAAAGCACAGGGATCAATCTAAAGCTCCCCACCAGGGAGCACATTCCCAGCCTTAATTTCAGTAACAGCTTCAGGTGATGAGGAGGAAGGAAGAGGTGACGGAGGCAATGACTTCTCCAGGAGCTTAGGATGCACCCAAGGCCTTTCGTGATCCTTTCATAGAATTATGGAATATCCTGAGCGGGAAGGGACCCACAAGGATCACTGATCCAACCCTTGTCCCTGCCCAGACACCCCAACAACCCCATCCTGGGCACCCCTGGCAGTGCTGCCCAAACGCTCCTGGAGCTCTGGCAGCCTCGGGGCCGTGCCCATTCCCTGGGGAGCCTGGGAAGTGCCCAGCACCCTCTGGGGGAGGGACTTTTCCCTGATATCCAACATGACCCTGCCCTGGCCCAGCTCCCACCATTCCCTGGGTCCTGTCCCTGGTCACAGGGACCAGAAATCAGAGCTGCTCCTCAGGAGGATGTTGAAGACCACAATGAGGTCTCCCTTCAGTTTCCTCAAGGCTGAACAAACCAATTTCTCTCCACTTTTCATGGAAAAGCTGCCCCATTTCTCCAAACAAAAAAGGCACCAAACCACCCTTGTTCCACCCCAAGGCTTTGATCCCAGCACAAGAGCTCTGGAAGTCTTGGAAGCCAACACTAATTCATGCCACAACTGATTAGACATGACCAGAAATCCCGGAATGAGAGACTCACCGAGGCTGGAAGAGACCTTCAAGATTTAGTCCAACCAGGACCATTTGGAAACACAGGATACCCCCACTGTCGAACATTGAACGTTGACCACTGAACGTTTAACGTTGAACATTGAACGTTGAATGTTGAACGTTGAACGTTGAACGTTGAACGTTGAATGTTGAGTGCTGAACATTGAACATTGAATGTTGAACGTTGAACACTGAATGTTAAACGTTGACCACTGAATGTTGAACAGTGAACCTTGAACGTTGAACATTGAATGTTGAACGCTGAACATTGAACATTGAATTTTGAACATCATTGAATGGTGAACAACGCTGAACATTGAATATTGAATGTTGAACATTGAACAGTGAACATTGAACATTGAGTGTTGAACATTGACCACTGAACGTTGAACACTGAGTGTTGAACGTTGAACAGTGAACCTTGAGCATTAACCACTGAACCTTGAAGGTTGCCATCCTGCCAGACTAGGATTGGAATAAGCTTCCGAAAGAAAAGTCAGTGGTTTTCCAACTGAACTCACCTCTTACGATGATGTTGGTGGACTTCTTTGCGGGATTGCCGACGTTATTGTTGGCGATGCAACTGTAGGTGCCGGAATCCTCGGAGGTGATGGCGGGAATGGTCAGAGTGCCCCCGTTCAGGACAGTCTTGTCGGGCAGGACCCCCGCAGACCTCACCCACGTCAGGCTGGGTGCCGGCTCCCCCCCGGTAGTCACACACACCAAAGTGATGGCTTCTCCAGGGTTCACCACAATGGGGTCATCCACGAGGAGCTTGATGGAAGGGGATGCTGCAAAACACAATGGGAATGAGAGAATCAGGGAATGGCTGGGATGGAAGAGATCTTAAATATCATCCCATCCTACCCTTGCCATTGGCAGGGACACATTCCGCTATCTCAGGTTGCTCCAAGCCTTGGCCAACCTGGTCTTGGACACTTCCAGGAATCCAGGGGCAGCCACATTCCCTGGGCATGCAGAGGCAGGTAGGGATTGATGGATTGGTAGGAGCAGGGGTTGATGGACGGACAGCCCTGCAGCCACATTTGGGACATTTGGGAAGGAACGTGTCACTTGTGGGACAGGTGCCAGCACACTGGACTGGAAACCTTGGAAAAAGGAATTAGTAAAGGACTTCTTTGGCATGGGAAGTCTGTTCTCTTCAAGTCAGATCCTGCCCACTGACCCATCCCTCTTCATCCCCCTCCTCCCCACTGAACTCCTGGGAACTTGGCCGCCAACTGGGATGGATCCCTGGAGTTTGAGCCAGGAGAGGCATCTCCCTTGAGACAACTCCTCTTTGCACATGGAGAGACTCAACAATCCAGTACAGAGGCGTTTTTCCATCTATGGGATGTACAACCTGCAGCTCATACCTAATTCCCATAATTCCCATAAAATATCCTATGAGCAGCTGTGGGTCAACCAGCACAGCTTGATGGGAAGATGCTGATGCTCTCGGAAAGAAGTGTTTAAATTTAATTCCCTCTTTTTGCTTCTCCTTTCCCGTGAAATATTTCCATGTGATAGAAGAGGAGCAAATGCCCAGTATGAAAGGACAGGGCAGCAATACGTTGGAGAATATAAATAAAATGTAAATAACAGAAATAGAAATATAATAAATATAAAT
>VZRQ01010230.1:92193-125447 GCA_013397975.1 Machaerirhynchus nigripectus | reverse complement strand
AATATAAATATAAATATAAATAATATCTATATTATAAATATAGCTATAAATATAAAATCACACTCTGAGCTGTGACATCCCATGTCCCCTGTGGTGAAGGATCCACCCTTGCTGGATCCAGGCTTTGCTCCAAGGCATCCTTTAAACTGCATAAGTGATGAGCCAATGTATAAATATCCATTGCTAGGCCAGGAAAAGCAGCAATCCCAAATAAACCCAGGCGTAAAGGTGAAGGATTGACATTCTGGGCCAAGAACGCCAGCAAAGGTGGTAATAAAAAGGGAAAGGCAATAAAAATGTTACATTCCAAAATCACATCCCCATCCTCGTTATTACAGAGAGATATTCCCGGGTGTTCCGCTTTAGATGGGAATCTTATTTCAATATTAAAGGAATACAAAGCAAGCACTGCAGGCAAATACAAGAATCAGCCATAAAAGCAGAGTTTGCTTTATTTGGGCTTCACCCGTGAGGAATTTGCTTTGTCTGCATTTGGAAGTGGGAACAAAAAAATGGGAAGAGCTTCCTTGGTACCTGTCCTGGCACTGGGAGAACTGGGAACATCAGAATCATGGAATATCCTCAGTGGATGGGACCCACAAGGATCATCGATCCAACTCCTGGCCCTGCACAGACGCCCCAACAATCCCACCCTGGGCATCCCTGGGAGCGGCGTCCAAATGCTCCTGGAGCTCTGGAAGCCTTGGGAATGTGCCCATTCCCTGGGGAGCCTGGGCTGTGCCCAGCACCCTCTGGAATAGCAGAACCTTTCCCTGCTGTCCATCCTATCCCTCCGTTGACACAGCTCCAGCCATTCCCTCCATCCTGTCCCTGGTCACCAGAAGGAAACTCCTTAGGAAAGCAGAGATTTACAAGCCAAGCCCTCTCTTCCAGCTCCTCCCAGTTTTGGACTCCACAAACCCTTCCCAGCATGAATTTTTGGTTCAGGTCATTTAAAGCCGAAGGAATTTGGCTCATGGCTCAGACCCCGAACCAGTCAGCTGTGCCAACTGTGTCAGGGTTGCTTTGCTCACATCCTCTGAGCTCTTCTTCCGCCAGCTGATGGATCCCTGGTTTGGGATTCCAGCTGGAAAATTGGAAGTGTGCCATGTTTTCTGCTTAAGGAGGTTGTTTTGGGAGAAGGTGGCAAAAACAGGGATCCAGGTACAACCAGGACCTGTGGGGTCATCACCATCACCCAGCCGGCCTCAATTTCCCTCTCCCTTCCTCTTCCCTGAGTTTAATAATTTTTCCTGAACAATTCCAGCGAGGAGCTGCTCTTTGCTCTCACTTCCCAACAAACCTCAAGACAGGGAACAAGGGAACCACGGATAACCCTTCAAAACTGGGAGCAAAAGATAAAAGCACCGACGTCAGCCCAACCTGGTGGGGCTGTTTTCCATAACGGCCTCCTAATCCTGCAGATGAAAGGGAGCCCTTTGGATCTTTCAGGAACAAAGCGGGATGGGATAAAAAGGCTGTGACATATCCCTTTCATCCCGGCACTCCAAAGAGAAAGGACATGGAAAGGATGGTTTGGATACAGAAGTTTCCCTTTACTTACACCCCACGTTTCACTTTCAGCTCCTATCCCAAAAACCCAAACAGAAATCCCAGGATTTCTGCAGCCACGACCCTGGAAAGTCGGATTTAATCCAAAGAATATTAAGAAATTCAGGAAGGTTGTTGAGGTTTTCAGCAAATAGGACAGAGTGGAGCAGATAAAGGGTCAAACCCCTCTTATGAAGGGAATATTCACAATATTCCAGCAACAATGAGCCTTTACTTTGATATTTCCTGCTAAAGGAGAAAATAAATGGGAATTATAGCCCGAGAATCATGGAATCCTGGAATGGTTTGGGTTGGAAGGACCTTAAAAGCAATCCCATTCCACCCCCTGCCATGGACACCTCCCACTGTCCCAGGCTGCTCCCAGCCCCAATGTCCAACCTGGTCTTGGACGCTGCCAGGGATCCAGGTGCAGCCACAGCTGCTCTGGGAATTCCAGCCCAGCGAGGAATTCCTTCCCAATATCCCATCCATCTCTGCCCTCTGGCACTGGGAAGCCATTCCCTGTGTCCTGTCCCTCCATGCCTTGTCCCCAGTCCCTCTCCAGCTCTCCTGGAGCCCCTTTAGGCCCTGGAAGGGGCTCTGAGCTGTCCCTGGATCCTTCCCTTCTTCAGGTGAACATTCCCAGCTCTCCCAGCCTGGCTCCAGAGCAAAGGGGCTACAGCCCCTGGAGCAGCTCCATGGATTCCTCTGGTTCACTCCAGCAGCTCCAGGGATCCCAGAGGTGGACCTGGCCCTGCAGGTTGGGCCTCACCTGAGCAGGGCAGAGAGGAAGGGGACATGTGGGGCTTCTGCAGTTCCTACACCAGGAAATTCCTCTCCTTAATTTCATCTAGGAATTCTCTCCCTCCCAAACCACGGGAACACCCCTAAGTGCTCCCAGGAATTTACTCCAGTGCAGTTGCAAAGTCTCCCCTCAGACCAGGGACACCAACAAGGGCACAATGACGAATTCCTTGGAGCAGCACGGACAGTTCTTCCTGGGCTGGGCTGCTCTGGGATGCTGCAGAATCCCTCTCTCCCACATTTTCCAAGCAAATATCCATTAGACAAAAATTTGGGATGGTTTGAGGCAGGGAATGGAGCTCAGTGTCCTGTCAGAGCTGTCCCTGCTCTGTTTCGGTGACAAAGGGCAGCTCCTCTCCTCTGCCTCCAGGTCTCTCCTCACATGGATCTGCCCGTGTGTTTCCCATTCCTCTGCCAGCTCCTGGGATTACTTTAATCCAGGCAGCTAGGATTTGGATGGCAGGAGATGGGTGACACCAATCCTGCCTTTGGGATGAGGATTTAAAGATCCAGCAGGAGCCTGGAGATGGGAATGGGCATTAAGTGCCACTTTTAACAACCCACCTGTGCCAACCTCACACTGCGCCGCAAATCCTTTTAGATCCCCGTGCTTGGAGAAAACCGAAACTTGGGCCTGATCCTCGGCCTAAAATGGATTTCTTCTCCCTTTTATTTAGATATTTGTAAACTTTCGGGGCTCAACACCACGTGCAGCACAACTCTGAACCCTGTAATTCATCAGCACGGAGTTTTTAAAAAATGAAAAAAGTGGAACAGGCAGTTATAAAGCTGACAGGATGATCCAGAGCAATTATCACAGTTGATGAGTATCCCAAAATATTGTGGAAAGATTATTAAATCTCCTGCTCCGGGGCAGAAAATGGATCTTTTCCGGCTATCACAGATCTGTCTCTGCAGCCTCATTCCGCATTCTGCTGGAATGGCTCCTGCTGGCTCTTGTTAGGGATGGACAGGAGATGGGATCCCAAAGGACAATCCATGTGTTTATGCAGCATTTGCATTTCTAAACCATGGAGCAGAACTGAATTCCAACCAGGAGATGCAGCATGTGATCCCAGCAGCTCCAGCTGGGATATGAAATTCTGGAATGGTTTGGGTTGGAAGGGACCTAAAATCCCACCCAGTGCCACCCCTGCCATGGCAGGGACACCTCCCACTGTCCCAGGATGCTCCAAGCCCCAGTGTCCAACCTGGCCTTGGACACTTCCAGGGATCCAGGAGCAGCCACAGCTTCTCTGGGAATTCTATTCCAGTCCCTCCCCNGAGCTCTCCCTGGAGCCTTCCCTTCTCCAGGTGAACATTCCCAGCTCTCCCAGCCCAGCTCCAGAGCAAAGGGGCTCCAGCCCTTGGAGCAGCTCTGTGGATTCCTCTGGACTCTCTGCAGCAGCTCCACGTCCTGCTCTGTCCCAAGGGCTGGAGCAGCTCTGCAGGCAGGGTCTCACCTGAGCGGGGCAGAGGGCAAAAATGCCCCCTTTCCTGCTGCCCACACTGAAGGATCGGCCCAGGGCTTTGGGGGATTCTGGGATGGACATGTCCAGCTTTCACCCACCAACAATCCCAAGTCTTTCTTTCAGGGATGATCTCAATCCCTTCATCCCTCAGCCTGGACTGATCCCAGGTCCATGTGGAGTTGAGTGATGGATTTTATTGTTAGGTTCAGTCCTAGTTTGGGAATTTAGGCCTCAGAGCCAGCATGACCCCCCAGCACCAAAACTCCTGGAGACACGGGAGAGGCTCATGTGTGAAATCCCATAAATTCCAAGAATTCCAAATGCAACCAAACCATCCCTGCCAGAAGGAGTCAGGAATGAATGGGCTCTGTTATTACCACCAAAGACACTTCCCAAGCCGAGATCTGTCCTAGATGACCTCCAGGATTAACGAGTGGAGCACTGGGCCATGGAGGCTTGGCCAGCAAACCTTCTCCAAACCACAACGTCCACCCCAGCAGAACCTCAGCCGGGCAACATTCCCAGTGGGAACTTTCCTTGAACTCCACTAGGAATAATAAAAATTATCAAGCAACAGCAAGCTCTGGGAAGTATTCCCAAAACTTGCCTGGAACAAGCTTTCCAAACACCACATTTGGGCACCACGAGAATGACTCCGCGTCCCGAGGGCTCTGCATCTCCACTGCCCTTTGGAAGTCGGGGTTTCCGAGCACCAATCCCACATTTCAGAGTCAAGCTTGGCTTGGCAGGGGACAAAGAGAGCGGCAGAGCCCCCAGGAGCTCCTCCCCTCGCAGAACAAGGCCCTACTCATCCGAGGGAATCCGCCCCGCTCCCATTCACGCCGCAGCTGCAGCCTTGGGAAAGGGGCTCCCATTCAGAGGCTTCCGTGTGGGAGCGGTGCTGCCGCATCCCGGGATTTCAGAGCTGCCTGGGAAGCCAACGGCGCGGACGACAAAGTGCTCTCGGAATTACAGCGGGTCGCAACGCCCAGCCCTGCTGCTCCAGGCACTACCAGGAATTTAAATGGGAATTACATCCCTTTTTTTGGCCTGGTGTTAAAGGCGAGCCAGGCACGGGTGGCAGATGGATGGAGATTGATTAGAAAATTAATAATTACCGGCTCCAACAGAGCCCAGTCCTCACAGGGTGCTAAACCAGCAGGAAACACACCCTGGTCTTGATTAATGACCGGGGCAAGACTTGCTCAGACTGAGCACAAAGCAAGCACTCATTAAGTCGTCGTTAACACCCTTAGTTAGACCAGGCTGCCAAGCACTTGGACCAGAGAAGCCGTGGCTGCTCCATCCTTGGAATGTTCCAGGTTGGATGGGGTTTGGAGCAACCTGGGATAGTTGATGATTCTCCCTGCCCTGCAGGAAGTGGAATGGGATAATCCTTAAGGTCCCATCCCACCCGAACCATTTTGGGATTTGCTCACGGATCTGATAAAGATGTTCAGGGAATTCAAAGGTGTGGAGTCTCTGCTGCCGCCCGGGATGGGGAGCTGAGGCTGGAATGGCACTGGGAGGAAAATCCATCTGTCATTCTTGGGAGCAGCCAGAAAAAAATCCGCTGCCACCGTGTCATAATTACAGTGAGACAAATGGAGGCATTTAGGCGGGATGTATGGAATTGAGGAAATGTCACAATTGGCTTTAGGGATTACTGGAAATGCAAAAGAAACCCAATAATTTAATAGCAATATCGAAGTACAGGCAGCGAGTGCTGTCCTTGACAAGGCTCTCAGCTGTGATGAATAGCAATGAAAGGACATTATTTCCTCCAGTTTGGGGCGTTATTTGAAAGGCAGAACTGAGATACTGGAACATAATTGAATTATATTTTTATACACATTGCTGCGTGCGCAGCCATTTCATTTACAGCCAGGACTTGTTGCAGGAACACAAAGGCAATATCCCTAACGAGACACACAGGCCCTTCCCAGGCAGAGCAGAGAGAAGGGACTTGAGGTTCCTGCCAGGGTGGAAGCAGCAACTTTCCCGGTTTACTCGGGAAAGTTCAAACAAGAGGGGATTGCAATTCCCAGGTTTTGAATTAGAATCAAAAACTCCCAGAATGGGATTGGGAGGGATCTTAGAACTCATCTTGTTCTGCTCCCTGCCATGGCAGGGACACCTCCCACTGTCCCAGGCTGCTCCCAGCCCCAGTGTCCAGCCTGGCCTTGGGCACCGCCAGGGATCCAGGGGCAGCCACAGCTGCTCTGGGAATTCCAGCCCAGCCCCTCCCCACCCTCTCAGCCAAGAATTCCTTCCATAAATCCGACCTAAATTTCTCCTCCTCCAGCTCCATTCCCCCTTATATATATTTTTTTTTATTATTATTATTATTTTTTTTACCCTTATCTTACAGAGCAGAAATAAACTTTTTATTGCCCACCCTGCAACAGGACAGGTCCTTTATTTCATCATCAGCCCTTCAAAAAAAAACCCGAATTACCCCTAAAAAAGACAAAAATAAACCCAGGGAAAAATAAAAGAAAAAAATCCTAAAACTGAACAATGAAAATCTCATTTAAGCTTTTCTATGTCCATCCTCTGCTGCTGCTGAGAGATCCCAGTGGAAGTCACACATCACATGGAAAAGAGGAGAAAATACTCCTGCTAAACAGTTCTAGAGTTCTAGACCAATTCTAGCTCTTAAAAATTTGAGTTTAGGCAAATAAAACTTATTTATCTTCTATCTCAGCTTTCTTTTTGTCTTACTCATTCTTTCCCCCCCCATCTCCTTTTCACTTCCTTTAAATTTCCAGCACTTCCAGGGCAAGAAGAAATAACAAGAAGCTTCTCAAATCTCAAATCTTTCAGGTTTGTTTCCCTTTTTTTTTTGGATTTAATACACAGAATGACTGAGGTAAAATATTCCCAGAGCAGCTTTAAGCATTGTGAGTGCTTTAGGATCATCATCGAATGATTCCTCATGGAATGGTTTGGGTGGGAATGGACCTGGAAGACGATCTAATTCCAACCCCTCCTGTCACGGACGGGATTTAGGGTTTTCCCCGGCACACAGGAGGAACTTCCAACTGGTAAAAGTTCCTGGATCTGTGCTGGGACCAAGGGGTGGCTGCCCCCACCCAGGGCAGGTGTCCCTTGATGGCCAGAGCTGCCCTTGTCTGTGTCCCTGAACCTCCCACTGGGGTCCCTGAGCAGTCGCTGCTCCTGTCAGAGATTAAAAAGAAACAAAAATCCTATTTTTCAGTGTCCCCTGAGCCTGCCCCCGAAATAAAGAGGCTTAAAGTCGAGGCCAGAGCAAGATCATTTTGTCTGGGCATCGTGTCAAAAATGGAAAAGGATGAGGTTCAGGGAGAGGAGAGGGGAGTTACGGATTAGAAATAAAGAATGGGGTTATCAGGGAGCTGTAAAATCATGGAATATCCTGAGTGGGAAGGGATCCACAAGGATCATCCAGTCCAACTCCTGGCACACCAACAACCCCACCCTGGGCATCCCTGGCAGCGCTGCCCAAACGCTCCTGGAGCTCTGGCAGCCTCGGGGCCGTGCCCATTCCCTGGGGAGCCTGGGCAGTGCCCAGCACCCTCTGGGGGAGGAAGCTTTCCTTAAAATCTAAACCCATAAATAAATATAGATATAAATAATGTTTATCAAGGTGTTTCAGCTGAGCTCAGTGTTTATATATCCCCATATATGCCAGGTATCCCTATCCCATTCCCTGCTCTCCTTTCTATCCTCAACACCCTTTTTTTCCCCCCCTTCCTCCAACTTTTCCAGAATCCCTGTGTTTTTTTCAAGCCATGGGGCCGCAGCTTTGATGACTCATCTCTTTATGCCCCTCTTTTCCCGGGTGCTTTTCCTCTCCCTTTTCCAGCACTTTGGTGCCTCCGTGGGCTCGTGCTGCCGTTCACGCACAGATGTGGCATTGAGAATTCCAGCGGGAGGAAGGGAGGCGGATCTTGGCTTTTCAAGGCACTTCCTCGCTGGTTTCGCTCGGGAGAGGCCACAAAAGCTCCCAGCTCCCACACTGGAGGGATTCATTCCGTGGGGATTTGATCCAGCGGCGCTGAGGGAAGCGGGATCCTCCCTTCGGCAGTGGAGTTAAACCGGCTTAAACCCGTCGTGGAATTGTCCCTTCCTTGTTAAATTTAGATCCACGCGGGATTAAATCCATCCCAGACACGCCAAAGTCAGGCCTGCAAGCCGAGGTCACGGATCTCAGCGCCCCTGGAGCACAATTCCCGCCTTCCAAAAATAGCGGGGACGAATTGTTCCTCAATTCCCCGAGTGCAGCTCTGCCTGAACAGCTCCAGCCACCTCAGCCCAGCCCTGCTGCAACAGCAACCTCCTAATTAGTGGATTAGGGATGAGTGGTTAACGAGGAGCTGCCAAGGAGGGACCCTCAGGCTTCTGGAGGACACAATCCGGGCAGGAACAAACATCAGCGATGTGCTCAGGAAAAGGGAGCTGGGATCCAGGGATGTACTAAAAGGGAATTTGTTGGGAATGCATGGAAGCAGCTCTGGTTGAACCCGGTGTTTGTGGGGCTGGGAGTGGGGAGGGCTCTGCGTTCCCTCAGGACTGAGCTTCTCCAAGGAGATCAGCAGGACCTGGGGACATTGGGATGGTGTGAGCCCCAGGGAATAAAGGAAATGTTCTTTATACAGCCATGGAATCGTTAGGATTGGAAAACTGCTCTGAGATCGTCGAGTCCAACCCTTCCCCAGCACTGCCCAGGCCACCACTGCCCCACGTCCCCAAGTGCCACATCCACAGGGCTTTGAAATTCCTCCAGGGATGGGCACTCCAAAACTCCCTGAGCAATTCCAAGGCCTGAGCACCCTTTCCATGGGGAAATTCCTGCTGGTGTCCAACCTGAACCTCCCCTGGCCCAGCCTGAGGCCGTTCCCTCTCCTCCTGTCCCTGTTCCCTGGGAGCAGAGCCCGACCCCCCCGGCTGCTCCCTCCTGTCAGGGACTTGTGCAGAGCCACAAGGGCCCCCCTGAGCCTCCTTTTCTCCAGGCTGAGCCCCTTTCCCAGCTCCCTCAGGGATTCCTGAGACAAGACACTCATGGAACATTTTCATTCCAACATGGAACATTTTCATTCCAACATGGAAAATGCTTCTGCAAAGGGGAAGAGAAGAATTCTTCATTCCGTGCCAGGACCAGATTCCCTGTCAGCCCTGCAGGGAGTCAAAACCAGCCAGGATAACCTGGGATTGGTAGGACAAGGTTTAGACCTAATGAAGAACAGGACTAGGGGATCTCTTGGGATCCTTTCCAGCTTTATTTATTGTTATTCCTTTTTGCTAAAGAATTATCCCAGAGCAGCTGTGACTGCCCCTGGATCCCTGGAAGTATCCAAGACCAAGTTGGATGGGGCTTGGAGCAGCCTGGGACAGTGGGAAGTGTCCCTGCCCACGGCAGAGTGGCACTGGGTGGGATTTAAGATCCCAAACTAGCCTGGAATTTTATAAACCCATCCACCAGCAGTGCTCACCAGCTCAGAGCATCCTCAGCTCTTCTTCCATCCAAGGATTTCCTTTAATCCCCGTCACCTCCCCCCAGGAATGCCAGGAAATGTGCAGAGCAACATTTTTTCCACCTTACATAATCCCCTTCCCAGCGCATTGTCTGAGTGACAGGAAACAAAGCAAGTTTATCACGACAGACTTCAGCCTAATCGAGGGATTAAAAGTGAATTAAGCCTTTTTTAATTCGTCTCCCCACCACACGCCCCAGCCAGAGCAGCAGCTTCAGCTGTGATTTCAATGAGCCGTGGCAGGCAGCTGAAAAATCACGGATTGAAAGATTCGTCTTGCTCGGGAAAAAAATTCCTGGGCTGGTTTATTTTGATCCCGGAGCCTGCCAAAACCCAGCCCTAATTTCTGTATTAACGACCACCTGCGCTAAACTGGCTGCTAATAGACAAATACAATTTCCAAACGAATCGGTGCCACCCAAGCTGCTTCGTGGGGCGAGATCAAAAGCCTGGTTTGCTTTTCCTCAATCCTATCACAAGAACTATTCCAAGGAGCCCAGAAATCCCGAGGTTTTCTGGGTAAATATCCTGCGTTTTCTCCGGCGCTTTGAAACAATGAACGCTCTTGAAAGGCTCCATTCAGGTTATTCTTAGCTCGGAGTGCTGCGTGTGCCATTCAGTGGGAGCTGGGGCTAAAATTACCTTTTTTAGTGCCTCCCATGGAAACTGGTGACACCATCATCTGCCTGTAATTCCTGTTTGACACTCGGCAGAGGTCTGGAATAGCAGATCCAGGGATTTCTGCGGCAGGAAGAATTTGTTCCTGCTCGGAGGAACCTCCTGAAGCAAAGCGTGGTCCAGGCTAAGGCAGAGAGATGGGACTTGGAACTGCAGAACCGTGGGATGGTTTGGGATGGACGGGGTCTTAAATTCCATCCCATCCCATCCCATCCCATCCCATCCCATCCCATCCCATCCCATCCCATCCCATGCCCTGCCGCGGGGGTGCTTCCCTTCACACCTCTTATCTATTGAGATAAGAAACTTACGGAGGAATTGGTGTCTTTAGATACCAAATGGATCTCACCCAGCACAGGGAAATTGTGTCCAGCTCTGGAGTTCTCAGCACAAGAAAGTTGGGATTTGCTGGAGTGATCCAGAGGAGGCCACGGAGCTGCTCCAAGCACTGGGCTGGAATTCCCAGAGCAGCTGTGGCTGCCCCTGGATCCCCGGAAGCGCCCAAGGCCAGGCTGGCCACTGGGGCTTGGAGCAGCCTGGGACAGTGGGAGGTGTCCCTGCCCCGGCAGGGGGTGGGACTGGATGGGTTTTAAGATCCAATTCAAACCATTCCATGATTCCATCAAATGCAGAACAGCCAAATTCCCACATTCGGATCCCACAATGAATTAAACGCACTCAGAACCACAACAACGACAAAAAATTTGGGACATCTTTGCTCCTTGCAGATATTCCCGGCTCTCCATTCCCACCCCTCCAGCTTCCAATTAAAACAGACGGACAGGGCAGGACTGAAACAGCTTCAGCTTCAGGCTCTGCTTTTCATCACTTTGGATTTATCCTGGATTCCTCTGGATTTACAGTTTCTGTAATTTCTCTGGAGTTACACCAGGTGAAGTTCAACCAAAGAACTTCCGTGAGGTGAAGTTTTATTAAATGAGCAAAGTTTCGTCCCCGAGTCACCCCCACCTCAGCCCCCGTCCTTAACGAGCTCCTGCGTTAATTGCTTTTCACATCTAATCCTGCCCTTGGCGCTTGTGACCAAATTCCTCATGGAAAAGTGGAATCCCTGTAATTTTCCAGGCTGGTTTACTTGGGAATTTACTCCACAAGAGACAATCTTCTCCCCAAATAAACACGGCATGGGGAAGGTGGGAATAATTCCCTCTTTTGGCAAAATTGCCTCAGGATCACCCATCCCGGGCTCAGAAAATGAGAGTTTGGTGTTCCCCCATTGCTGGAACATCAATTCCTGCTGCAGGTGAGGCTCAGCACGGACCGAGACTGTGCTGGCTCCAGCAGCAAAGTTATTCCAAGGAAAAATGGGAGAGGGAACAATTCCCAGACTCTGTTCCCAAGGATGAAGGTGGATGAGTACCAGGAGCTGCTCCCAATTCCCATCCACACCTCCCATGGCTGGAAGGCTTCTCCTGCCAGGAAACCAGAGCTGCTCAGGAGGGACAAACCTCACTTTGGGATATTTTTTCCCCTGGAAAAATTAACAAGAGTGTAAGTTAAGGGCTTCCAACTTGTTTTGCCGGATATCTTTGGAGCAGACCGTAATTCCTGGTGGAGCTGCTTCCGAGGGTTCTGTACTGCAGTGGGAAACCACAGGTCTGCTGTCAAATCAGCAATCCCAAGAAAGCTGGAGGCAACTCCTTGGAATAAAGCCCTGAGGACAGGAATAATGGGAAACAGGGAAGTGCAAATAAAATTCCTTGTTCATCCCAGCCACGCTCAGCATTTTAATTTTGTTTGCTCCCTGTTTTCAGGGCCCTCAGGCACAAACTGTTAGGGCCTAACCCAACCTCATCTAACCCCAAGTCTCCAAATGTTCCAACTCTTCCTGCGGAATTGTTTTCCAAAGCACATTGCCCTGAAATTCCTGATTATTCAGGAATCCAAGCTCAGAATGTGGCTCTATGCTGGGAGGTTCAGAAACCATTTCAGACACATCCCGTGCTTGTCCTGGACACGGAGCCTTTAGGGGAGGTAAAATCTGGGGTTTCCTTCCTCCTCCAGCATTCCCAAGAGCATTTCTTGGGATTGACCCCTGGTGTTACAGCCACAACAAAAGGGAGAGACACAACCGTCTGATCCATAAGAGATGAGCGCAAAAAAAGGAGGAAATTCCCAAGAAATCCAACAAAATGGAAACAACTTCTCCAGGGATTCTACGTAAAGCCTTAGATATCCTCCCCCAAATGATTTCAACACAACCCCTTGGATATTTCCATTTGAAACAATTAAATCCAAAAGGAAACATTTTGGTTGGAGTCGATGAAGGAATTGATGTTTGGGTCGATGTAAGAAAAGGTCAAATCAATCCCTGGAATCAATGCCAGAGTAGAACAAGGTTGGGTTTTTCCCATGAAATATTTTGTGGAATAAAAATTCTTCATTTTCAACCCAACAGAGGAAAGACAGGGAACTATTGGAGGGATTCCAGAGGAATCCATGGAAATGCTCCAAGGGCTGGAGCCCCTCTGCTCTGAAGCCAGGCTGGGAGAGCTGGGAATGTTCACCCGGAGAAGAGAAGGCTCCAGGGAGAGCTCAGAGCCCCTTCCAGGGCCTAAAGGGGCTCCAAGAGAGCTGGAGAGGGACTGGGGACAGGGGATGGAGGGACAGAACACAGGGAATGGCTTCCCAGTGCCAGAGGGCAGGGATGGATGGGATCTTGGGAATTAGGAATTCCTGGCTGGGAGGGTGGGGAGGGGCTGGGCTGGAATTCCCAGAGCAGCTGTGGCTGCCCCTGGATCCCTGGGAGTGTCCAAGACCAGGCTGGATGGGGCTTGGATCACCCTGGGATAACGGAAGGCATCCCTGCCCGTGGCAGGGGCTGGGACGAGATGGACTTCAAGGCTCTTCCCACCCCAACCATTCCAGGATTCCATGAAAGAATCCCAGCTCCAAGACTTGAGTGCAGCCAGGGCAGGAAGTGCTGCTGGAGCCTCACCTGTTTTGTTGGAGAGGCGGAAGGACACCATTTTATCCGGGATGCTGCAGACATTCCGCACGGAGGCGATGCAGCTGTAGTTAGCGTAGTCCTGAGGTCGGAGATTCTTCAGCTTCAGGATCTTTGTTTCTCCCTGAAAAATGAGGAGAGAACGTTAGGAAGGCACAGAGGCAGAGGAACAATGGATCCGGCATCTGGGGTTTCCATCCTCCTCCAGCATTCCCAAGTGCATTTCTTGGGATTGACTCCTGGTGTTACAGCCACAAGAGGGAGAGACACAACCGACTGATCCACAAGGGATGAGCCCCCCCCAAAAAAAGGAAATTCACGAGAAATTCCACAAAATGGAAACAGCTTTTCCAGGGTTTCTACCTAAAGGCTTAGAGATCCTCCCCCAAAGGATTTCCAAAGGATACAGGGAATATTAACACTGGAAAGCCAGAGGGAAGTTGGTTTGATAGAGTCCTTCATGTCGCAAATTTTTCAGGATAATTTATCCAAGGTAAAATTTCCATGACGCAAAAACTCCCAAGGTGCAAAATTCCTCCTGTTTTCCTTCGAAAAGGAGGTGTTGCTGGATTCTATTTTTAGCCAGCGAGCAGGGATGGAGCAGGGAGCTGAACGGGACATGGAATGTCAGATTCCTTCAAACACGGACAACGGAAAAGTGGGAAATGGCAGATGTGGGATTCCCCCTACAAAGCTTCAAAAGAACAAGGTGGAAAATGTTCATTATCCGGTGTCCTGATAAATCTGGGAAACTTTAATACTGGCACAGCCTCAGGAACACATGGAATTGCTTTTAACAATATCACGTGGATAAACTGCCCAGGAATATTTAGGAAAAATAAGGAAGTTTGAGAAAATGAATGTACAAAACTGGGAAAAAAATAAATCCATAAAATCAGACACAGCTGAGCAGGGAAGAAAAGAAACAGTCCTCGAAATCTTGGAGAGACTTTGGGAATACTGGGATTTAAGTGGTTTCTATGGACAACTCATCCCATGGAAATGATGGGATTAAAATTAAGGCCAAGCCTTGGAAAGGCTGCTCCTAAAGATAAAAATTCCTGCTTTAGGAGGTTTCTCTGGAATAGGGAAGGGCCTGATCCAGGCTGCCAAAGGCACTGAGTTCTGGAAGCACAGAGCAGCTACATCCCAGCAATTCCTTCCTTAGCTCCAAGTTG
Organism: Machaerirhynchus nigripectus; assembly: GCA_013397975.1. NCBI lineage: Eukaryota > Metazoa > Chordata > Aves > Passeriformes > Dicruridae > Machaerirhynchus > Machaerirhynchus nigripectus. Next base: position 111,283 of record VZRQ01010230.1, on the reverse strand, counting down.
AACTCGGGCTGAACTCACAATGGAATTCTGGATCACGTCCCCAGCTCGCAGAGATTTATAAAAATGTATATATTTTCCTCGTTGGTTGGGATAATTAGTCTAATTATGTCTAATTGCATAATTATTGTAAATACAGCAAATTTAATCTCGTGCTCAGGCTGTGCAATTCCAATGAGCGACAGGGAGGATGCAAACTCTCCGGGAAAAAATCTCTATCGAGATCTGGGATCTGGAAAGTTCCTTTTCCCAACATTTTCGAGGATGAGGAAGGGCAGGTTCGCTGCGTTTGTCTCCCCATGGATGCTGGAATAAGTGGCTGATGTTTCTTGACTGACTGAAAAAATCTGATCATATTTCAGGAATTTGTTTGGATATGCCCTGTTTTCCAGGTGCCCCCTGTGATTTAACTGCTGACCGGATTTTGGGATCATCCCAGAGTATGAGCAGAAGGGGAAAGGGGGGGATTCTGTTCCTCTGCCCAGCTCAGGTGAGACCCCACCTGCAGAGCTGCTCCAGCCCTGGGAACACAGCAGGATGTGGAGCTGCTGGAGTGATCCAGAGGAATCCATGGAGCTGCTCCAAGGGCTGGAGCCCCTCTGGAGCCAGGCTGGGGAAGCTGGGAATGTTCACCTGGAGAGGAGAAGGATCCAGGGAGAGCTCAGAGCCCCTTGCAGGGCCTAAAGGGGCTCCAGGAGAGCTGGAGAGGGACTGGGGACAAGGCATGGAGGGACAGGACACAGGGAATGGCTTCCCACTGCCAGAGGGCAGGGATGATGGGATATTGGGAATTGGGAATTCCTGGCTGGGAGGGTGGTGAGGAGCTGGGCTGGAATTCCCAGAGCAGCTGTGGCTGCCCCTGGATCCCTGGCAGTGCCCAAGGCCAGGTTGGACACTGGGGCTGGGAGCAGCCTGGGACAGTGGGAGGTGTCCCTGAGTTGGAATGGGATGAGCTTTGAGGTCCCTTCCCACCCAAACCATTCCAGGATTTTGTGATTACCAAAATAATAAAACCATCAGAAATACCAATCAACCTCTCTTTTTTTGGGTAAAACACCTGAGAAATTTGGTTTCCCTTTCCATTCCATTTCACTTCCAAACTCAAAACTGCCATCAAATACCTCAACAAAAAAATTCCCTCTCAAAATTCCCACCTCTTGATCTTCTGAAGCCAAATCCCCTCTGTCCCTCTTCACACCGGCTCCCCCTATTTGCATCCCTATCAGAAGATGAACTAATTAAGCCGAAGATATTGATGACTCTTGAACCTTTAATTACATCTTTTCCTCTCGTAAACACGGAGCAGATCTTGCCTGCACAGATCCAGGCCACGTTAATTCCAGCTGCCCTCCAATAACTGGAGAAAGGTTATGGATAAGACTTGAATATCACCAGGACAATCTGATTTATTCATTAATTAAACCCATTTCAAGATTTTAGGAAGGGGGATCTTAATAACCTAAAAAAAAAAAAAAATCTAATTTCATGTGACACATTTTAGTAGATGAATCCTTACATTTTAGGCAGGGCAATCCTCAGCATTTCCATACTGGAATGTAAAATAAAAAAATCCACTCTGCCTTTTTAATTAAAACATCTCAGAACTCCAGTTCACACTCAAGTCCAAGCAAAGCCCCAGATTTGCTAAACTGAGTCCGTAGCCGTTAAATTAAAAATAATCTCAATACATTTAGGACACCAATAACTTGGCTCTGTGATTTAATTCCCATCTCTGCAAGGTTCCCGGCTCCACATTTCTCCGGAAAACGCGGAGCTGTTGCAGCAATATAAAGCTGTCAAGTACAATAAAAAGCCACAAATGAAGGTGCTCTCAAATCATTAAGTGAAAATTATTTATGAAAGTCGCAGTTGCTTTGTGCTCTGAACACCAAATTACCAGGCGGTTTTCACCTCTGTCTTTCCTTGTTATTGCTTGGGATTTTCCAAAACAATTTCTCCCCTTTTATTTTTTTTCTTTCCTTGTATTTTTTTTTTCCCTCCAAACACCATCCCACACTTTTGGCCACAGACAATGGGATTTGCCACCTTTTTTATGCTGCCTCGGTGCAAATGTGTTCGCGATAAATTAATCTCAGCTTATCTGACAGAGCCAGGCTTCCTTCGGGGCTGGGAGTGGGAGCAGGAAGACTTTGGAGAAGGTTTTATTTCCTTTTTTTGCCACCTCATCTTTTAAGTGAGGAATTGTGAAACGAAACCTTATATTTAAAGGTAAAAGAGGCAGAAAAAAAGGAGTATAAAAACCAACATGAGGAGCTGCCACAGAGTCTGGAATCGTGGAATTTTTAAGGTTGGAAAAGCCCTCCAAGATCATCAAATCCAACCATCAATCACCACCATGTTCTCCATTAATCCGTGTCCTCAAGTGTCATATCCACACGTTTTGGGAACATTTCCAGGGGTGGAGACTCCACCCCTTCCCTATTCCAATGCTTTCCAACCCTTTCCATAAAGAAATTTTTCCTAAAATTTAATCTTAACCTCCCCTGGCCTACATGAAGAGCTTTTAAGGCTGTAATTTAGGTTGTGTGTGGAATCCCTGCGTTGGATCAGGAAGGATGAGGAAAAAGGGGTCAAATCAGACGTTTGGGCTTGCAGGATCCAATAAAAATCACTTTAAAGGGCCTCCTGTAGATGTCACTCCCTCATAATTTAATCATCTATATTTTTAGAAAAATTTAAATACATTTTATGTCAGGAAGTCTTTTAACAACATCCGGGAGCTTTTGGGTCGAGCCTCGTTCTCTGGAGGCCATCCCCAGTCCCCACCCCACAAACCCAGCGGGCAGATCCCAGTACAAAGCCTCAAGACGGAAAAAAAATCCCGATTTTCAGGCCTACCTGGGTAAAGAAGGGCTCGTAGATCTCCACTCCCTTGTCGGAGCCCTGCAGCAGCACCTCCTGGCCGCGGCGCCAGCTGTAGCGCACGGGCGGGTTGGAGTTGGCCACGCACCTGAGGAACACGGTCTTCTCATAGTAAAACTGCTCCTTGGCTTCCCCAATGCTCTGGTGGACCGTGACTATGGGATCATCCAAATCTGGGAAAAAAAACAGGCAGGAAAAACCAAGATTAAGCCAGGCTTTGGTCGACTCAACAACAACAGCGCGGCGCCGGGAAATTTCCTGCGACGCCTCATAGCAACTCAAGAGTAAAACAGAGCCAAAGCAGCTCTAAAAGCCCCAAATTTTAGGAATTTTGCAGCAAGAGTCAGGTTTAGGATTTATTTCCTTCTCCCCAACTGGATCTCCTTCAAAACTCACATTTTTAGGCAGAACAACACAGCCAATCTCATGCTAATGTCAATCATATTTCTATTATAGTTCGGTGATTACCGCAGTTTCGTCTGGTTCGCAGCTTTACTCCTTGTTTCTTCTAACTCTTTTCCACAAAATTATAAAGCTTTGGAAATAAATAGACAGCCTGATTTGCATCCAAATGGCAGGATCCAGGAGTCCATGGATCATGTGCACGCAGCTGTTTGCTTTTAAAGCTGCAATTTAATACAGCAATTTAATGCAGATTCCCTGCTTTTAGTTACAGGCATTTAACTTCCAGCAGGTAAATTCATCCCCGGCTTTGGAACACATTTCTCTTGATTAAAATACAGATATCGGATAATTACTCCCACTGCAGCAGCTCCAAGAAAATGAGATGCCCACAACCAGGAATTCGCTTCTACAGGGGAAGAAAAAAAATGGCCCTTGGAATATGAGGACACCAAAGTAATTAATTTGGGCTTTATCCCACCAGGAAAAAGGAGACTCCTGCTCTGGGAGTTATTCTGAGCTTTGTCTGGAGAGATGGTTTTATTGAGGAAGGAAAGAAATGGAACAAGGTAAAAACAAAGAAAGAAAGGGATGTTTTTCCTATCTACTGGTCAAAACCACCCAACTTCCAAATGANGAATCCCTTCCCAATATCCCATCCATCCCTGCCCTCTGGCAGTGGGAAGCCATTCCCTGTGTCCTGTCCCTCCATGCCTTGTCCCCAGTCCCTCTCCAGCTCTCCTGGAGCCCCTTTAGGCACCCTCAGCTCTCCCTGGAGCCTTCTCTTCTCCAGGTGAACATTCCCAGCTCTCCCAGCCTAGCTCCAGAGGGGCTCCAGCCCTCAGAGCAGCTCCATGGATCTCCTCTCCAACAATTCCATGTTTTCCTTGTGCTGGGGTCCTGGACTCAGCATTCCAGGTGGGCCCTCCAAGCACACAGGAACACTACATTCCATGTGCAACTTAGCCTTGGCTGCAACCATTCCAGAGCCATATCAGCACAGCTTGTTCCTTAAAATTCCTTAAAAACCCTTTGGATAGGGGTTAATTATTCCCTCATCCCAAAATGTAACCCAGTTTTTGCAAAGTCTGCTGTGAGCAATTGCCAAAATGTTGGTTCCTCAGGTTAATTTGAGGGCAAAATTCAGTGAAATGAAGAATGAGGTTCTCAAATCTCCACGAGACCAAAAGGAGCCAGTCAGAGGCACCCCCAAATCCCTCTGCAAAGCTGGAGAACCTCTGAATTGTTGAGGTTGGAAAAGCCCCCTGAGCTCACCAAATCCAACCATCAACCACCACCTCATTCACCACTAAACCACGGCCTCAAGAGCCACATCCACAACTGGATGAACTTTTCCAGCGGTGGTGACTCCACCCCCTCCCTGGGCAGCTTCTTCCAAAGCTTGGCAATCCATGGAATCGTTAAGGGAAGAACTTTGTTAATAAAATAAATAGATTACAACATATCAAAATTCCATGTTGAAAAGCCAATTCCAGAAAAAAAGACCAAATCTAAACCCTAAAAATTCATCTAAAGACTAAAAATTTGTCTTTAGCCGCTCCATTTCTATTTGCATGAGAAGAGTGAAGCTGGAGAGTCTCTTGATTAATTGGAAACAAAACTTGTTCCAAAATTCCCAACAATTCCAGCAGTAATACCTCATAATGGGGGCACGGATTTAAAGGAAATGTTACCTTCGTCCTCCCCTCCAAAACATTTAATCTAAGATCACAGAAGCAAATTATGGATCTGCTGCTCCAAATTAGGATGGCATTTCCTAATGAGATTTCAGTTTTGTTCTAAAGGTTATTTCAAATCACGGCAGCATTTGAAAAGGGTTGAGGGTGCTCAGAAATTCTGGCTTCTCCTCATGAAGTAGAAAAAAAAGAGGAGAAAATTAACTCGTTGCGATTTTTAGGGCAAAACACCTGTTCCCGGAGTTTTGATGGAGAACAGAATGCTTCCCACACTGATTTCCAGTTTATCCCTATTACTCCTGGATGGCAAACAAGGAGCCACGAGCTCCATCACAGAGTCCAGGGATGCTCTTCCAATCTCTGACCCTTGGATGAAGGTGAATCCTTGGATGAAAGACCCGAGAGGTCCAAATGTGGACTCAGCTTCATTTTCATGAAGTTACTCAGGACGCAGGAAATCCCTTAAAACCCAGAACCGGGACTGAAACCAGGACTGAAACTACCTCCATCCTTGGCTGCAAGAGCAGGAGAGCTGTTTCCAGGGAAAAATTCCTTCTCTTCCAACCAATCCCTGTGAGGGAAACTCCTGAGTGCCCTGTCCAGCTCCAGGCATGGATAAACCGGAGCAATGCAGGGGAGGCCACCAAGGTCATCTGGAGGATGAAAGGAAAATCCAATTTCTGTCTTCAAATGCCACCCAGGGACTTCTGGAGAAGATGAAGACAAAGGACAAGCCAGGATGAAGAGCAGGTGGAATTTTGGTGTTCAACTTCCAACCAGGAAGTTCTGGAGAAGACGAAAAACTCTTCTCGGAGGTGCAGAGGAAAGGACCATGAGCCAAGAGGTCTAAGTTTCACCAAGACAAATTCCTCCTGGACATAAGGAAAGAAAATTCCCTGTGCAATCACACAAGTGTTCAGAGGGGCCATGGAATACTTTGAGACATCCAAAGCTTGGCTGGACACAGTCCTGAGCAATCTGACCTTGAAGGTGGCCGTGGTTTGAGCAGGGGATTGGACAAGAGGTCATTTTAGATTAATGATTCCAAATTACTCCATGATTCCAGGAGCTGTGATGTCAACACCTGCTTGTCCAATCTGATCTCTTGGAACGGGTCCATGCTGGATCATGGAATCCTGGAATGGTTTGGGTTGGAAGGGACCTTAAATCCCATCCAGTGCCACCCTTGCCATAGGCAGGGACACCTCCCACTGTCCCAGGCTGCTCCCAGCCCCAGTGTCCAGCCTGGCCTTGGGCACTGCCAGGGATCCAGGGGCAGCCACAGCTGCTCTGGGAATTCCAGCCCAGCCCCTCCCCACCCTCCCAGCCAGGAATTCCTAATTCCCAATATCTCATCCATCCCTGCCCTCTGGCAGTGGGAAGCCATTCCCTGTGTCCTGTCCCTCCGTCCCTTGTCCCCAGTACCCTCTCCAGCTAATCCCCTCCAAGCAGCCACTGAACTATGGCAAGGGCTGGATTTTGATAGGAATATCAGGAAAGCTCCAAGAAGTCCAAGTTGGGAATGGAGCTGCAGCAAAGCCTCTGCCAAAGCGTTTCATAATGGTCAATTAATGGAAAATTTGCACTGCAGAACCTGATGGAATTTTTTCCAACGGCAGTGCTGGAAAGATCCCGACAGCTGCAGCAAAGCAAAAGCAGCAGCACTACCAGGAGAGCAAAGAATGCTTCCAATTGTTGGGAGATTTCCCTGAACATTCCCGCTGTCGGGAAGGGCCGCACAAACGTGTGACTGGGGGTGGTTACGTAAGGCTGGGCTTTGCTCAGGCCATATGAGAGCTGGAAAATAGAAAACGCAGGAAAAATACAGGGTTTGGACAAGGGATTCTGCAGGGAAGCTCCAGGAGATGATGAAACTCCAGAATTCCCTGCCTTTAGCCGGGTTGTTTAAAGCCACCTGATCCCGGTGCTCATGGAAGCTCTCCAGACTTCTGGCTTCAATTCTGATTCAATCGGCGCTGATGGATATTCAATTTTCTACAGAGATTCTAAAAACCCCCTACTTAAAGCTCTGTGCATGTGGGTGGCTGGGGGTGGTTGTTCTTTCCCAGCAGCACGGGAATATTCCAGGGGCTTGGAAGGCTGGGAGGGAAGGGAAAGGCTTGGAATGGTCATTGCTGTTTTAAGGAACAAGCAGTGCTGATAAGGTTCTGGAATGGTTGCAGCCAAGGCTGAGTTGCACATGGAATGTCGTGTTCCTGTGTGCTTGGGGGCCCCACCTGGAACGCTGAGTCCAGGACCTCAGCACAAGGAAAACATGGAATTGTTGGAGAGGAGATCATGGAACTGCTCCAAGGCCTGGAGCACCTCTGCTCTGGAGCCAGGCTGGGAGAGCTGGGAATGTTCANTTGGGAATTCCTGTCTGGGAGGGTGGTGAGGAGCTGGGCTGGAATTCCCAGAGCAGCTGTGGCTGCCCCTGGATCCCTGGCAGTGCCCAAGGCCAGGCTGGACATTGTGGCTTGGAGCAGCCTGGGACAGTGGGACATGTCCCTGCCATGGCAGGGGTGGGACGGGATGAACTTTGAGGTCCCTTCCAAACCATTCCACGATTCAATCCTTTCAAATACCACACAAAAATAAACCTCTGAGGAGGAAAAAAGAAAGATCTAACACCGGGAAGCTCAACAAGACGAATCTCTTCCCTGTTTTACAAGAAGGAAAAAAAAAAAATAGCCCAAAATTTTCGTTTTGGGTTGGTGAAATTATGAAGAGTCAACAGATTAATCACTCTCTAAATCAAACTGAAGTCGTGGGCGCGGCTACGTGGTTAAAGTCTATTAATCAAACCGAAAATAATTACAGAGAGATGTTTCCCGCAGAGGTTTGTGCCACCATCAGGTTCAATTTCTCAGTCTTTAATCTCCGAATTGAACCAAACACTCCCCAAAACCCAGGTGGGCCAGGCATGGTAAACACTGGATTGGAAGAATTCCCCTCACACATCCCTAAGCTCTCGAACAAATGGAAAACTCAACCTAAGCTGCTCCAAACGGGTCTAATCCGAATTCCCTGGGAACTGCATCACGGTGGTGGAGTGGAAGGAGCACAGAAGAGTGGTAGATGCTGTGAAATCCTCCCTGTGCTGAATTCCAAAGACAGTGAGCTGTCTGGGAGTGGGAAACACGGATCATGCCCACAGCCCTCACCTGAGCGCCGGGAGAGCCGCGCGCACAAACAGCACAGCAGGATCCAGGCTGGATTTGCTGGATCATCTCCTCTCAGCTGCTGGGCCTGCACAGTTTGCTGATTTCATTTGTTAATTAGCTGCCTTTGTCTTCAGATGTTTGGAGCAGGCGGGACAAGAATAAAACACATCTGGGAAAGAGATGGGAATGGCTTCATCCCGGCGGGCAGAGCGGAGACAGCGGTGACGCATCGCTGAGCTGGGAGTTATTCGGCTCCTAAATTATCCTTAAATGTAAAACTCCCGTGTTTTCCAAGCTATTTTCCCTCCTTGACCCAGCACAAGCTTTCAACCGTGGAATCACTGAGGTTGGAAAAGAATTTAGGATCACAGAGTCCAAGCTGTGCCCAATTCCCACCTTGTCCCCAGCCCAGGGCATTGAGTGCCAAGGCCACCACTGCCCCATGTCCCCAGGTACCACATCCACATGGATTTGAAATTTGCACTCAGCCCAGAGCTCTGAGTGCCCCATCCAGGAATTCCTGGGACACCTCCAGGGATGGGCACTCCAAACCTCCCTGGGCAGCCCCTGCCACGGCCTGAGCACCCTTTCCATGGGGAAATTCCTGCTGCTGTCCAACCTGAGCCTCCCCTGGCCCAGCCTGAGGCCGTTCCCTCTCCTCCTGTCCCTGTTCCCTGCGAGCAGAGCCCGACCCCCCCGGCTGCCCCCTCCTGTCAGGGACTTGTGCAGAGCCACAAGGGCCCCCCTGAGCCTCCTTTGCTCCAGGCTGAGCCCCTTTCCCCGCTCCCTCAGCTGCTCCTGGGGCTCCAGCCCCTTCCCAGTTCCCTCAGCCCCTCCTCATCAGATTTACTTTCAGTAACCCACAGAATTATGGAATGGTTTGGTTTGGAAGGGACCTTAAATCCCATCCCACCCCTGCCTTGGGCAGGGATATCTTCTACTATCCCAGGTTTCTCCAAGCCCCATCCATCCTGGCCTTGGACACTTCCAGGGATAAAGCAGCCTCAGCTTCTCTACCAAGGCAGCTTTGAAATGCTTTGTGTGGGATATAAAGCGCAAAAATTCAATTAATTTCTCTCTTTCTTGCATCCTACAGGAAGGAAAATGATCTCTCCTTCTCTCCATCCCTTCACGTGTCCGGTGTGGACAGACAGCAGCTCTAACCAAGCTGGAAAGATGGGAACCAAGTTATTCCCAGCTCCATGTGAGCTATTTTTCCCTCTCCAACCCTTTCAAAGAGATTTATTCTGCATCTGCAGTGCTGCATGTGCAGAACAGCCCCGGCACTGCAAACAAGGAGCCTTTCCAGCTGCTGGAAGGAAGCAAATGTTCCCTCCTTGTTCCCACGATGGAGAGCGTGACCCCGGGAGCCCCCTGAGGAGCTCCCATTGATTTCCAATAGGATTTCGGGAGGATCAGAGCCGTGCCAGGAGGTTGTTAACACACTCCCAACACAAAAGGACAAAGCAAACGACCTCCGTAGTCAACAATCCCCACACGGCTCCAGCCTGTGCTGCTTTCCTGAGGGTTCAGGCTACAACAAAATTCCAAAAGGAAAAACAGTAATGAATCCCGTATGGGATTTTATGGAGAAAATGTTTTCTCCACTCTTTTAATGAGGTTCTAAATACACCTGGTTGAAACTTGCTCGTACAAGCACCGTCCTGGTGACATCAGGGGGATGGCACAGCACTACAGGAGGGTTTTCCTTCCCCAAGGACACCAAACGGAGCCAATTCCAATTGTTTCTGAGGCGGGATTAGCACTGGAATCCCCGGGGAGCTGACAGGTTTGGCACGTGCAGCACTAACAGAACAAACAGCAACATCCACGACAGCGCTCGACTTCCACAGGGATGGGAGCAGCCCTGAGGGGAAGGATTGGGAATGTTGGGGGATGAGAGGCTGGACGTGACCTGGAACTGTGCCCTGGGCTGATCCCCCAGAGTGGGCAGCAGGAAAAGTGGGATTCTGCCCCTCTGCCCCACTCAGGTGAGACACCACCTGCAGAGCTGCTCCAGCCCTGGGAACACAGCAGGATGTGGAGCTGCTGGAGTGATCCAGAGGAGACCATGGAGCTGCTCCAAGGGCTGGAGCTGCTCTGGAGCCAGGCTGGGAGAGCTGGGAATGTTCACCTGGAGAAGGGAAGGATTCATGGAGAGCTCAGAGCCTCTTCCAGGGCCTAAAGGGGCTCCAGGAGAGCTGGAGAGGGACTGGGGACAAGGCATGGAGGGACAGGACACAGGGAATGGCTTCCCACTGCCAGAGGGCAGGGCTGGATGGGATTTTGGGAATTAGGAATTCCTGGCTGGGAGGGTGGGGAAGGGCTGGGCTGGAATTCCCAGAGCAGCTGTGGCTGCCCCTGGATCCCTGGCAGTGCCCAAGGCCAGGTTGGACACTGGGGCTGGGAGCAGCCTGGGACAGTGGGAGGTGTCCCTGCCATGGCAGGGGTGGCACTGGGTGGTCTTTAAGCCTCATTCCAACCCAAACCTTTCCACGATCCCATTATTCCTTGGGCATATGCACAGATGGAAAAGGATCAGCGGATTTTCCCAACCAATGGATTCTCCCCATCAGCAGGAGTCAGAAGCTCCCACGGAACGAGGCACATCCACGAATTCCCAGCACCAGAGTGCCCCCAGCACGGTCTGAAACACTGGGAAAGTACTGGAATAGTGGGAATTTCTGGGATCGCTGTGCAGGAAGGATTGAATTCACTTCCACACTCAGAATCAGTGACCCGAGCACAGGATCTTAACCTGGTCTCGAGTGTTTTTAAGCAACACTAAATAATTAAAGGGCAACGAAAAAAATCAATTAAAGGGCAAAGAAAATACCAACAGGAAAACACTTCCACACTGGAAGAATAATTCAGGATCTGAGCTTGCTGGACAAGATGGAACGAGCACAAAACATTGAATTTTTCCAAAAAGAACAGTGAATAATTTAAATTGTATTTATATTATGTAAATTATTATTGGCTGCAAGCATCTCAGGAAGGAGAACAGGACAAAAGAGCTCTTTTGGCTCCAGGGAATATAAATATAAGGAGTAAGAACAGCTGGAAATGGAAGGAAACCCATTTCAGTTTGGGGAAGAACCAGACGGATTTTTCTTGGAAAAGGAAGCAGCTGAACAGAGGAACTTGGGCGGAGAGAGGATTCCTCAAAGCTCCACGATCAGATGAATTTAAGCGGGAAAAAAAGTCATTAAATTGATTTTTAATAGAGCAGCGAAGAAAAAAATCAACCCTAAAGACCAGACAAAGCCATGAGATAAAAGAGGTCAAACTAAGCCGGGGTCGGGGTCACTCCAGAGATAAAATTCCGTGGAAAAAATGCAATCAGAGTTGATTAAAAAATTCCAGATCATTATCATTAAATCAAGTGCACTCGAATCAAGACATGGAGTAATTGAAAGCATCTTTGCATCCCACTTGCATCAGGCTGTTCCCGAGTTCACTTGGGATCCCCACCGTGCTGGAAAATCCCGATGGACCCGGAGCGCCCACCAAAAAAATGTGGAATAAACGAGATCTAAAACCACTCTGGCACTGCAGGGAGTGGGATTTCTAACAGCAATTTGGGGTTATTAATTCCCTCTGTACCTGCATAATTTTTCCATAAAAAAGCAGGAAAAATGGATTTCCCAAGCCAGGAAAAACAGGCGTTGGTGCCAAAGGCCACCTGATGTGCTCGACACGGAATAATTGTTACAAATTGGGAGTATTAACATCTTAAGTCAGTAATTATTGGTTTCATAATCCCAAACCTAATTAATGCTCGTTCCTCCACTTTCTAAAGGACAGAAACTTAATTTTGTGGAATTAATGAACAACAAACTGGGTTAGGAAAGTCTGGGTTTAGAGCACATCCATCTCCGCTTAGTGAAATTTTTCCAGAGGCTCCTTACAAGGTTTAAATAAATCCCTGTTCAAAGTTGAATTCTGAATTAATTGAGTGTAAATAATGAGCAGGGGCTCGTGGTAAGGCCCCCCTGCTCTCTCCCTGACTTATTCTGGATTTTAAATGGTCTAAAAGGAGAATAAAAATGTTTGAATGAGGAAAATTATAAATATAAATTGATTGTTTCTTCATTTATAATAAACAAGGGAGTGCAGAGGGGGTGGTGGGGATGGTCTGAGGGTGGAGCACTTCTCCTGTGAGGAAACATTGGGAGAACAGGGATTGTTTACACGGAAAAGGCTCCAGGGAGAGCTCAGCGCCCCTTCCAGGGCCTAAAGGGGCTCCAGGAGAGCTGGAGAGGGACTGGGGACAAGGGATGGAGGGACAGGACACAGGGAATGGCTTCCCACTGCCAGAGGGCAGGGATGGATGGGAGATTGGGAATTAGGAATTCCTGGCTGGGAGGGGGGGGAGGGCCTGGGCTGGAATTCCCAGAGAAGCTGTGGCTGCCCCTGGATCCCTGGAAGTGTCCCAGGCCAGGGTGGAGCACCCTGGGATAGTGGAAGGTGTCCCTGCAGGGACTGGATGGGATTTAAAGTCCCTTCAATCCCAAAGCCTTCCTTGATTCCACGACAACAAAAAGTGCCAGTTTTCCTCCCTCCTATCCCGTTTCTCTTCCAAGGCTCCCATTTATTTTCCAGCCCTAAACTCTTTCCCATTAAAAATGTCAGTGCAGGAACCTCTCCAGTGCTGCCCTACAATCCCTGCTGGAAAAGAAGATCCCATTTCTCCATAGTCTGACTCCAGCAGAAAACAAAACCCACATTTCAGGGAAGAGGAATAAAAGGAAAACCGGGCCTAGAGGCCATAAATAACAGGGAGTGGATGAGGAAAAAAGGGGGAACTCCGTGGAAGGAGCTCCTCAGAGGCAAATGAAGACGACAAATCAAAGCCAAGTGTAGCAAAGAGGAAAATCAACCTGCCCGGAATATTTAGAGCCGAGCCTAAACCCAGACAGGCGAAGTCTTTCTGCCGACTGGATGGAATTCCCAGCCAGCCCATTCCAGGAGCAGAGGCTAAAATCCCATCCAGCTTGGAAGAGACCCTTGGGGGGTCATCTAAACCCCATCCATGGTGATGCTGCTCCTCAATTCAGCACAAATCCAACCCGAAATGTTGTTTCGGGATGGAATTGCAGCAGAATTCCAAGGAGCAGCCAAGATTTTCCTCCTCGGATAATTGCATTTGCCCACCCATCTGCCAAACCATCCTTTCCCAAAATCGACCAAGCTGAATTCCAAGGAGGATCAAGATCCCAAAGATAATTAACCCCCAGCACCTCATTAAAATTGGCGTGGGGAAAAAGTGGGCACCGGAGCAAGGCTGGATACCCATGGCATCCATGAATGCTCTCCAGAGCCTGGAATCACCGAGTCCTATGGAGAGGGGTGGGGTTGGAGATGGAAGTTGAGGAAAAATCTGGCAGAATCAACACTTCATTAATTTTGCTACTCTAATTATCCAAAATAATTTCGAGCCATGCAAGTGGAGAACCTCAAAATTCTTCCCTGTGAGGGTGGGGGGGGATTGGAATGGAATGGAATTCCCAGGGAAGCTGTGGCTGCCCCATCCCTGGAAGCATCCACGGCCAGGATGGAGAAAGCTGGAAAAGTGGAAGGTGCCTCTCTGCTCTGAAGCCAGGCTGGGAGAGCTGGGAATGCTCACCTGGAGAGGAGAAGGATCCAGGGAGAGCTCAGAGCCCCTCGCAGGGCCTAAAGGGGCTCCAGGAGAGCTGGAGAGGGACTGGGGACAAGGCATGGAGGGACAGGACACAGGGAATGGCTTCCCACTGCCAGAGGGCAGGGATGGACGGGATATTGGGAATTGGGAATTCCTGGCTGGGAGGGTGGGGATGGGCCTGGGCTGGAATTCCCAGAGAAGCTGTGGCTGCCCCTGGATCCCTGGCAGTGCCCAAGGCCAGGTTGGACATTGGGGCTGGGAGCCACCTGGGACAGCGGGAAGGTGTCCCTGCCCATGGCAGGGGTGGAATGGGATGGGATTTAAGATCCAACCCAAATCATTCCATGATTTTATCAAATGCAGAAGAGCCAAAGAGCAAAATTTCTCCCCTGAAGGAGTGGCCAGGCATTGGAAGAGATTCCCCATGGAAATGGTCGAATCATCAACCCTGGAAATGTTCCAAAAGCAAGCAGACACCTCCCAACATGATTTAATAATTTTGGGGAGATTTGAAGGTTGGAGTTGAAGATCTTGAGGGTCTTTCCAACTTTTACTTTCCTATAATTCTTCATTCCTGGTCATTTAATGGGACCACCCACACCAATTGCCTCCCCACCTTCACGAGAAGCTGCCCCCAAACCGAACCCCAGGCAGGGAATTTTCCGGGGATTGGCAGGAGCCGAGTATTCCAGTTTTGAACGGCAAACTTAAGCCTTAAACTCAGCTCTTTCTAAAAACTAGGCCTACTTCCATGAGTGTTTACAGATCCCTATAAACAGAGGGAATTTTGGAGCCATTAAAAGGAGCTGTCTTTGCACTCCAGGGATATTTGCGGCATCAATTATCCCGAATTTCCTCTGACACGAGCTCGTCTCAGGCTGATCTAACCAGAGCTATTAGAGCCAGCTTTAATTTAGGAAAGGAACAGCATAAAAGGCATCCAAATAACCTCAAGGCACTTTTCCTGGAGTTTATTCCAGGAGGAAAAGAAAATCCGCACCCACAGCCAGGCGACGCTATGGAATTAAGGCTCTGGAATTAAACGGGAGCTTTAATCCTGAGCTGAAAATTCCCGATGTCAGGAGGATTCTGGGGAGCAAATTCTGCAAGGAACTTCCTCAGCTCTTTGGGGTTAATTAAACGTCATCAACGTGGAAGTAGAAATAGTTCCTGGCTCAAGCTAATGGGAATTCTGCAATTCCATTCCTCCAGGCATGGTTAATTTTCACTTGGAATTTGCCCCAGCAGGGTTGGGATTAATCAGGATGGATTAATCAGATATTTTAGTGGGTGACTCAGAGGGGTTTGGGGCTTGGACACCCAGAACCAGCAAGGTGGGAATGCATGGACACTCTGAATCCTGCTGATCTTCACCATTCCCGTGATTCCTGGTTTTCTGTCTGCTCCTATCATCTTTTTTCTTCTTGAACAAAAAGTGTCTGTGAGCCTCAGAATGACAGAATTCCAGAATCATGGAAAGGTTGGGTTGGAAAAACCTTAAATCCCCTCCAGTGCCACCCCTGCCATGGGCAGGGACACCTCCCACTGTCCCAGGCTGCTCCCAGCCCCAGTGTCCAGCCTGGCCTTGGACGCTTCCAGGGATCCAGGGGCAGCCACAGCTGCTCTGGGAATTCCATCCCAGCCCCTCCCCACCCTCCCAGCCAGGAATTCCCAATTCCCAATATCCCATCCATCCCTGATCTGAGTGAAGCCATTCCCTGTGTCCTGTCCCTCCATCCCTTGTCCCCAGTCCCTCTCCAGCTCTCCTGGAGCCCCTTTAGGCCCTGCAAGGGGCTCTGAGCTCTCCCTGGATCCTTCACTTCTCCAGATGAACATTCCCAGCTCTCCCAGCCTGGCTCCAGAGCAGAGGAGCTCCAGCCCTCAGAACATCTCCATGGATTCCTCTGGACTCATTCCAACAGCTCCATGTCCTTCCCATGCTCATCCCCTCCCACAGACACTCCCATGCTCCCAACATGAGATTTTGTAGAGGAAAACAGGTGGGATAATGACCATGGAGCACTGGGAATGGGGAAGGGAATTCTTAGCTGGACCTTCCAGCTGCTCCTGACATTGCTCCCTGTCCTTCCCAGCCTTCCCCATCCAAAGAAGCTGGAAAAGGTGGATTGAAGTTGCTGGGAAGAGGAGGAGGAGGCGATACTTGCTCCTGGAGAGCCAGGTTTTCCTGAGGGAGATGAGGTTTTCCTCCCTTGGAATGCTAAAAACGCTCCTGAGGTTCCCTTGTGCTACACCGCTGGTCCAGGTGTGCCTGACACAGAAAGTGGGGAATTTTGGATGGAAAAATATTTTAAAAATGGGATTTTTTTGCCCTGATTCCAGCGGTTTAATTACCACATGAGGTCACAGAGAGGATTTCGAGGAAGGGATAAAAGTAAAACTGGGGTTTTCTGGTGAGCCCTAAACGGGAAAGATTTAAAGAAATCCCTTCCACCCACATTCCTGCATCCCCCAAAAAATCCAGGTTTAAAACATGGACACATGCAGCACCCACGTGTTCATTTTCCCAAGTTTTCCTTGCTGCCAGGAAGGCTTTAAGGGGTGACTGGTGCTGAAATTCCACCCTCACCTCTGTAGGGTTCCTGAATTTTTTCTCCTTGGCTTTAATTCCCCTCATTCCTGGTTCCTATTTTTTACCCCCCTCCCTGTGGATGTTGGAACTGCTCTCCCAGTCACGGTAATTGAGCTGGAACTCAGATATTAAAAATAGAATTTATCAACTCCTCTGCTGCGTCTCTGAGCTGTGTTTGCCTTGGAAACTTGGAAATCATGGCTGCGCTGAATTCCGGGTTTTTATTGCAGTGACATTTTTAATTCCCAGCTCCGGTGTCTCCCAATATTTATGGATTTATTGGAGCTGCTTTCCTTGTCCTTTCATTCATTAAAAACCCGGGGATGAGCTTAAGTCCTCGTTCAAATGCTTGGAGGAGGATGGGAATAATGAATGGAAATTTAAAGGGGAAAAAAATAGAGGGAAATTAATATAAAACAATAAAAGCAGCGTGTTAGGAAAGCAAATAAATTCATCTTCCATCCCTTTTTTTTCCGTGACACAAGAAAAGGAGACGATTTGGAATATTCTGCAGGTGGAAAGCATTTAAAGCACTGAGAAATGGAATTTTCAGCAGGGGACAAATGCAAATTAATTCAGATAATTCAGATAATTAGTGGGGTTCTCATTATTGGCTCTCTGAGGTCAAATTTGGGCATTTCCAACATTAAAATCTCCTAAAAGAGCCGAGTTTGGGGTTACTGGGAGAGGATCCTCTGGGAAAGCTCTGCCAGGGCTTCCCCACCTTCCCAGCCAGGAATTCCTAATTCCCAGTATTCCATCTAAAGTTCCTCCCTTCCTTATCTCTTATCCTTTGCCATCTTTCCATGAATTTTTGGGCTGGACAATCGGATCACAGGGAATTCTTGTGCCTAATGATGGCTCGAGGAGGGGCAGGATCACAGCAGAGGATTTTTGGGAAGTTGAAGGGCTGGGAATGCTCACCCACGGATCTGAGGCTGCTGAGCGGTGTCGGGCTGGAATCACCTTCCTGCTACACGCGGACAACATCCAGGATGGAAAGGAAAAAATCCCACCCTGGATGTGAGAAAGGCTGGGAGAGCTGTGAATGTTCCCCTGGAGAAGGGAAGGCTCCAGGGAGAGCTCAGAGCCCCTTCCAGGGCCTAAAGGGGCTCCAGGAGAGCTGGAGAGGGACTGGGGACAAGGGATGGAGGGACAGGACACAGGGAATGGCTTCCCACTGCCAGAGGGCAGGGATGTGTGGGATATTGGGAAGGAATTCGTGGCTGGGCTGGAATTCCCAGGTCAGCTGTGGCTGCCCCAGGATCCCTGGAAGTGTCCAAGGCCAGGTTGGATATTTGGGGGGAATATCTTGGAGCTGCAGGAACTTTCCCCCTCCTAAAACTGGATTTGTGTTTCTCAGGAATCTCTGAACTTCCACCTGACCTTTGGCTCCACCTTTTTCAAGGTTTGTATCCAGAAGAATCTGGGAAGTGAGAAGAATCCAAAAATACATTTTCCATGAGGAAATCAGGAATTTTTCTCTGCTGAAAAATGGGAAATTGTCCTTTGGGAAGAACAGAAAAAACTTTCTTGTCAGAATTCGGCTCCTTGAAATGGAAATCCTTCATTTATTCCATCTTCCCATGCTGGATTCACCTGTTCCGTGCAAACACAAACCCTTTGGAATATTGGGAAGATTGGACTGATTCCAGAAAGATCCTCTGGAATTAGAGCTGCCAGCAAAGATTTCAGTGGATCTGTGAGCACAAGGAATTGTTTTCCTTTTTCCCTAAACCCCAGCTCAGCCTCTTCATCCTGGAATTCCCGAATTCCCCATCCTACACAGTAGATGTGTCCCTTCCACCATGAGTTAAATCCTAAACCTCTCCCTGCTCAAAATCTCTTGGATAAAACCTTTTCCCACCCTGGCTTCCACATTATTCCCGGGAATCTTTGAACCTCCACCTGACCTTTGGCTCCACCTTTTTCCAGGCTTGTATCCATAAGAATCTGGGAAGCGAGAAGAATCCAAAAATACATTTTCCATGAGGAAATCAGGACTTTTGCTCTGCTGAAAAATGGGAAATTGTCCTTCGGGAAGAGCAGAAAAACTTTCTTGTCAGAACTCGGCTTCTTAAAATGGAAATCCTCCATTTATTCCATCTTTCCCTTCCCTAAAAAAGGAGAAAGTGTCCTCCAAGTAAAAAAAAAAATTTCTCGGAGTCGAAGCATAAAAGCTTTTCCTTCAAAGCCAAAGATGAGATGGACTTTAAAGAGCGACTTCCAGAGGAAAAAGGAGCAGAGTTCAAGTCTGGCGTGAACTGAGCTCGGATTTCTGAGGCAGTTTCTTCTCCTGGTGGCTCCACAAGGATGGAGCCCTCCCTCCTGGGAATTCACTTCCAAGGGAGCTGAGGGTTTGGTGGAATTTGAGGTGAGGAAAGGGAATTCTCAGCCGGAGCTGGGAGAGAGAAAATTGTTTTGTTTAACGGGAAATAAGGACAGAAAGTTTTCTGCTGAAGGAATCATCCCCGGGGAATTTGGAACAGTCCAGTCCTTCCCCTGGAAGGAAAAAGGGCTGTCCACAAGGAATTCTCCAAAAGGAATTATCCAAGGAAATCAAGGGGATGAGGGGCAAAGTGATGAGGGCAGGGAGAGACACAAAAAGGAGGAATGCATTTAAGGGAGATTTAGGTGGGATCTCGGGAAGGAATTCCTGTCTGGGAGGGTGGGGAGGGGCTGGGCTGGAATTCCCAGAGAAGCTGTGGCTGCC
>VZRQ01010230.1:79846-92167 GCA_013397975.1 Machaerirhynchus nigripectus | reverse complement strand
ATGGATGGGATGGGATGGGATGGGATGGGATTTAAGGTCCCTCCCCACCCAAACCATTCTGGGATTCTGGGAATGCAAAGCAGATTTTACAGTCCAGAGTCCAGATGAGGCTCCAGGATGATCTGAGGGATGGAGCAGCTCTGCTGGGAGGAAAAGCTGGGAGAGCTGGGAATGTTCACCTGGAGAAGAGACCAGGAGTGACCTCATTGTGACCTTCCAGGTCCTAAAGGGGCTCCAGGAGAGCTGGAGAGGGACTGGGGACAAGGCCTGGAGGGACAGGACACAGGGAATGGCTTCCCACTGCCAGAGGGCAGGGATGGGTGGGAGATTGGGAATTAGGAATTCCTGGCTGGGAGGGTGGGGGGGGGCTGGGCTGGAATTCCCAGAGCAGCTGTGGCTGCCCCTGGGAGTGAACTGAGCTTGGGAGAAATTGGATATTTTGGGACTCATTAACAGAAAAGCCACTGGACATGAGCAGATCCAGGCAAAGCATCTGGAAACTCCCGATGGATCCTTCCTGCAAAACCAGGACTGAAAGGAGTTCCAAGACCACACCAAATCCATCAAAATTATGGAACTGCCTCTTTCCCTCACACATCCCAATGCTCTGGCTCATTCCTCGTTTCTATCCCAACAATTAATTATTGCAGGAGCATCACTGCAGCTCCAAGTGCCAAATCCCAGACTTAACCGGGAAATGAAAACCAGGAATTGCTGGAGAGGGAGATCTCCCATCCATGTGCTGCTGTTAAATTGCCCCAAGTCAAGAACGGAGATGAATGAGAAAAAAACCAGATTTTCTGTGGGTTTTTTTCAATAATTCCTTGCCAGATCCTTCCAAATTTTCAATTAGAGGCTGGAATTAGAAAGGATTTTAAATTCGAGGCCTTGGGAATGCTCTTGATCCCAAATTAATGTGAAACACAGCTTTGATGTTGTTTTTCCTCTTAATTTACAAGCCAAGATGCTTCCAAAATTATATTCAATACATATTTTAAGGAATATCAACACTGAAGTTGTTTCTTTAAACACATTTGAGAGATTCCTTCAAAAATTCGAACATTCCCTTCTTGCTCTAATGACGGATTTGCTTCCGATCGGGAGCATCATCTGTTTTCCACAGATTTTGTTTTTGACAGTTGTCTTTTTTCTGTGTAATTTCACTAAAAACACGTTCGCTAAAACAAACAAAACCCAATCTGAGGGAAAATTCCGCCGAAATTGTTGGGATCCCAAAGGTTTTCTTGGAATTTCGGAGGGAAGTTTGGTGGGTAACGCCAATCACTCCCGATATTCCTGCTCAGAATTCCTGGTGTGGCCATACCACAAGGGATTTACAGATGAAATATTCAACAAATTAAGAAATCAATCCAGAAAATGAAAATAATAATGTTTTAAAAATTATTAAACGAATTAAAAAATCAAAGAAGAAAACCAAAATAATAATTCTAAAAATTAAAATATTTTTTAAAATAATTAGAAAAAAAAAGACAAAATGACCCAAAGCTACTCAGGAATTTTAGATTCCCACTCTTGGATTTCTTGGGAGTTTTTCTGTGAGCTCCAAGGTTTTTTTTCTTCCATCTTTTTCCCAGCCAGATCTAATCTTCCCTGGCCCCTGAAGCTTATCCAGCAGTCCTGGAAATATTTGATTATTAACTGCTGGAAATTCCCAGCCTTCCCACAGAGGGAAGTTTAATTCCCAAAAGATTCCATGGGGAATTTAATCCCAGCTGGAAGCTGGAGTTTGTCCCGTTCCACAAAGACCACGGCTGGATTTGAGGTCTATCAAGGAGCAGCTGGGATGGAAAAAGGGAAATTGAACCTGGGAGAAATCCCACACAACAAATCCGGGATCACACTAAGGGCTGGACAAAATGGGATAGGAGGGAACAAAGAGATTCCAGGAGGAAATCTTGGAGAAATTCAGGGAAACTCAAAAATCTCAGAGCAATCACTGTCAGCCCTTCCTGCAGTATCCCAGACTGGAAACTTTTCCTGCTTTTTTTCCCGACATCACTCTCACATCCAGGCCTAAAATGAGGAATTTTAGAGGAGATTTATGAGGAGAATCGAATATTGGGGTACTGAGGTGAGAAATGCTTTAATGGGATCATGGAATTATGGAATGGTTTGGGTTGGAAGGACCTTAAAGCCCATCCCAATTCCATGGGCAGGGACACCTCCCACTTCCCAATTCCCTGGGATTCCACTATCCCAGGTTGCTCCAAGCCCCATCCAGCCTGGCCTTGGACACTTCCCAGGATCCAGAGGCAGCCACAGCTTTCCAAAGGAACGTTTATTCTTCAGGATTATTTTATGGAATATTCCCCAAGGCTGCCCTAGGGAATGCTCCCAGCAGCCGGGTGTGCCTGGAGGATTCCAGGGCTCATGGAGCAGCCAAATCCCTGCAGAACGGGAATTCTGGGGTCACATCCTGCCCCTCTGAGCCCAAATTTCTCCTGGAGTGGGGATCCTGCTCATCCCTCCCTGCACAGCTCAGGGAAGATCCAGGCACAGATTGCTTGGCACAGTGCTCCTGTTGGAGTCCTTGGAATCCATTTACCGGACTCCAAGTTAAGGAGCAATTCCCTCTTAATCCAGTTATCCATAAAGGAATTACGGATTTGGAAGTCCCAGGTTACAGCTTGTTAAGCACAACAGGAAGCCAAGCACACACCAAGAAAATTCCCCCAAAGCATCGTGCCACAAATCCCAGATCCCACAAAAATCGAGCCTCAGTTATCCCACGTCCCGAGATCCACCTGACACAGAGAGGGCGCTTCTTGGGAAACACAGATCCCACCAATCCCACTTTTTGGGAAAGACGAACACAAATCCCACCAATTTCAGAAACGAGCCACAAAAAACTGCCTCTGAATTATCACACATCCTGAAATCCACCTGACACAGGGCACTTTTTGGGAAAGACAAATCCCACCAATCCCAGAATCCACAAAAAAAGGCCCCTCAATTATGGCACGTCCCGAGATCCACCTGACACAGAGAGGGAACATCTTAGGAAGCACAAACAGAAATCCCACCAATCCCAGAGGGCACAAAAATCATCTTGGAATTATCCCAAATCCCAAGATCCGCCTGACAGGGAGAGGGCACTTTTTGGGAAAGACAAACACAAATCCCACCAATCCCATTTTTCTCCGCAATCCCAATCCTTCACATTTTCACTGCAATTCCAGTCCTTCACATTTTTTATCGCAATCCCAATCCTCCACATTTCCCCTGCAATCCCAACCCGTCGCATTTTCACTCCAATCCCAATCCTTCACATTTTCCGCTGCAATCCAAATCCATCCCCCGCAATCCCAATCCGTTGTATTTTTCAGTCCAATGCAAATCCTTGATCATTTTCACTGCAACCTAAATCCTTCAAATTTCCCACTGAAATCCAAATATTTCTTACTTTTCACCACAATCCCAATCCTTTGTATTTTTCACTCCAAAGCAAATCCTTCACTTTTTTCCCTGCATTCCCAATCCTCCACATTTTTCACTGCAATCCCAACCCTTCATGTTTTCCCAACCACAAAAACACCACAAATCTGTAGAATCCATCACTAAAATCGGGGCTCACAAGGAGCCGATCATTTCTTGGGAACAGCAGCTATTTTAAGACATGAAAAAAACACACCAAAGGCAGAATTCCAAGGATTTACTCACAGTACACGTCCACTCGGATGGATTTGATGGCTGGGGAGCCCAGGCCGTTCTCAGCCTTGCAGTAGTAGCGGCCTCCCTGGTGTCTCTGGATGTTGGAAATCCTCAGGGTTTCGTTGAAGACACTGGAATCTTGGAATCTGTCAGAGGCACTTCCTGCTGTTTTGGTCCACCTGATCTGAGCAAGCACCAAAAACCAGGATTACTTTAGGTCTGGAAAATGGGCTCGGTCTAAAACTCAGCACCAAATACCAGCGTTAATTTAGGTCTAGAAAATGGGCTCGGTCTAAAACTCAGCATGAAAAACCAGGATTAATTTAGGTCTGCAAAACAGGCAGAGTCTAAAACTCGGCACCAAAAACCAGGATTATTTTAGGTCTGGAAAATGGGCTCTCTCTAAAACTCAGCACCAAAAACCAGGATTACTTTAGGTCTGGGAAAATGGGCTCGGTCTAAAACTCAGCATGAAAAACCAGGATTAGTTTAGGTCTGGGAAAATGGGCTCGGTCTAAAACTCAGCACCAAAAACCAGGATTACTTTAGGTCTGGGAAAATGGGCTCGGTGTAAAACTCAGCACCAAAAACCAGGATTACTTTAGGTCTGGAAAATAGGCACGGTCTAAAATTCAGCACCAAACCAGGATTACTTTAGGTCTGGAAAATAGGCACGGTCTAAAATTCAGCACCAAACCAGGATTACTTGAGGTCTGTAAAATAAGCAGAGTCTAAAACTCAGCCCCAAACCAAGAGATTTGTGTGGGTGGCACCAGGATTTCACCTTGGACGAATCAGGGAAATTCCCAAAAAACTCAGCAGCTCACGTGCCCAAACTCTTCATCCAAGAGTCCCTGGGTACTTACATTCCATGGGATCATGGAATGGTTTGGGTTGGGAGGAGTTTAAATGTCCCATTCCACCCCCTGCCATGGGCAGGGACACCTCCCACTATCCCAAGTTACTCCAAGCCTTAAACATTCCCAGGGATTTCTGGTCTGTGGGATTTGAGTCTGCCCGTGATGGGTCTGGGAGGAGAAATGAATTCATATTTCCATTTTTTTTTCTGATGGTTTTCTTCTTTTGGTAATCACAGAATCATGGAATGGCTTGGGTGGGAAGGGACCTTAAAGCTCGTCCCATTCCAACCCAGGGACACCTCCCACTGTCCCAGGTTGCTCCGAGCCCCATCCAACCTGGCCTTGGACACTTCCAGAGATCCACGGGCAGCCACAGCTTCTCTGGGAATCTGTGCCAGGACCTCCCCACCCTCATACGGAAGAAATTCCTCCTTAAGAACCAGAAATTCTGGGTTTTTAGGAATAAATTTTGCTCCAGACCATCAATACACAACAGTGGTATAAAAACCTCTCTTCCTGTTTATTCCACATAGGAACATCTGGAATATTGGGCTTGGAAACAGCTCCAGGTCAAAGTGTTGTTCATTGTTCCAAAGTTTTACATGGAATATTGGAGTGGAAAGGCAGATAACTCAAAGGAACCCCTGCTTCCTGTGGAAAAGTGAGGATCCTCGATTCTGGAAAGGTTAGGATCCAGACTTCCCAATCACTGGGAAACCAAAGGCAGAGATGGAGAATCCTTGGTTTCCAAAATCTCTGCCCTTGCGGGACTCCCCCTGGGAAATGTGCCCAGCTCTGGAGTTCTCAGCGCAAGAAAGTTGTGGATTTGCTGGAATGATCCAGAGGAATCCACGGAACTGCTCCAAGCGCTGGAGCCCCTCTGCTCTGGGGCCAGGCTGGGAGAGCTGGGAATGTTCACCGGGAGAAGGGAAGGATCCAGGGAGAGCTCAGAGCCCCTTCCAGGGCCTAAAGGGGCTCCAGGAGAGCTGGAGAGGGACTGGGGACAAGGGATGGAGGGACAGGACACAGGGAATGGCTTCCCACTGCCAGCGGAAGAATTGCCTTTATGGGACAACTTGTGTCCTTGGGATTCCATATCCCAACACTTCCACAGCCTGACAGGGAAAGCACAATTTTTTCCTGATCCGAGTAAAAGCCGGCAGTGACAGGAGCTGTGAACAGGCAGGACATGAGCATCCAGATTCCGTGCCAGGGATCCCAAGGAAATTGCTCTTTTCCAGCTCGGTTCTTGTAACACATTGGGAAAAGGAGATTTCCTTCTTATTTTCCAGCAGAGGAAAACTGTGGGTATTATTTATGGAAAAAATCAGCAGCAAACTCACAAAAGCCACAACTCCTGTGGAGGAATTTCAGTGGTTTTTTTCACTTCATTCCCAAAAATTCCAGAGTGGTCCTGAAATTGGAATTTTTGGGGATGCCTCAAAAATGGAAATCAATAAAATAAATCAAATCAAATCAAATCAATTAAAAAATTGGTTCCTTCACCTCCGAACTCAGATTTTACACATTGGCATCCAAACTCCGGAAAATCAGGCACCACAGAAGTCCAGGAGGTCTGAATCCCAAAAATTAGGGATTTGGCTTTGGCATTGCAGAGGAAGCACTCGTTACACTCCAACATTACTGGAAATAACGAAGGAATTTCAAGGAATTGGGGAAAAATTTAAAGCGGTTTTAATGAGTGGATCCAAAAGGAAAAAAAAATTCAATCTTAGGTAAATTTGGTAAAACTTTGGTTAAAAAATGGTTAAAAATAATAAATTGATAAAATTCCTTTATCCTGCTCAGTTGGATCAGCCTTTTTTTTTTTTATGGAAAAGCAGGATTTGGGGAAATACCCACAAATTCTCGCCCAAAAAAACTTGGAATAACCTGGCCAATGATTAATTGCAGCAATTAATCTTTGATTAATTTGGATTACTTTGATGCCAATGTTGTTCCTTATGACTTTCAGATGTTTCCCTGCTTCCGAAAATTAGCCTTTTAATCCTGAATAATCCATAAATGTTTTCCCATCAATATCCCACTGAAGGATGATGGATTTTCCATCCTGTCTGGTTGGAAAATGCCTTTTCCAGCATTAATTGGGAGCTGAGGGCAGGAATTTCACAGAGGTTTTTTTCTACTTGGGTCAGGATCATTTGAACCTCCCTGGTGGGAAATTATGAATTGTCCCCCACCTAAATTATCCAGGGAATTTGAGGAAATGATCCAAACATCCCAAAATATTGTAAATTTTTTGTTCTCACTGCTTTTTTTATTCAACAGCTTTAATTAAATTCAAAAAAATTTCACCTTCATAATAAATACATCATTTAAGTCCCAGTTGGAATTCCCAGTTATTCCTTTTCATGGTTGTTTTCCAATGCTGGAATTCCATGTCAAACCACTGGAATCGCAAACACATCCTCATAACTTCAATGCTTGGGAATTCGTTCCCTGTAATTCCTCAAAGTCAAATAAATACAACACATTTTGTAATTTTGAGCTTCTAAACTGGCACAAAATTAAGCCTGGTATTGAGAACTCCATAAAATCCAAATCCAGACTCTTATTTCCCTTGTGGACCAATCTAAATCCTACATCTATTTTTTTTTTCCAGGGACAGAACAAGTCGCTGTTGTTGTCATCCAGGTTCAACAATTGATCAAATCCTCACATTTCTCAGGAAGAAAGGCTGGGGTTTAACTAAACCCACAGGAGGTCAGAGCCATTCCACAGGGAAGAGCTGAATACCTGGAAGGATGGGCACTGGGAGAGCTGGAAAGAAGGGAATTGGATCCAAGGATGAGGTAATTCCAGGGATGCGGTGCAGGAGTTACCTCCCAGAAGCCAAAATTGCTAAAAATTGCACCTCTCCTATGGAAATGGGATAATTGGGAACGTTTACCTGGAGAAGGATCCAGGGAAATTTCACAGACCCTTCCAGGGCCTAAAGGGGCTCCAGGAGAGCTGGAGAGGGACTGGGGACAAGGCATGGAGGGACAGGACACAGGGCATGGCTTTAAACTGGAAAAGGGGAGATTTAGATGGGAGATTAAGAAGGAATTCCTGGCTGGGAGGATGGGGAGGGGCTGGGCTGGAATTCCCAGAGCAGCTGTGGCTGCCCCTGGATCCCTGGCAGTGCCCAAGGCCAGGTTGGACACTGGGGCTTGGAGCAGCCTGGGACAGTGGGAGGTGTCCGTGCCCATGGCAGGAGTTGGAATGAGATGGTTTTTAACATCCCTTCCAACCCATTCCAGGATTCCATGGAAAGTATTGCATGGGGAGGTGATCCCAGTCCTCAGCAGGTGCTCCATGCCAGTCCCACCACTGCTCTGAACTCCCAGTGAACCAAAAAGTTCATTTTTGTCCCATAAACCAGAAAATAATCGGATTAGGAATTTCAAATTGCCTCCATCTAAGGCTTCTGCAATTCCCTTGGATTAAAATCCAAGGAAAAGGCCCCTCTCTGAGGGGTGTAACCTCAGGAAGATGTGGAAGGCCAAGTAAAAGTCTGGAGAAAAGCCACAAAACTCATTAAAATGACAAAAATTTCCTCAGGAAATCAAGGGATAAGCTCAGCAATGGTGCAGTATCCAAGGAAAAATCAGGGAATAACAATCAACAGCTTTAAAACACCCAGGAGGGACCGGAAATCGATCGCGGATCAATTCCCAACATAAAAGGCCAAGTTAGGGAAGTAACAAAATGGATAGGGAATCACTTCCTGTTTGCTCAGCCCCAGGTGTTCATGGAAAACTTCTGCAACCCATGATGTTCCGTTAAATCGGAGTCAGCAATTCCAAAGGAATTCTTTGGGAATGCTGGAAGTTTTGGGATGGACCCAGGGATGAGAAATCTCCTCCTCCCCATCAGGATCAGCTCCATGGCCCAAACCATCCCTAGGTTCAGGATTTCCACCACCTGACTGCCACCGATGCACCACCCTCAGTGCCCAAAGGTGTAAATCCCAATTTTTCCCTGAAAATCATTTATTATTCCAAGTTTTCCCAGGAAAGTGCCTCACTGGTCCTCCCTGATCAACCTCTGAGATCCCAGTTGTTATCTCAGCTCGGAGGTGATGCCTTCACACAGTTTGGGAATGGGATGTCTGGAGGATGGAGATCTTTGGAGCTGCTCCCTCCCATCCCAAGCAGGACTGGGAAACCAGGAGCCAGCAGCTCCCTATTCCCAGAATTATTTCTTTCCCTCAAAAGCAAAAAGGTGGAAAAATGTGCTTGTGTCAATAACTCAGACACTGGAGTCTAAACAGAGATGGAAAATGCCTTAAACAGGGATTTTTTTCCACTTGAAATTCACTCCTCGGAGCAGAATTGCGTTTTAAAGTGACAGAGCTGTGGTGAAACCCAGGCAGTTTAAAGTAAGGCGCTTTTTTTTCCTCTTAAAAACAACAATTTCAGGTGTTGTTTCTGCTTTTCCTTCTCTCCATCTCCACCCATTCCACTCCCTTGGAAAACCCTTGGGATAAACAGGGAAGCAGCTTCACAGAGCGTTCCCCAAAATGCTGTCGGAGATGACAACGACTCAGCTGAGCGCCACACGAGGAAATGTTTCTCCTCTGATCTTTCAGCAATAAAAATCCTGGCTCCGTTTCCTGCCACAGTCCTTAGGGAAGGGGTTTGGGGGCAGCCACGAAGATTTGGGGCTGGGAAGGGTCACAAATAAAGGAACCTACATAAAAAACCCCCAAGAAACAAACAAACGGAAACAAAACCAATCAACCCCTCCTTCAGAAACCCCAGTTTGGTTTTCAGGAGATTCCTGTCCCGCATGGAGTCACAGAATCATTACGATTGGAAAAGTCCTCCAAGATCATGAAGTCCAACATGGCACTGCCCAGGGCCACCACTGTCCCGCGTCCCCAAGTGCCACATCCACATGGATTTGAAATCCCTCCGGGAATGGGGACTCCACGCTCTATCTGTGCCAGGGCTGGACAGCAAATTGAAGGAAGAAATTTTCCCAAATATCCAGTCTAAACCTCATGGAATCTTTGAGGTTGGAAAAGAGCTCCAAGGTCACCAAGTCCCAGCTGTGCCCGATGCCCACCTTGTCCCCAGCCCAGAGCTCTGAGCGCACCTCCAGGGATTCCTGGGGCACCTCCAAACCTCCCTGGGCAGCCCCTGCCAAGGCCTCAGCACCCTTTCCATGGGGAAATTCCTGCTGATGCCCAACCCGAGCCTCCCCTAGCCCAGCCTGAGGCCATTCCCTCTCCTCCTGTCCCTGTTCCCTGGGAGCAGAGCCCGACCCCCCCGGCTGCCCCCTCCTGTCAGGGACTTGTGCAGAGCCACAAGGGCCCCCCTGAGCCTCCTTTTCTCCAGGCTGAGCCCCTTTCCCAGCTCCCTCAGCCGCTCCTGGGGCTCCAGCCCCTTCCCAGCTCCATTGCCTTCCCTGGATACGCTCCAGCCCCTCCAGGTCTTTCTCCTCATGGATGACCCCAGACTCTAAGATTCAAGGTGGGGCCTCACCAGTGCCAAGTTCAGTCTCCAAAGTTTCATCCATCCCTAATTTTTCACTCCACCAGGCCCACACGACATTCCCTCCCTCCTCCACGGCAGCAAACCCATCCCATGCCCTCCACAGGAACCCAGGCAGGCTTTTGGGAAGGCTCTTCTAGACCAGACTAAACCCACTTCAATAAAGCTCCCACAAGGCCGGGTTTAAGCGGCTCTGTTCCCACCCCCTCGTGCTCGGTGACATCAACGAGGTTATTGATTCCCTGCGGGTCAATATCCGCCTTTTGCTTCAGCTTGTTCCCATTTTTTTTCCTCCATAAAAAGTAATCTGGAAAAATCCTGCTGTCCTTCAGACAGTGCCAACAGCAGAGGGAGAAAATCCGGGAAAAATCCCTATATATTGGGAGTAGATGACTCCCAGTTCACGTGCACGTCAGACCTTGTTGGTAGTTCCAGAATATCCCTGCGAGACTGGGAATGAACCCCAAACTCATTTCCGGAAAACTTTCTGATAAAAATCCTAAACCTCAGTGATCCAAACCCTAAATCTCAATGATCCAAACCCTAAATCTCCCAGTGATCCAAACCCAAAATTTCCCAGTGATCCAAACCCTAAATCTCAATGATCCAAACCCTAAATCTCCCAGTGATCCAAACCCAAAATTTCCCAGTGATCCAAACCCTAAATCTCAATGATCCAAACCCTAAAACTCCCAGTGATCCAAACCCTAAATCTCAATGATCCAAATCCTAAAATTGCCAGTGATCCAAACCCTAAATCTCAGTGATCCAAACCCTACATCTCCCAGTGATCCAAACCCTAAATCTCCCAATGATCCAAACTGGAAATCTCCCAGTGATCCAAACCCTAATCTCCCAGTGATCCAAACCCCAAATTTCCCAGTGATCCAAACCCTAAATTTACCAGTGATCCAAACCCTAAATCTCAGTGATCCAAATCCTAAATCTCAATGATACAAACCCTAAAACTCCCAGTGATCCAAACCCTAAATCTCAGTGGTCCAAACCCTAAATCTCCCAGTGATCCAAAGCCCAAAATTCCCAGTGATCCAAACCCTAAATCTCAATGATCCAAACCCTAAAACTCCCAGTAATCCAGACCCTAAATCTCAATGATCCAAACCCTAAATTTCCCAGTGATCCCAATCAGCTGTGCTGAATTTTCCTCCCACAGGATCCCAATTCTCCCTCACTCTCTCGCTGATCCCAAAATGGGAGTGAGAGTCTGAGCTGCCACCGGGTTCGGCCGTGGCGACAACGAAAGGAGCTGACATTTGATTTTGCTGGAAAGGTGGGAGAACTGGGAAGGGGGAGCAGGGAAAAACGGGAAAAGGGTGGGAATCTCGATGAGAGGGATTTGGCAGCTCAGCTGGGATGGCAGCTTGGAAGGAAAAGCATCGACAGCAAAGGCCAGGCAGGAGCAGCAGCTCCTCACAGATCCTGCAAAAACTCCCTGATTCCTTAAAAAATCAGATATTCCATATAAAATATTCCTTAGAAAATCAGGAATCAGAGTAACTGGCTGGACAAGGGTTATTTGTTTGAGGTTTTTCCTAAAAAATCCCTTTTTCCTTTCAAATTACAAGGTACTGATGGTCACGTTATCCAACGTGATGGCACAAAATTCAGGGATCTAAACATATTCCAAAGAGGAGATCATTCCTTGGTGGGAATTAAATCCATCCATACCCTCTTAATCCCAGACATTGGATGCAACTTTTCCATGAGGCAGTTCCAAAATATCGGCCTGAGCACATCCTGCCTGCGCACTCCAGGTGCTGCAGACAGGACAAGGAATGTCTGGGGTCAGTCAGGATGGAAATTCCAAAGGTTTTGACTCAATTTTTCCATGTTTTTTGCTGTCTGTGCACTGATTTTCCCTTTTTTTCCAGAAGATGAATTGGCAAAGTCTCCTCCAGGCAGGAAAACGCCTCAAACAATGTTTAAAAAACACTGGAAAAGGATCAAATCTCTCCTACCCCGAACCTGGCACAGCTTAAAAAGGTTCCAGTGATTCCTTTGTTCCAGGAAAAGGGATTGGAAAGGTGCTGGCATCCCACCGGCTGAGATTCCAGCTCCTTTCCAATTCCAGGAGAAGAAAAACTCGGCAAACTCCAGTAATCCCAAAAAGCATCATTCATGTCTTGTGGAGCGCTCCTGGCACACCTTCCAAGGACTCCCACGAGTGCCAAGGAACAGAATCCGGGAACGCTTCCCACATTTCAGGAGAATTGCGAAGAGATGTTAAGGGAAAAAAAAAAAAAAAGAAGCCGGGATAGGTTTGAGCT
>VZRQ01010230.1:61299-79404 GCA_013397975.1 Machaerirhynchus nigripectus | reverse complement strand
AAAAAATGGGAAGAGATGTTAAGGGAAAAAAAAAAAAAAAAGAGCCTGGATCAGCTTGCAGCTAGGAATAAAACCAGGATTAAGGGCCGGGATTAAGGGTTTGGGAAGGCTGGGTTAAGGGAATCAGCACAATGGGAAGCAAAAATGGGATGAGATCATTTCCAAGGGGAAGGGAGGAGAGCTAAAAACCAGGGAATGTTTAAAACTGGACAGAACAGCACAGGGAAAAGGCGAACAGCAACTAACTGGGAATTGCCTGAGGGACAGGACACAGGGAATGGCTCCCACTGCCAGAGGGCAGGGATGGATGGGAGATTGGGAAGGAATTCCTGGCTGGGANTGAAGGGTCTTCCCAGCTACACCATTCCATGATTCCAGAGCAGCGGAAGGCTCTTCCCAACACCATTCCAACCCAAACCAACCCAGGATTCCACAGCAGCTGAAGGCTCTTCCCAACTGCCCCATTCCAACCCAAACCATTCCAAGGTTCCACAGCACTTGAAGGGTCTTCCCAGCTACACCATTCCATGATTCCAGAGCAGCGGAAGGCTCTTCCCAACTGCCCCATTCCAACCCAAACCAACTCAGGATTCCACAGCAGCTGAAGGCTCTTCCCAACTGCCCCATTCCAACCCAAACCATTCCAAGATTCCACAGCAGCTGAAGGCTCTTCCCAGCTGCCCCATTCCAAGCATTCCATAGCACTTAAAGGCTCTTCTCAACACCACCATTCCAACCCAAACCACTCCAATTCCCTACATGGGAATGGCTCCTGGATTTTCCAGACTTGAAGGATTATTCCCCTTTCATTGTGATTTCACTTTCTTCGGCTCTGGTGCAAATTCCCTGGATTTTGCCAGAGCTTTCTCCTTAACGATGTATTTACCTCATTAGCATAATTGTCTGCAATTATGTAATTAGTGTTCATACGTGTAATCATTGGAACATGTAATTAGCCCTAATTACGCCATTAAAGCTGCGAGTCAGAAATATCTTTATCATTTTGATTGACAGACACATGGGAAAGGGGGGTGGGGGAGGGAAAAATCCCACTCGTTATTTTTGTCTCCTTGGATCACGAAATCCGCGGGAGGATTCGGGATTCAGCCCGGAATGGCGCTGGAATTATTTCTGCAATTTTTATTATTTATCAAAATGACAGCGAGGTTATTCCTTTGGAATGAGAAGGAGGAAAACTACTCAAAAACGAGGAAAATTCAGGGAAGAGGCACCAAAAGTGCAGCAAGATTTTTCTGGGAAGAGAAATGAAGAATTATCTGGAAATATTGAATTTTTTATGTCTAAGATTCCAATATCAAAATTCAGGGAAGAGGCACCAAGTGCAGCAAGATTTTTCTGTTAAAAAAAATAAATTAAGAATTATCTTGAAATATTGAATTTTTCATGTCTAAATTCGAAATAATAAAAATAAGGAGAGAGGCACAAAGTGCAGAGAAATTTTTCTGCAGAGAGATTAAGAATTATCTTGAAAATTTTAACTTTTAATGTCTAACATTCACTTGATTTTAGGCAGAAAAACAATACAGAAAAAGAGAAAACAGACAGCAGCAGGGAGATTTTTCTGGAAAAAGAAATTCTGAATTATCTGGAAATATTTGATTTTTCAGGTCTAATATTCCGATATGATAATTAAGAAAAGGGTCCCCACGTGCAGCAAGATTGTTCTGTAAAAGAAATTAGGAATTATCAAAAACAGTGAGAAAAAATCAGGAAAGAGGCACCAAGTGCAGCAAGATTGTTCTGGGAAGAGAAATTAGGAATTATCTGGAAATACTGAATTCTTCATGTCTAAGATTCCAACATGAAAATTCAGGAAAGAGGCACCAAGATTTGCCAAGATTTTAATTATCTGCAACTATTTGATTTTTCATGCCTAATATTCAAATAATAAAAATTAAGGAAAAAGGCACAAAGCGCGGAAAACTTTTTCTGTGAAGAAATTAGGAATTGTCTTGAAAATTTTAATTTGTAATGTCTAACAGGGAGAAAAAAACACAAAAGAAGAGAAAAAAGGAAAAAAAAAACAAAACAGAAATTTGATTGGAGGTGCTGTGACATCCTAAAAATGGATTTTAAAACTCCTTGAATTTTTTTTTTAATCAGAAAAGTCAATATTTAATTTTATTTTGTTTTATTTCAGCACCTGTGCTGTAGGACAGCACCAGAACAAACAGCTGGCACAAAATAATTTAATTGGGACAGCAAAAATTGGTTGGTTTTTTTTTTTTTTAAATTGCTTTGGGCTGGGAAGACAAATATTTATCCTCTGATTAAATATTTGAATTTATTTCAAGTTCAATTTCTGCTCTTCGAGTTCAGGGTTCTTGGTTTTTCTCCTGACGTGAAGATCGGTTTATTAAAAAAATGCCAAAAAAATTAAAATAAATTGAAAATCAAGTGGCTGAGCTGCCCAAAAATGTTGGAGGAGTAGAGGGGAAGCCTTGGAAAGTGACATTTGGGAATGAATCTCAGTTGGGAATAGAAATCCTCCTGGATATGGATTTTCCAGCTTGATAACTTAATCGGAACATCCAAGTGCTCCGGTGAATGGCAGCAAAATCCACCTGGAGCTTCCCAAACCATTCCCAGCTGCCAGAGAAGGAAGGAGAGCTCAATCCATGAGAAAATGTTATCCATGGAAATGGCGGCACGGAGATTAAAACATCCCAGAAGGATCCCGAGGGGTCGTTGTCCCATCACAGCAGGAACTTCCCAATTTGTTCAACTCCTCCCCATCAGACACCTTGGATGGACGAGGTTTTGGGAGCAGAATTTCTTCCCTTAAAATCTAAAAGCAACAAAGTCCAGAGCCTTAGGAGTTCATGGAATCTTGGAATGGTTTGGGTTGGGAGGGAAATTAGGGATCATCCCATTCCATGGGCAGGGACACCGCCCACTATCCCAGGATGCTCCAAGGCCCAATGTCCAGCCTGGCCTTGGACACTGCCAGGGATCCAGGGGCAGCCACAGCTGCTCTGGGAATTCTATTCCAGAGCCTCCCACCCTCCCAGCCAAGAATTTCTTGCCAATATCCCATCCATCCCTGCCCTCTGGCATGGAAAGCCATTCCCTGTGTCCTGTCCCTCCATGCCTTGTCCCCAGTTCCTCTCCAGCTCTCCTGGAGCCTCTTTAGGCCCTGGAAAGGGCTCTGAGCTCTCCCTGGAGCCTTCCCATCTCCAGGTGAACATTCCCAGCTCTCCCAGCTTGGCTGCAGAGCAGAGGCACTCCAGTACTTGGAGCAGCTCCGCGGATTCCTCTGGATCACTCCAGCAGCTCCACGTCCTCCTGACACTGGACCCAGAGCTGGAATCAGCTCTGCAGGTGGGATTTCATGGACAACCTGCCTTCCACCCCATCCACAGCAATGGGAACGATTCCCAGTGATCCTCCAGAAAAAGCCTCCCAAGCATTTCCTTGGGAGATCTCATTCCAAAGGCACCGGCACTTCTCCTCCAGCCCCGGCTGCTCTGCATCAGCTGCTGGTTTCCCTGGTTACCAAATTATCCATTTACTCATCGACTCCATTCCTCTTCTCCAAGACCTCCCAGCACCAGCCCTTGTTCCAGATCCACCCCCATCCCTGTGCCGGGAGACCGGAGCGTTCCGTGCTCATGGAAAAACAGCTCCTGGTTATCCCAGAGCTGCTGCTCCGGCCTTTCCCGAGCCCATCAGAAACAGGGAAATAAAAGCTGACAGCACAAAGAGAAAAACAAAAGACTGCAGAGCTTTGGGAGGGGAGAAAACAGATGCGAAATATTCAGAGGACAAGTCCATATTTTGGAAAAACTGGAATTCTTTCCTGTTTTCCTCAAAATAATAGGAGAGCCCTGCTCTGTGTGCGCTGGAAATTTTCCATATGGGATTTCTGGCAGATTTCAGCTGCCCAAAGTCACCATGAAACTGCTCTGGTGCCACTGCCCGACCTGGATGTCATTCCGAGCTCCGTGAGATTCCCTCCAGGCTCTTCCCAAGGATTGCTGAGGCTTTAACAAGTCAGGGCTTGATATTCCTGACTGAGGGAATGGGATTGAATCCCAAACTTCCTTTCCCTGATGCTGCTTTTTTCTGGATTGAACCTGACCTCTTCCCCTCAGCACTTCCCAGCCCTTTTTAGGAACCTGCAAACACATTCCTTGTGGACAGACTGCGGCCACCTGGAAACAGGAAAACGGGAAGGAACTGCTCCAATTATTCAGGATAAAACAACCGAGGGGTTTAATTCCTTTTATCAGCTTGCAAGCCATTGGAATAATGGAATGGTTTGGGATGGAAGGGATATTAAAGCTCATCCTGAGGGCAGGGATATCTTCCAGTATCCCAGGTGGCTCCAAGTGCTCTCCAACCTGGCCTTGGACACTTCCAGGGATCCAGGGGCAGCCACAGCTGCTCTGGGAATTCCAGCCCAGCCCCTCCCCACCCTCCCAGCCAGGAATTCCTTCCCAAATCCCACCTAACCCTGTTTCCTGTCAGTTTGAAGCCGTTTTCCCCGTTATCCTGTCACTCACAAACTCCTTGGAAAGCAGCGAGGTCTCCCCGTGAACAGACCCAGGTAACCGTGGCACGTTAGAAAAACCCATTAATTATTTAAAATGCATCCCCCTAATTTCTCCCTGTGATTAGTGGAGCCTCCTCCGATGCTGCAGAACAGGATCCTGCATTCCCCTTATTAATTCCTGGAAAGGGAAAATTCCCATGCCCTGGCACTCCATCCATTCAAACAGGAAAAGCAGCATTCCCAAAAAACCCCACAACAAAACCCCCCACGTTCTGTTCTCTTTGATCAGCCACGAGTGACACATCGAAGGCTCCTTGGAGGCAAATTGGATTCCACGTTTTCGATTTTAACTGATAAGAATCCTTATCAAGTGCTGATACAGCCGAGGGAAGGGGGGGGTGGGGTCCCTCACACGGGAGCAGCTGTTTTCCCACCCCGCTCCGTGGCTCCTCGGAGCAGTAATTGGAGCCTTGTTAGGAAAATTGATGCTGATTCCATCTGACACTCCTCAGTTCACGGGAAGACTTTACAAATGTTCACTGAGCACCTGACAAAATCCAGCCTGACTCATGACTAAATTAGCCTGGATTTTATGCTGGGAAAAAAAAAAAACCCCTTCCTAAATGTTTGACTGGATAAAGCTCCTATTTAGCAAGGAAAAATGTTTCCATCCTGCTCCAGCATGAAAAGAAATCTGTGATTAAGCTTTACATGACGTTTGTGCTGCTCTGAGGAGTTTATTTGATGCTTTCTCCCTCGAGTGCAGCACCTGAATTCACACCTCGGCAGAGCTCTGCGGAGCCAGGCAGGGCTCGCTCCGAGAGCAGGAAATGTGCCAAAAATCCGGGGCAGGAATCCCAGCGTCCACAGGGAGGGACAGCACGGAGTAAGAGACTCCGGGAGCTGCACCAGGAGCTTTGGGAATGAGCCACTCGTGCCTCTGAGCCCATCCTGAGCTCTAATCCTTGGTGTCAGCGCTGCTTTGTGCGAGGAACTGAAGTTAAACTCCACACGCATAGTGGGACTCACCAAAATTAATTCCAGAGGACTGGGTCACTCCATCCATCCATTTGGAAGAGGAAAAAAAGTCCTGATCAGGAATGATCTCAGAATCCCAGAGTGGTTTGCATTGGAAGGGATCTTAAATCCCATCCCATTCTACCCCTTCCATGGGTGGAGACACCTTCCACCACCCCAAGCTGTCCAAATCCCATCCAACCTGGCCTTGCGCTTTTCCAGGGTTTTAAATTTCTTTCCCTACTGCTGTTTCTAAAGGAAAATCTTACAAGTCCGAGGAAAAGCTGCTGCTGATTTGGGCTCTGCTGGGCTGGAGTGACATTCCCAGTCCCTCTGACCAGGACAGATTTTTCTGCTCCAAAGGCACTCAGACTTCCCCAAGCCCTTGATTTTCCCGATGGATCCCCTTTAACGTGAAAATTTTGCTCCTTTCTGCTTCCCTGGAGAGGCTCTGTCTTGGTTTGGGAATGTGGACATCCCATCCCATGGGGAAGTCTGACCCATGTCTCAACAGAGGCCTCCTCATCCCACCTAAATCTTCCCATTAAAATCGTGGAGTTGTTAAGCTTGGAAAAGCCCTCCAAGATCATCAAGTCCAAGAGAAGGCTCCAGGGAGAGCTCAGAGCCCCCTGCAGGGCCTAAAGGGGCTCCAGGAGAGCTGGAGAGGGACTGGGGACAAGGCATGGAGGGACAGGACACAGGGAATGGCTTCCCACTGCCAGAGGGCAGGGATGGATGGGATATTGGGAACTGGGAATTCCTGGCTGGGAGGGTGGGGAGGCCCTGGAATAGAATTCCCAGAGCAGCTGTGGCTGCCCCTGGATCCCTGGCAGTGCCCAAGGCCAGGCTGGACATTGGGGCTTGGAGCAGCCTGGGACAGTGGGAGGTGTCCCTGCCCATGGCAGGAGGTGGCGCTGGATGGGTTTTAAGTTCTTCCCTTCCAAACCATTCCAGGATTCCATGAATTCCATATTTATATCTATATCCATTCATATATAAATATGAGCTTCAAGGTCCCTCCCAACCCCAACCGTTCCCTGCTCTGTGTCCCTCGGGTCACTCCATTTGGCCACCCCAATTCCCGGCAGGAAGAATTTGTTTTTCCAGGCCCACATTCCTCCTGGAGCAGCATTTCCCTGACTCTGCTCCGGGCGCACAATCCTGGGAAACAGCCGGGATCGCCCGGCAGCTCCAAGGGGAGCAGCTCCTGCTGCCTCAGAGGCATCAGCACAGCACCCAACTCTCACACGTGGGAAGAAAACACAACCAAACAGAGGCAGGGAGAAATCCCAGGGCTCCTAAAAGCAGATCCTCCCCTGCTTTGCTTCCTGGGAAAGCCACGGATCCGCCACACTCTTCACACCCCACCGGCACCGAGCGCACGCCCGGATTTTTCCGGGAGAAAGGGATGTGGCCCGATAGCAGCGCCTGGGAGAAGGGTGACGGGAGGATGTGAGGAGGAGGTGGAATCTCGTTAGGATGTGTTGCAACCTCAAAATAGGATAAATCCTGGAGCGTGCAGCTTCCAGATGGTCGGAATGATGTGTGGCACCAGCAGCTGCTGCTTCCCGACCCTCGGGAAGGGACAAGGGACAAGGGTGGGGAGGCAGCACCTGGCAGAGGAAGGGACACGATGGGAGGGACGGAGGCCACCCTGCAGCACAGTGAGGGACTGGGGGAGGACTTGGACACTGCCCTCCGCCAACTCTGCGTATTTCGCTCCTTGGAATGTGCCATTCCCACCA
The DNA here is from genome assembly GCA_013397975.1 of Machaerirhynchus nigripectus. Taxonomy (NCBI): domain Eukaryota; kingdom Metazoa; phylum Chordata; class Aves; order Passeriformes; family Dicruridae; genus Machaerirhynchus; species Machaerirhynchus nigripectus. The sequence continues at coordinate 72,126 of VZRQ01010230.1, read as the reverse complement.
GGATGACGTCACCCGAGGTGGGACAGCGCTTGGAGGTGAAACACCGGGAAAGTCACACCCAGAGGAAAGAAATCCCCAAGGAAGGGGATGTTGTACTGGCAAACAAGGGCTTTATAAACTCATGGAATCACTGAGGTTGGAAAAGCCATCCAAGATCAAATCCAACCATTCCCAGCACTTCCAAGGTCACCCCATGTCCCCAAGTGCCACATCCACATGGATTTAAAATCCCTCGGGGATAGGGACTCTACCACTGCCCCAGGGCAACCTTTTCCATGAAGAAATTTTCCCTCATGTCCAACCTGAACCTCCCCTGGCACACCTTGAGGCCATTTCCTGTTGTTACTTGGGAAAAAAAGCCTGGATACAACCTCCTGTCAGGAACTTCTCATCCACCCTTCCGTGGAAAACCAGGAAAACAAAATCCCAGCCAATCCCCGCTCGTCAGGTGCTTCTTCCTCTGCTCCCCATGATCCAAATGTCATTCCTCACTTTGGAAAGTGGCGGTCTTTGCTTCCAATGGCTGGACCTCCAAGCACAGATGAGAATTCCCAAGAAAAATCAGGAAAAAACACATTCCCCAAGGGCCGGGCAAGAGATTGTCACCAGTGTGGATAAAATGTCACCTCTTAGCTACTCAAACCAGCAAATCCCTCATTTGTGTCCAGGGATAAGTGACTTTTGGATATCCTGGCACATCCCTTGTAGAGCTGGAGAGCAGGGACAGCCCAACCCCTGGATCCTGGATAAAATCTGGGAAAAGGACAGGTCCCCAGGGTGATCCTGCTCCAAACTTTGCAGGATTTTATCCAAAAGTCAAAGCGACCTCTCCTGACAGCAGCAATTTCTTGGGAACAGGGCCGCATTCACCTCACCTGAGAGGGGAGAAAGAGTTTCAAAAATTCCATCCAGGAAAAGTTATTTCTATGGCAACCAATGGTGCATTCCAAAACTGGAAATTGGGAATAACAAATAATTATAATAACATGCAACATATCAAAATCACTCCAGGGGTAACCAGCAGACATTCAAGGATGTTTTGGGGTTCTCAGAGTTTTATATTTAATTAGGAGTGAGGTAAACTTTGGGGATTAACAGAGCAATTATTTGTAATTCTCCTTCCTTCCAATAATTCCCACATCCTTATATTATTCCTCCCAAAAACCTCGTTGGTACTGAGAAGACTCCAAGAAAATTCAGAGCAGAAATTCCAGAAATTTTCCGGCAGTTTGCAATTGGAAAGTGCAAGAAACACTGTGAACAAAGGAATTTCCCTGCCTGGAAATAATCCCAGGGAAAATTTTGGGGCACGTGGTGGGAGAGGCAGCAAAGGGAGCTGAAAAAATGGGAAGATTTGATAAATCTGAGAATTTGTGTTCAAAGGGAGATCCCCCCCCAGAGTGGAGCTGCTGCAAGGATGACTTGGAGCAGATCAGAGACATCCCTGAGCCATCAGATCCCAAAAAACAACATCCATTGATCCCAAAGTTAAAAGAATAAATGTTGGAAAGACAAAAAAGGGATAGATGTGTGCTTTGTTAAAGCAGGAAGGAGGAGTGACAGGAGAGAGGGGAAAAAAATGGGAAATATTCATGGATTCTCCTCCCAAGCCCGTCACGGGCAGCCTCCAATCCCACCGATTAGAAATCCCTGGGAATGTTCAAGGCTTGGAGTGGAAAATGTCCCTGCCCATGGCACGAGGTGTCACTGATTGATCTTTAAGCTCATTTCCAACCCAAATCATTCCATGATTTTGTGATTTTATAAATTCCCAATCCAGGGTTGTTTAATTCTTCCAGCTTTTAAACCAAACGGAGTTTCCACACCAAGAATAATCAGAAAATTTGAGAAACGTGGAAGCGTAAAAGCATTCTTGGAATGCACAGTTCCATATTTTATAACCTCACTCCCTCCCCAGTATCTGATCCAACAGCACTGGGAAAAAATTTCCGTGCAATTTGCCACCCAAATCTGAGAGCATCCTGTGGAAAACTCAGGAAAAAAATTGGAATACTGAAAACACCGGCCCTAAACCAGCACAGAATGAACTTCCACTTCTTTAGCTTTAAATCTTCTCATTAAACTGGAAACAATCATGGAATAAGCAGCAGAGGAGCAGCAAATCCCTCCTTCCTGGAGGAGCTCACCATCCCAGAGAATTCCCTTTTCCCAGCTCCTGCCTGTCCCTTGCACTCCAAAGAGCAAAGGGTTAAATTCATCACCTTGGAAAGAAAATCCCTGGTGACTATCCTAATTAAAAATAATTGATTAATGAGGTGCCCTGGCCCCAAGGGGTTGGGATGGGGACACACCAGGGAGGTGCAGCACGAGCTGCCAACACTCCTGAGCTTGCTAAAATAGGGTCAGACCTGGAAACAGCTGATTTATTCCCAGTTAATTCTGCTCTATCCAGCTGCAACACTGTGGGATCCATAACATCCCAGATCCAGGTGTGCAGGAAGACCTCCCCGAGCTCCTGGGTGTCCCTGCTCCAGCTGTTCACTCTTCCAGAGTTCCAGTTGGATTTCCAAGGACTAAAACCCCTGGGATGTGAAGATCCCAGATAACAGGACAACTTTAGGGGTTTTTACTCAACAATCATCATCCTCAAGTTTTCCTTCTCTTTTACCAAGCTCCATAGATCCAAAACACCCCAGGAACTTAAAGCACAATATTGTTGATTTGAACACCAGATATTCTGAAAGGAACCTCAGCTTTCCCGCTGTTGATGTTCCTCTGGAACACCCAACATCCACCCAACAGCCTGGATGGATCCCCGGATCTGGATCCCGTTGGATCTTGCCCAGCCCCCATACTCTGAGATGAAGGTGAACCTGACTCGTAGAGGGTCTGAGGGGGGAAAAGGTGTGGTGGGGACAGGTGTGGTGGGCAGGGACTCACCTGTGGCCGGGGGTGGCCGGTGACCAGGCAGGTGAGCTCCAGGGTCTCTCCCTCGCGGATGGTGTAGACCCTCTCGGAGTAGCGCTCCTCCTCGATGTTGCAGGCCAGGCCCGAGTGCACGATCCGCACCGTGGGGGGGGCTGCAAGGGCAGGAGATAAATGGCATCAGAATCCCACGGATCAGGGAATTACGGGATAGTCAGAGTTGGAAAAAACCCACAAGGATCAAGTTCAACTCTTACGGGAATCAAACTTGAGCTTGGTGTTGTCAGCTCCATGATCCAAACAACCGAGCCCATCTCAGATCACTCCACTCCTGGGACTGGCCCTCAGTGAGGGGGGCTGAAAGGCCAGGAGAGAAATGGGATGAGAACCACATGGATCACGGAATTACGGAATGTTCCAAGCTGGAAGAAACCCACAAGAATCAAGTCCAGCTCTTAAGGGAATTGAACCCAACTGTGGCATTCTCAGCTCCAGGATCCAACCAACCGAGCCAATCCCAGACCACCTCACCCCTGGGACTGGCCCAGGATGGGAGGGGCTGCAAGGCCAGGAGAGAAAGGGGATGAGAATCACATGGATCATGGAATTACGGGATTTTCCGAGCTGGAAAAAACCCATCAGCACCAAGCCCAACTCTTCAGGGAATCAAATGCAACCTCAGCAATCTCAGCTCCACGATCCAACCAGCTGAGCCCATCCCACACCACTCCACTCCTGGGGCTGGCCCTGGGTGGGAGGGGCTGCAGGGCCAGGAGAGAAACAGGATAAAAACCACATGGATCACGGGATCACGGGACATTCTGAGTTGGAAAAAACCCACAAGGATCAAGCCCAGCTCTTAAAGGAATCAAACACAATCTTGGTGTTCTCAGCTCCATGATCCAACCAACCGAGCCCATCCCAGGCCACCCCACTCCTGGGTCTGGCTGCGAGGCCAGGAGAGAAACGGGATGAAAACCACCTGAATCATGGGATCACAGGATAGTCAGAGTTGTAAGGAACCCACAAGGATCGAGTCCAGCTCTTCAGGGAATTGACCCCATGGCTTTGTCGTTCTCAGCTCCATGATCCAACCAACCGAGCCCATCCCAGGCCACCCCACCCCTGGAACCAGCACTGAGTATCTCCCCCACACAGACACTCTCTGTTTACTCAGCACATACTCAGCACCGCAAGAGATTTCTGTGGTTTTTATTAATCCCTGGCAATCCCCTGAACGAAACCTTCACCACCCCCTCGCTTTCATTCCAATTTTTTTTTTCTTTTCCATTTCCAAAATGAACTTGGCATTATTGTTTTTATTCTATATCTTCCTAAATGCATTATCACACTCGTTATGCAAATGAAAAGACTTAATTAAAGCAGGGAAATTAAGCAGGAGAAACAGTGGCACTGATGCTGCTGCTTCCTTTCCAAATCCTGTGGCTGTCAGCGGGATCAGGATTTGGAGCAGGAGTTAAGTTCGGGCGGAACCTTATTTTAATTTCCTTGTAGGTACAACCTGTAGTACAGGAATTACTCAGCTTTACATGTTGTAAGTGTAAGGAAACCTCGATATTCCTGTTCTTACACCTGCATAAATCCCAGCTCCGCTTCCACAAGTCTCCGAAGCACATTCCTGGCTCCACGATTTCACTTCTGAACCGTGAAATTCACAGCTATGACAATTTCCAGGGAGTGGATCGATAGGAGAAGGAAACTGATTTACAGCCCCAAATAAAATCACAGAAACTGAAGAGCACAAGGGATAAAATGGAATTTTGTGGGATTTAAACACCTGGAATCCCATCCTTTCTGTTTATCCATGTGACGTCATTGAGATCCAGGCCCCGTTCCCCATGGAAGAGCCCCAAAACTTCTCCCCAAGCCCCTTGCAACAGCTGGATCCCCTTCCCAAGGCTGCTTTTCCAGGTCTCCGTGCTACACATCACACCAGTCCTGGTTCTCTGACCATTCTGCAATTCCTCTGCCAAGATCCACATGGAATTCCCGGGATGCAGGGCTCTGGCATTCCTTCAGAGCTCCCATCATCCATGGTATTCCTGGTCAAACCCACTCACAGCTCCCAGTGGACACAGCCCATCATGGGATCCTGATCCAAATGCTGGGGATTTGGATCAAACCTGCCAATACTTCCAATTTCTGAGCCTGGCTCTCCACAGCCTGGAAAACATCAGGCTGGAGCCAAGGAGACAGAAGAGACAGAGGAGGAGCAGGGAATAGATGTTTCCTCCTTAGAAACACGGAATGGTTTGGGTTGGAAGGATCTTCAATCCCATCTCATTCCAACCCAACACCTTCCACTATCCCAGGTTGCTCCAAGCCCCAGTGTCCAACCTGGCCTTGGACACTTCCCGGGATCCAGGGGCAGCCACAGCTTCTCTGGGAATTCCAGGCTAGGGTCTCCACACTCCCAGCCAGGAAGTCCTTCCCAATAGCCCATCCAACCCCACACTCAGTTTGAAGCCATCATTCCAGAAAAGCCTCCAGCAAGCTCTGTTCTTCCAGCCACCACATCCCGAGTTCCAAAGCCCCAAGAGCTTCCCCTTTCCACTTTTTTCCAGAAGGTTCAGCAAAGACCAACACTTCCCTGCTCCAGGTAGTTTTGTGAGCCACAAGTGCTCCCAAGTTTCAGTTATTCCAAGTCCAACTCAGTGATAGAATAAAGTTGCTTGGAACAACCTGGGATAGTGGAAGGTGTCCCTGCCCATGGCAGGGCTGGAACTGGGTTTAAGATCCCTTCCAACCCAAACCATTCCAGGATTCCATGATTCCCTTGCTCCGTAGATGCAGGAGGCTCTTTCCATGAAACCCCTGTCACTCCTGGAAGGACAGGAATGTCCTCAGTTAGGAATCAGGGCCATGTGTCCCCTCTGACCTGGAAAGAATCTGTTAATTCCTAATTATTATTTTTCCAAGTAGAACAGCAGCACTAACGTTTGGTGTGCTGGTTTTTCCCTGGAATTCCTAGGAATGCTGCTCCCCCTCCGCACTCCTCAGGAGCTCAGCATTCCAAGGACATGGAATGTGCTTCTTGTTCTGCCATGTCCAGTCACTGACAGGGCTCTGAGCCACCACTGGGACTTCCATCATCTCCCACACCGCGAATTCCAAAACACGGGAATGCTGACGGAGAGCCACGGAGCAGAAAGGTAAAAGAAGGTTCAGCACAGCTCATCAAACCCGGGATCAAATTAGAGGAGTCAGCAACATTATTCCAACATCCTTCAAAATCCATATTCCATTAATATTACATTTTTATTCATGTTATATTCATCCAACTCCCTCCAAATTACAGCTGAAGTGTCCTTCATTTCAGTGTCTGTGCCGCTCTCCTGTATCCATTAAATTTGGGAAGGAACAGGAAAGGAAACCCGCCTCCCCCTCCCCCCCGGCGTTATTATCTCCAAGGAAAACACGGCTTTAAGAGGAGCTCAAACCAATCAAGGGAAATAACAAATCTTCTTCTTCCGTTAAGTGAAAAATCTTATGGTTCAGGAGACATCCCATAATTATGAAATGCCACCTCCCTCTTTCCTGCAGGAATTCCAGCTCCATCTGAAACCTGCTTCCAGGGATTCCATTCACTAAAGTAATATAAACTTAGCACTGATTTGGTTTGTGGCATTTGAGGAGAGCTTGGCTGGTGCTTGCACGCAGAAAATGCTGCGTGGATCCATCCCGGCGCCATTCCCGGCAAGGCACAACCTGGAGCAAGGAAAGGTTGTCCAGGGAAAAGAGAAACCAGCAAATCCAAGCACAACCCCCTCGTTCTGCTGGAAGATTTATGTGACCCCACAAGATCCCCTCTTCCCGTGAAAAACGGCACCGCTTTGTCCTTTCTGTGTCTCCTTACAAAGGTTGTCCTTCTTGGCTGCTATTTTCCACCAATTCCAAGGTTTAGATGGGATATTGGGAAGGAATTCCTGGCTGGGAGGGTGGGAAGGCCCTGGAATGGATTTCCCAGAGAAGCTGTGGCTGCTCCTGGATCCCTGGAAGTGTCTAAGGCCAGGCTGGATGGGTTTGGAGCAGCCTGGGATAATGGAACGTGTGGATTCCAGGGGTGGCACTGGATGGGCTTTAAGGTTCCTTCCAACCCAAACTCTTCTGGGATTCAATTCCATGATCCTTTGGCACAGCTCCTTCCTGGTTAAAAGTTCCACTCCCACACACAGAGATTTGGTCAAGTCCTTGTTGGAAACCAGTTCTTAGGGAATTAAACTCTGACTGACATCAGAACTCGGATCCTGGAATGAATTCCCTTAATCTGAGCAGCTCTAAGATCTTCCTGATTCGTGGAATGTGTAGGATTCCTTAAAACCTACTTAAAAATTTATTTTGGGGGGAATTTTTTGAGACATTTTTGGGAAACAGGAGATCCATGATGGGCCAAGCTGGAAAATGCAGGATTGATTTGCCATGAATCAAATCCTTCTCCCCTCCTGCAGTCATGGGCTTTCCCCCTGATCCATATTCTCCATCAGGAGCTTTTCCATGGAAAATTAATTAGCAGGAGTGAAGCCCCCAGTGAATTTTGTGCAGCTCTGCAGCAGAACAAGGAGGAAATAATGGGATTTTCTGAAGAAAGAGGAGATTTAAAGTCATTGCAGACATTTGCTACTCTCAGAATTCACTTGCCCCATATTATCCCAGCTCTTAATTCTCCTAAACTGCAAATGGAATGACCAGGAATCTCCGAGGTATTGCCATGGGAATGCACTGCCCTCATCAAGGCTGAATTTGGAGCATTTTACTGCAGCTAATTTGGGATTTGGGGCTATTTTTCCAGCTGGAGGTGAGGCTCAGTCCACAAATAAATGCATTATCGAAACAGCTTTTTTTATGTCTTCTCTAAGTGGATTTTTCTTTGGGGAAAGTCAAATGTTACTCAAATAGCTTTCATTAAATAAATATTCCACTTACGGAGAAATCCTTCATTTTGGCTGAGACAAAATTCCAAGTGCCTGAGAGAGGAAACTTTCAGGTGCGATGCTGACCTGATTTAAAACCAGTCGCGCCATTCCCGGATCAATCCGTATCATTCCTAAATATTTCCCACCTGCTTTCACTTGACGGGAATATTTATTGGGCACCTTCCTCTGAGCTGATCCCGAGCCAAACTCTCCCATCGAACAGGACAAAGTCACCTTTTATCCCATTTGGGGCTGATTTTTCCATGCTGCTCAATATTCCCGCCTATCCCGGTGTTTGTGGCGCTCGGGAAGGCTCCGTGATTGATGGCACTGCCATCCCAACGCTCCCAGATAATCAAATCCCACTGCTGCTTCCCAACACTGCTGCCACAAAATTAGGCCTGACCTAATTTTGACACTACAAAGCTTATCCGTGGTGGATCTATTGAGTTAGGGCTGGCCTAATGCTGTTTTTTCCAGGAACAGATGGATTTATGGCTCTTTTCCACCCTGTACAACTCCTCACATTGTTCCTGCTGCTGGGCAGTTGTTAAAACCTGCTGGAGTTCGGAGAGGGATCAGGAAAAAGCCAGGAGAGCTCTTCACACACGGATTTGGGCTGAGATCCTGAAATCATGGGATGGTTCTGGAAGGAAACTTGAAGATCATCCCATCCCACCCCTGCCATGGGCAGGGACACCTCCCACTGTCCCAGGCTGCTCCAAGCCCCAGTGTCCAGCCTGGCCTTGGACACTTCCAGGGATCCAGGGGCAGCCACAGCTGCTCTGGGAATTCCAGCCCAGCCCCTCCCCTCCCTCCCAGCCAGGAATTCCCAATTCCCAAGATCCCATCCATCCCTGCCCTCTGGCAGTGGGAAGCCATTCCCTGTGTCCTGTCACTCCATCCCTTTTCCAAGTCCCTCTCCAGCTGATTTCCTTTGGAAGCACTGGGACACTGAAGTCCTCCATGCCTGGCAATTCCAGAGTCTCCCTCTCGGACTGGGGCTGTCTCACCCTCCAGTTCACTGCAGGAGCACAAATACAGAACCTCCTTTGCAAAAACTCATTTCATGGGAATTTTCTAGGAAAATCAGAGAAGGAAATAATTCCCAAAAATCTGTGAATCTGGTTTCTAGTTTGCTCCAATATTTATTTTTCATCAGCTTTAATTTCCCCTTAATTATTTACCCTGCAGCCCAAAGCAACCCTGCTGACATTCCAGTCTCTTTGTATCCCGGAATTGTCCAGGTCGGAAAAACCCTCTGAGCCCATCAAATCCAACCATTCCCAGCACTGCCAAGGCCACCACTGCCCCGTGTCCCCAACTGCCACATCCACATGGATTTGAAATCCCTCCAGGGATGGGAACTCCACCCCTACCCTGGGCAGCTGTGCCAGGGCTGGGGAACCCTTTCCATGAAGAAATTCCTACAAATATCCAAATTAAACCTCCCCTGACACAGCTTGAGGCCTTTTCCTCTTGTCCTACCCTTGGAAGAAGCCACCAACATCCCTCTGGAACCAATCCCATTTCGGGGAGCTGTGGGAGTAAAGGAAACATCAGAAACTCCCTTTTCCTGCTCCACACTCATTCCCTGTGGGAATGCTGCCTCTTTTTCCCTCAGCTGAGCCACGGACACGTCCCTGCAAGACCAATTCCTGCCATTTCCACGGGAGCAAAGGTCTCCGGAAGATCCGCCGCCGCCGGGTCACCCCTGTGTGTCCCTGCCCAGGCAAACAATTAGGGATAATTCTCTCTGTGCTCCCGCAGGAATTTATTTCTTGACTTCACTCCTGCTCTTTCTTTCCCTCATCCAGAGTTCAGCTCCAGGAGAGGAGCTGCTCTTCTCCATGCCTGGGGCCGTGAGTGGATTTATGGATTTTGGCTGCCACGTTATTCTCCCAAAAGAAACTCAGGGATAACGTGTGTTCTCTCATTTCCACCAGCACCACATGTGGGACACTCATGGCAAATAACTTTGGAATTAAAAACTGAATTGCCTGGAGCATCAGCACTGAGAAAATATCCCTCTGGTCCGGGAATTCCGTGCAGGGTTTCTGAGGAATTTTAGGATTTTTGAGCTGTTTTTAAGCTGGGTTTTGGTTCTAAGTGAGAATAAAGTCACTGAGAGACTCTGCCTTGTAATTCTTCTTTATGCTTGAAACCCTGAAACTGAGATTTTTTTCGTGCTTTTTGTGCTTAAATAACAACCTGGGAAATTGATTTCCAAATTTCCCAACCCCTTATTCCAGCACTTCCAGAGAATTACACTCGCAATTCCTTCGTTAATCCACAACATTCCAAGGCTGACACATCCCTTACACCCAACAAAAAGGGCATTTTCCATTTTTTTCCCCGCTGACTCGGTGGGAATTGTAGAGACGAGCACAGAGGGAACCCTTCCCACACTCCACTCCCTCCCCGAAGTGCTCCCGGAGCCGGGTGCATCCCACAGCTTGCCGGCAGTGGGATCAAGGAATCTGCTAAAATAAGACAGGGAATCATCCACCAGGGAGGGCTCGGCTGAACCAACACTTTGTTGGTCCTGGCATCACAAAACAGATGACGGTGCCAGGCCCTTTTCAGCACCGTCGCAGGCTGGCAGCAAACACATCTCACTTATTTGGGAGCGCACAAGAAAACATGGAATTTCCCCCCCCCCCGCCGGAAACGGCAGAGAGGCATGAAAACCTAGCACATTAAAAATCACCTCCTCAAAGTGACTCCTGGATTCGAAATAATTTGCAGAGTTTGCTAAAATCTCTTTTAGAAATGTATTTTAAACTGATTTTTAATTTTTTTTCCCCTATCAGGAAGTGCTGGGAGAGCCGATCCTGACAGGAAGCACCGAGGACATGGATTTATCCCAAAGGAAAGTGCACGTACATAAAATGAGGATGAGAGGAAACGGCCTCAAGATGTGCTAGAGGAAGTTTAGGTGGGATAATGGGAAGGAATTCCTGGCTGGGAGGGTGGGAAGGGGCTGGGCTGGGATTCCCAGAGAAGC
>VZRQ01010230.1:40626-50823 GCA_013397975.1 Machaerirhynchus nigripectus | reverse complement strand
GCCCCTGCCCATGGCAGGGGTGGGAAGGGGATGGGTTTTAAGTTCTCTTCCAGCCAAACCATTCCATGATCCCATAAAATCACCTGAGGATGTAAGTGGCGAGGGTTCTACTCATCATCCAAGCCCCTGAAATATCATGGGAATAACGGGAACGGGCACGAGGGAGGAGGATAACAACCTCCAGGTTGGAATTTAATTAATTAATGAAATTAATTACCCGAGACAGCTGCCTGCAATGAAAACATGGGAATTCAGAACCACCACTCTGGTTCTGTTTCTCCTCACCTTCTCCATCACTGGAGCCCTGCAAGGAGCATCCCACGCCGCTCCCTGCTCCCTCTCCAGACACTCGACCTGCCAGGACCTGCCAGTTTTCCTGAAGGATTCATCTCCGACCTGGCACCGGCGGCGGCGCTTGGCTGGCGCTCCTTGGAGCCTCTCCCACTGTGCCTCCAGGTGACCCTAAATCACCTCTCCTCTTGTTGCTCCAGCGCTCTCATTATCCATCATGGCAAGTGGGAATGGATTCTGTCGCCTTTCCAAAGGTAATTGTTATTCCACAGGAAAATTTACATCCCTCTAAAGTCAAGGAATAAAGGAAAATCATCTCTGATGGCTGATCACACTCGGCTGGCAGGGGAGACAGAAAACACTCTCCTGACTTTCATAAACTGCCATTCTTATTTTTTTTCCCCTCACAAGCACATCAAACTTCCATTTTCCAGGTGCAGCTTCCACCCCAATCCCAAATCCCAAGCCTGCTGTACCACAGTTCGATCCCTCTTCCACACAATCCAAGCAAAACACATCCAGAAACCCTGGAGATGATTTATCCCGGTGCTGCAAAAAGACAGGAGAATCTTCCCCATGTTTTACTGAGGCATAAATCCCAATCAATCACCGAGGTGTTTGTTTGGGTGCTTGGGAATATCACACACAATTAGTTTATCCGAAGGAATTACTGAGCCAGGCGCTCCCGGCATAAATCAGGAATAATTCCAGCGGTGTGACAAACGATCTCCCTTTTATCACACAGGGACAGGATGAAGATTTCAACTCTCAGTTTTTAATGTATTATTTACTCTTCCCAGGGCAATGAGTTGTGCACCTGGAACTGGATTTGGTTGGAGCATCTGGAGGACGGATTTGGAAGCAACAATTATTGCTTACAATGGATAAAATAGCAATAAATACAACAACGTAATTCCCGAGATCCAGACAAGCTGGAGAAAGGGCTCAGCATCAGCAAGGGAGACTCCTGGGTGCCAACTTCCACCCTGTGGCACAGGATCATGGAATCATGGAGTGGTTTGGGTTGGAAGGGATTTTAAAGCTCATCCCACCTCCTGCCATGGGCAGGGACGCCTCCCACTATCCCAGGTTGCTCCAAGCCCCATCCAGCCTGGCCTTGGACAATTCCAGGGATCCAGGGGCAGCCACAGCTGCTCTGGGAATTCTATTCCATTCCCCCCCCACCGTCCCAGCCAGGAATTCCTTCCCAAGATTCAATTTAAACCTCCTGTCAATTTGAAGCCATTCCCTGTATCCTGTCCCTCCATCCTTTGTCCCCAGTCCCTCTCCAGCTCTCCTGGAGCCATTTTAGGCCCTGGAAGTCTGGAGTCTTCTCTTCTCCACGTCAACATTCCCACCTCTCCCAGCCTGGCTCCAGAGGTTCTCCAGCCCTTGGAGCAGCTCCATGGCCACCTCTGGATCACCCCAGCAGCTCCACATCCTCCTGGATGCTGCATCAGAGCTGGAGGCAGCTCTGCAGGAGCATCACTGCCCCACCAGCTGCAGCTTCCAGGAGAGCAGATCCCTGTCTGAGGAATAAAAGCTGATCCCTATTTTCCACCAGCACTTTGAGCAGCAGGTTTTCCTTTGGATATCTTGGAAGTAACTCCATTCCCACTGAAAAATTCTTCCAAACCTTCTCCACCCTCTTTGGAGACTGACAAAAACCCCAGCAGTTCAAACCCAGAAATATTCCTGTATTTGTGCACAGATCTGAGCTCGGGTTTTTTATGGATAATTAATCCCTGGGTATTTATAGAATCCCTCCCAGCCAAGAAATTTGGGATTTTTACTGGTTCTGCACCATCAGAAAATGGGATTTTAAACCACCCCATTCCCACTGAACGCTCTGAGCCAGTTTAGGCCTAACAAAGCCCAAATATTGACCACTTTTAGTTGCTCCAGAAGGAATTATTTGGATTGATACCTTAAATATCCGGCTCTGATGTGAAATTCCATATCCCTATTTCCTAAAATTACTCATTTCCTTAAAAAAATAAAACAATTATTGCAATCATTTATCCCAAGGGAAAAAAAAACCACCTGTGGGCACCTTCCTGCTATTATTGAAATTACTTTAACATCCAATCTCTTTTTAATATTCCCGAGGTTGAACTCCACAGACAAAAACACCCGGGAGTTTCCATGGAAAAAAATGGCTTTATCAGGATTTATCAGATTATCACTTGTCTGTTGTTCCCACCAGCTCTGTTCCATGTTATTCCTGATATCCCCTTGAGGGATGATGACATTCCATGGTAGCTCCAAGGTACTTGAAAAGATAACACCAGAATTTAGGCTCCAGAACTTGTGATTCCCCAGGGAGAAAAATTCCATTCAGTTCATTTAAATGGGATTTTTTTGGGTTTTTTTTCCTTATTCTTTATAAATGTCTGGATTTTCCAGAAAAAATAACACAGCAGGAAAATACCATGGATTTTGTCATTCCTGCTGCTCCTTTTAGGTGTTTTCTCCTTAAAATCCAAGTCAGGCTCTATTTTAACTCTTCCATGAGATCCATTATCCATTTTGGGCTGGCTGTCCAGGGCAGGGGTGGAGTCCCCATTCCTGGAGGGATTTCAAATCCATGTGGATGTGGCACCTGGGGACACGGGTCCGTGGTGGCCTTGGACTCGATGATCTCAGAGGGCTTTTCCAACCTTGATGATTCCATGATTCCCTTTGCATTTCCCATAATTCACAGCCTACATAAACCCTGGAAAGTCCGTGTTGCCCATGCCTGAAAATTCCATGATCCTGGAGCCAGACCAAGGAATCGCCTCTCTTTGCATCTCTTAATGAGAAATTCCATAATTACTGAGGTCGGAAAAGCTCTCCAAGACCATCGAGTCCAAGCTGTTCCCAATCCCCACTTTGTCACCAGCCACATCCAATCATTTTTTGGACACCTCCAAGGATGGGAACTCCACCCTTTCCAATCCCTGACAACCCTTTCCATGAAAAAATTCCTCCCGAGGATTCAAAGCCCCTCATCAGCTCCCAAAAAGAACTGCAGACATTTTCTTTTCCTGTTCCCATCCCTGCGTCTATCCCATAATTCCACATAATCCCCCCAGGATTTGGAGCCCAGGAGAATGGAGGGAGGACTTTGGATTGGGAATACCCAAGGTGAAATAATGACACTGCCAGAACTGGGTCAAATTTAAGCTCTGGATTAAATGATCAGCACCAGAAAATGAATTTTCTCCCGCTCAAACCTCAAAAATTCCCATATTTCCTGATCAACGTTTGTGAGGGAGTCGATGGGAAGCAAAACTTTGGAAGATTTGAGCTATTAATGCCCTTTCCCAGGAGATTTGGAAATGTGGAATATTATCAGCTGCTATTTGGGATGATCCCAAAGACTTGGAGAGGGGAAAGGCGTTTTTTTCACAGCTCGGTAAATATTGAGGTTCAGACGCCTGCGCAGGAGAGGGAACACCAATTCTGCTGGAATTCATCACCTTCTCCAATCAAACCTGGGATATCTCTAATCCCTAAATCCTCGGAGCCCTCAGGGAGCCACCGGACCAACAGGACATGCACGATTAAGTACACATTGAAATCATAAATTACGGAATTCTGTGCTAATTAAACAGCCCCATCCCTCAACAATTAATTGCCAGAGGCTTCTCCTAATCCATCACCACTCCAATGGAGTGAGACATCCCTGGAGCATCCCTCACCTGGCGTTATCCAGAATTCCAGATATTTTCCTGGTATATAAGATATGATGAGCACCCTTAGCAAATTCCCAGGTTTTTGTGTGGTGCTCCTGATCCAGCCTTGGGAGCCACCGCATTCCAAGGTTTTCCTGCCCCTTCCCAATTAATAGGTATTTAATTAAGAGTTATCTTAACACATTTTATGTTTATCTTCTCTTGAACAGCATCAAGAAATGCTCTTGGAAAATTCCCTGGCTCAAAACAAAGGATGAGGGAATCTTTCCTCCCTCCAAGTCACACCGAGGAATCCCCAGAGCAACATTCCCATCCATAAATCCACTCCTAACAAGAGGAAAACCCGGGAAACAAAGCCAAGGGCCGCTTTTACAGCCTGGGAATTCAGCAAGTGGAAAAGAGCATGGAAGGACACAGATTGGATACATCCATGAAAAATTTATATAAATATGGATAAAAGTGGCTGCCACATCCCTGGAAGTATCCAAGGCCCAGTTGGACGGGGCTTGGAGCACCCTGGGATAATGCAAGGGTTCCTGGTGGAATGAGATTTAAGGGATTTAAGATCTTTTCCAGCCCAACCCATTCCAGGATTCCATGATCTGCTCACCATTTCTTCCCGCAGCTCCTCCTAACCTTGAACAAAATCCCAACTATTTTTCTTTTCTTACTCTCTCTGCAACATTCCTGAATTTCCCTCCATTTCCCCTCCCTCTCCTTTACCCCACATTTCTCCACACACAAAAACTTCCCTGGGAAATCCATTCGTTTCATTTTCGGAGCTTTTCCAGCTTTCCCTAAACACCAGCAGAGCTGCTCAGCCCTGGATAAAAAACCCCCACCAAGGAGGAAAATTCCCGGCCTGTTTTCCAGCCTCGTCTCCGAGCCCGAGAGGCAGCACACGACATTCCCTATTTTTAGCTCTGCTCCACAGGTACCGATTCCAGGGACATGTATGAACCTTGACATCCCAACGGGGCTGCAGGGCACTGAGCTCAGGAGTTGTTATTTCCCTTTGGACGAGGAGAATTCCAGAGGAAAATGGGTCTGGCTCTGAACAGAGGAGAATTTCAGAGGGAAACGGGTCCTTGCCTGGCTCTGAGCTCAGAATTCCACAGGAAAAAGGGTCCTTTCCTGGCTCTGAACAGAGGAGAATTCCAGAGGAAAACGGGTCCTTTCCTGGCTCTTCTCTGGGCACCTTATCTGGGAATTCTGTTCCAGTCCCTCCCCACCCTCCCAGACAGGAATTCCTTCCCAAAATCCCATCTCACTCTGCCCTCTGGCAGTGAGAAGCCATTCCCTCTTTTCCCATCACTCCATGCCCGTGGAAAATGCCACTCTCCCATTTTTAAGCCCTGTTACGTACTGAAATCCACATAAATATTTGGGAATGACAAAATTATTTCTCACCTCTCCCAAAAGGATTCCTGAGGGTCACAAAAACCCCCCCAAAAACAGGATAACATTCCATAGGAATGAAATTCCTCCTCAAGAGCCCAGGAAGAACCACTCAGGAAGATGGACTGGGAAGGGGCATCAAAGCTGAGCTGGATCTCCAAAGGCTTTTCCAGTTTCCTTCCAATCCCAGGCTGCAATATTCCTTCTGGAGAACTCCAGGGTTGGATATTTATCCATCACATCCACATCTTTAGGTCATAAAACCGTGGAATATCCTGAGTTGGAAGGGTTTACTTAGGGTGGCTCATTGAGCAGCCTGATTTTAGGCAGTCCTGACCACAAAGGCTCTTCAAAAACCAAAAAAAAAACCCAGATTTTCCTATAAAAAATAGGAATTTTTCACGGATAAGAAGGAACGAGGTGAGAAAATTAAGGAATAAAAGAGAGACTCGCTGACAGCTGTCAGGAATCACGAGATCCCGTGGAGCTCTCCCACAATTCAGGAACGATTTTGAATTACTTAAACCGGGCTTAATTATTTCCCACACGTTCCTTCCACCGTTTGGCCATTAGGATGCTTTTAAAACATCCCAAAATCCCACCTATCCCTGCCCTCTGGCAGTGGGAAGCCGTTCCCCCCTTTCCTATTCCTCCATGCCCATGGAAAATGCCACTCTCCCATTTTTTGAGCCCCTTTAAGTCCTGAAATTCCACATAAATATTCAGGAATTATAAGATTATTTCTCACCTCTCCCGAGAGGATTTCTCTCCTCGTAGAGCTCTCCCATATTTCAGGAATGGTTTTTAATTAGTTAAGCTGGACTTAATTATTTCCCACACGTTCCTTCCACCGCTTGGCCATTAGGATGTGTTTAGGAAGCTTAGGCCTGACTTAAATTCCCAGGGACGTCTCCTAAGCCCAGCAGCATCACAGATGCACCAGAGCAGCTGCTGAGCGAGGCCAAAAGGTGAATGGAGATGGGAACGTCATCCCGACCTTACATAACATCTATTTATAGCCCGAATTCCCAAAATATTCCTAATTTTCCTGCTTTTAAAGGGATAGAATGTTGTCGCTGCTGGGGCTACAGGGCTGCCTGCTCTGCCGGGGTTTGCACACAATTCCCAGAGAAATTTTCCACGTGGACTTGGCTCCAAGTTGATTTATTTTCGGGATATTTGATGACGCAATTAATGATATCATTAATGATATAATTAATGGTATTTATTTAAAATAAATGGCTTTGGTAAGAAGGGATGGGCTGAAACTCTTCCTGGTTGATGACCCCAAAATCTGCCCCTTCTTCTGCTCAGGGGTGACCACGGGCAAGGGATCCGGTGTGGAATCTCCCTAGAAAATATCCGGGGATAACAACCACTCCCAGTTCTCCTTAAAAAGCAAGGTGGGAGCTGAAGATTCCCAAGTTTTTAGGGACAACCAAGTGGCCCATGATGACAAGGGAGGTGAGATCCTCACAGGATGTCCAGAGGAGCTGTCCCATCCCTGGAATTATTCCAGGCCAGGTTGGATAAGACTTGGAATAACCTGGGATAGTGGAAGGTGTCCCTGCCCGTGGCAGGGGTGGAATGGGATGGGATTTAAGGTTCCTTCGAACCCAAACCATTCCATATTCCCTGATTCCATGTGCAAATCCCTTTTTCCTAGCAGCTCCTAAAACTCTTGCCCGATAATATTTTTTTATTATTATTTTGTTGCTTGGTTTGGGATTTTTTGATAAGCAGAGGAGCTGAAATTTCCAAAAGAAGCCCCCAGAATTCCCAGCACAATTCCAGAAGGAAGAGCTGCTACTCTTTGGAATTGATGGAGAAAAATCTGGATACAAATTCTCCCAGCTCTGAACTATAGGATTTCCCTCTAAATCAAATTATATTGATCCCAAAAAAAACTCTGAGAACAAATAAACCTGGAAAGCCATAAAGGCTTTTCCCAATGGTGCCCAAATATAATCTGGGAAAAATCAGGAGCAACCTCAAGGAATCCTCAGCTTCACCACCCACAGCAAATTCCTCAAAATTCCAAACATCCCAGAGGGATTTATTCAGAGTTTGGACTTGATAACCTTAGAGGCCTTTTCCAACTAATAATTCCATGATTTTACAAAAGAAATCATCAAAATTCCTTCTAAGACTCCTGAAGTGCCAAATTTAGCCTGCAGAGCAAGATTTCTGTAAAATTTGGGAAAAAATCAGGATTTCAGGGCTCAAACCATGCTCACTTTTCCCAAGGGGAATATCCACGACATGGGAAACAAGGAACAGTGACAGAGCATGGGAGGGAATATCAATGGGAATGCTAAGGAGCAAGAAAAACTTGGATAAAGTGAACTTCCACCTTGAAAAAATGAGGAATTCAAGAGCCACAGTCGATGGAAAGGAGGAAAATAAATAGGAACAGGTGAAGGGAAAGCAGCAAATTCCATCTAAAATATAAATTCCTTATCCAAGCATCCTTTACTTATCCTGGGCAGAGTACAGATATTCCCACAAAATCCAGGCATCCAAACTGGAATTGATGAGGAGTTGCAGGCCATCACTCCCGGTAAAATCCCAGAGGGGCTCTGCATGGAACCATAATTCCCACTCCTTGCTGGATCCAAACCAATCTCCTGCTCCCCGTGTTTATTTTGAGAGCTCCAGAGAGCAAAGTCTCCAGAGGATCCCCCAGAATTCAGGTAGCGGCTCCATCTCCCAGCTGATCCCGCCAGGAGGGAGATGCCAAAGGGCTGGGATTGCTCCATGCCCACCGCCAGGGAAAATCTGGGATGCCCAAGGTGTTCCCTTGGTTTTTCAGGAGTCTAAAAGGCGGCACTTGGGCTCCATTATCTCTCCCAAGACTGACTGGAATTTCATCCCTGTATCCAGCAGTTTCGGGGTGGAAAATTTGAGTTCCTTATTTAGACGTTTGTTTCAATTTATTTTCCATAAAAAAAAATTTTAAATCTGGGTTTTGAGCTGTTTTGATATAAAAAACAGGGATGTGAAATATTCCAAGAAAGTCCAGTGCTGATGTGATTCCCTGTTCCCTCACAGTCCCTTTCTCCTTGGTTTCATCCATGACACCAGAAAGAATCCTGGAATTGTTTGGGATTGAAGGGACCTTAAATCCCACCCAGTGCCACCCCTACCATGGCAGGGACACCTCCCACTGTCCCAGGTTGCTCCAAGCTCCATCCAACCTGGCCTTGGACACTTCCAGGGATCCAGGGGCAGCCACAGCTGCTCTGGGAATTCCATCCCAGCCCCTCCCCACCCTCCCAGACAGGAATTCCTTCCCAAGATCCCATTTAAACCGCCTTTCTGTCACTTTGAAGCCATTCCCTGTGCTCTGTCCCTCCATCCCTTGTCCCAACTCTCTCTCCATGTTTCCTGGAGCTCCTTCAGGTCCTGGAAGGTCACAATGAGGTCACCTCAAAACTTCTCCAGGCTGACCATTCCCAAATAATTTCTCACACACACTGAGCCAACTCTTAGCATCACTTCCAAACTTCAATATCCCAAAGAAGAGCCAGCTTTGCCAAAGAGGAAAATTCCAAGCTCACAACCTACCTCAAACCAGAAACTACCATGGAGAAAAATTCCCTGCAATCCAAGGTCTGTTTTGCTGAGAAAAGGACAGGGAAAGAAGAGGGAAAGGAAATGAAAAGGAGGGGGAAAGGGGAAGGAAAGGGGAGGGAGAGGAGCACCAAAAGGAGATGGAAATAAAGGAAAATTGAGGACAATATTCTCCCTTTCTTCTCCCAGATCCAAGACTGTCCTATCCAGCACAGACATCCAGCTGCCTTTTATTTGGTTTATCCAGCACAGAATCTTGGAATGGTTTGGGTTGGAAGGGACCGTAAATCCCATCCCATTCCACCCCTGCCATGGCATGGACACCTTCCACTATCCCAGGCTGCTCCAAGCCCCATCCAACCTGGCCCTGAACATTCCCAGAAATGGAGCGTCCATCACCTCTCCAGGAAACCCATTCCAAGCACTTCCAGTGCCTTTAAAATGGTGAGAAAAATATGAAAGCTGCAGCTCTTAATTCTGCTTTTTACACAGCAAATCGAACGATCCGTTGCCCGAAACCCGAGAGCTTCACACTTTCCAAGGGGCTGGAATTCACACAACGGCTTTTAAAAAATATTTTGTTATTTTCTGGCAGACAAAATTCATGTTTTCATCCCCTTTTAATTGCTTATTTCCGCCTCCTAATTTAATTTGCACCACTATCCAAGATTTTGATTTTTCGCTTTTTTTTCCCCACCGCTTGTGTTTTGTGTTCCCGCAGCTCTGGCACCGCCTTTGGCACGGCTTTGGGCTTTGTTTCTTTCTGCTGAGATCGTCTTTGTGGCAGCCATTCCAACAGAGCCTCGCCGTGGGACACATTCCTAAATCTCATCCAAGTGCTTCCCAGCGTGGGTGGCAGGATGGGGTGTAGGGTGGAAGAAGGTCAAGAAGGTGGATGGAGGTATAGGGAATGACATAGATCCGGTCTTTTCCACTCGAGTGTGGATTAATCCCTCGATCCAGAGAATGGTTGAGGTTGGAGGCACCTCTGGAGATCACCTGGACCAAAGTCCTGTTCCAAGCAGAGTCAGGTTTGGAGTAAAAGGAACTCTTGGAGATGAGAGGCACAGCTGGAACTTCATTCATAGAGCTTCATTTGAGTGCTGGAGAATTCCAAGAGCTTTGGCAGGGTCTTGGCATTCCCTTCCCAGTCTTGGGATAAAGACGGAGATGTTGATCTGTCACTTCTCTCCTGAAGGGTTTGGGTGTAATCATGGAACCATCAAAGGATCAGGGACTGGATTGGGTTGGTGGG
>VZRQ01010230.1:14723-26947 GCA_013397975.1 Machaerirhynchus nigripectus | reverse complement strand
GAACATATAAATTTTATTAATGATTTGATATTAGTTAAGCTAATGTTGCTGTAATATTAAATATTTTATACAAAACATATAGATAATAATTTGATATTGATTATAATTAACGTTAATATTAATTATTAACTATAATACTGATTATATAGAACATAAATTGTAATAATTTGCTATTAATAAATTACTATTACTTTATATTGATTATTAAATATAATATTAATTAGATAGAACGCACAAATTACATTAAAAATTTGGTAATAATTAACATTACTCTAACCTTTACTATGACTATAACATTCATTGCATAGGACACATACATCACACTAATAATTCGCTATTAATTAATGGAAACAACAACCGCTGGGTTATTAGAGGTCGTTATTAACTCCCAACCTTGGCAGCTCCTCGAGCGCGTCACCGCCGGCGCCTCTCGGTTCATAATTGTGCGAAAATAGAAACTGTGTCAGCCACAGATTAACTCGAAAAGCCTCCACGGGCTAAAAATAATGAACTCATCCCATTTTCCCAAAGGAAAAGATCTGGGATGATGATTAATCCCTTTCCGGGATGGGATGCGGGAGGTTGGAGCCTCGGTTTTTGATTTGAGTTCGATCCTTAGTTGAAATTCCAATTTTTTTTGGGGTGAGTTTTTAGGAATAGAAGCCCAGATTTCTCTTCTGCCCATGGATCCCAGGGATGTGTATCAAAAACAGCTTAAAAAGTATCTTTAAAATGTCTTTAAAGTGTCTTAAAAACATCTTTTAAAAAACCTTTTAAAATCCTTAAAAAAATCCCTTAAAAAAATCCCTTAAAAAAATCCCTTAAAAAAATCCCTTAAAAAAATCCCTTAAAAAAATCCCTTAAAAAAATCCCTTAAAAAAAAATCTTAATGAAATGGTTTTAAAAAGCCTTAAAAGTTATCTTAATTATCTTTAAAATTATCTTCAAAAAACATCTTAGAAGAATATCTTAGAAATGCCTTAGGAACATCTTCAAAATGTCTTAGAAATGTCTTAAAAATTTCTTTTAAAATATCACAGAAATACCTTAAAAGTGTCTTAAAAATACCTTAAAAAAATCTTCAAAATATCTTTAAAAAAACCTTTCACTACCTCCCAAAGAAAACACCCAGCCTGATGAGTTTGCCCTTAAGCCCAGGTCTAAGACTAAAGAATCCGAGCTCAACGAGGCGGAATTGGGCTGGAGTCGGCGCCAGGCGCTGAGGGGAGGTGACAGAGGGGCGACAGATGAGCCCGGGGTCACCCAGGCCACGCTGCCACTGCTGACCATGAAAGGCTGGACCTCCAAGTGGAAGAATTCCTGAAGGAATTATTCCAGAAACATCCAGGGATTTGTGGCCTCAGGTGATTCCAGTTCTCTTGGAGTGAGTCCTGCCATAACAACCCTGAGTGACAGCGAGCAGGGGACACACGTGGGGCCCTCTGAGCTTCCCTGGCACCTTGGACCGAGAAGTTCCAGCTGCATTTCCTCAAGAATTCCCTGCATTTCCAGCGGCGCCCAAGCTCAGAGGGATGAGCTGAGGAAGGTCAGGAGAACTTCCCAGGAATTCCAGCCAGAGAAGCTGTGGCCAGAGAAGAGAAGGATCCAGGGAGAGCTCAGAGCCCCTTCCAGGGCCTAAAGGGGCTCCAGGAGAGCTGGAGAGGGACTGGGGACAAGGCATGGAGGGACAGGACACAGGGAATGACTTCCCACTGCCAGAGGGCAGGGATGGTTGGGAGATTGGGAATTAGGAATTCCTGGCTGGGAGGGTGGGGAGGGGCTGGGCTGGAATTCCCAGAGCAGCTGAGGCTGCCCCTGGATCCGTGGAGGTGCCCAAGGCCAGGTTGGACACTGGGGCTGGGAGCAGCCTGGGACAGTGGGAGGTGTCCCTGCCATGGCACAGGAATGGAATGAGGATCTTCGAGGTCCCACCAACCCAAACCATTCCAGAATTCTGTGGCCAATCCTGACATGGATTCCATAATTCCTTGCTCATCCAAAACGTTTCTTTTCCCAGTTCTTCCCTCAAAAGCTGCCCCAGTGACGCTGTCCCAGCCTCTGGAGCTCACCCAGGAGAGCTGGAGCTCCTTTCTCCACCCCCAGGAAGGAATGTCCTCCCAAGGCTCATCCCAAACCACTCAAATTCCCTCTTTTTTCTAATGTTTCGGCTCCATTATCCATAGCTGTAAAATCACTGCCACCAGCACCCGCAGAGGGCTTTTCCAACCCTTTCCCACAGGAATCCACCTCAATCCAACACTTCATCCTCACCTTCCTCCCTCCTGTCCATACTTCCCTATCCAAGAAACTGATTTTCCTTCATTCCACGAGAAAAAAAAAACAGGGCCAAAAAGAAAAGGGAAAATTCCCGATTTTCCTCCTTTGGAAAAGCTGAGAGGGAAGGAATGCAGGAAGCATTTTCTCCTCTCTCCAGCCTTCAGGAGAATTTTCCATCACCAGGATAACCCCAACCCCAATTGCAGCTGGCACCGCTCTGGCTCCAAACTGGGAACTGGGAAGAGCTGAAGAGCAGGAGCCTTTCCATTCTCACGGACAACAAATCTGGGAACCCAAGGAATTCCTTCTGTGTCAAAATTCGGTGACTCGTCCCCAAAATCCTGACAGTGCAGGGCAATCCCACCAGGAAGGAGGAGCAGGGATCGGCTGGAATATGGATCATGAGGCAGAATTTTTCCAGAGGGGGAAGAAGAAAAGAAAAATAAACTGGATAAAAGGAGGCTTTGGTTGTGAATTTCTTGGACTTTCTATTGGATTTTTTGTTGGATTTTTAGATCCTAAACGGGAAGTTCCAAAGGAACACCTCGTGTCCGAGTGGCAAAGTCAAAATGTTTCCGTGAGGAAATGGGAGAATGGAAAAATCCATAAAAAAGGTTTCCCGTTTCAGGGTCGTTTGCTAAAAGCAGCTCCGGAATTGAGGATGGATTCCTAAATAATTCAAAGGAATTGATTGGAATATTCCACCTCCTCCTCTGGATGTGCTTAAAGCTCCACAGGGAGCTCCAGCCGGCCTCGGATCCCATTCCATGGAAACCTCAGCCCAAAGACAAGGAGGACGTGGTGTCCTGGTTGGAGAAGGGCAGGGACGAGGCCAGGAGAGTTTATCCCATGGTGCTTCCCTCAGAGCATGGAAAGCACCCCGAAATAGCAATTTAATAGGGAAATTTTGGGAATGAGGAGGATCACAACTAGGAAATCTTGGTGTGGGAAATAAGGAATTGAAGCGAGGAGTGTCCATGAAAAAATAAAATAAATCTTCCCTGTTAAAGCTTTTGGGAAAATGGGATCACTGATGAATTCCAGGGATGGAGCAAGGCTGGGAGAGCTGGGAATGTTCACCTGGAGAAAAGAAGGATCCAGAGAGAGCTCAGAGCCCCTTCCAGGACCTAAAGGGGCTCCAGGAGAGCTGGAGAGGGACTGGGGACAAGGCATGGAGGGACAGGACACAGGGAATGGCCTCAAATTAGAAAAGGGGAGATTTGGGTGGGATATTGGGAAGGAATTCCTGACTGTGAGGGTGGTGAGGCCCTGGCACAGAGTGCCCAGAGAAGCTGTGGCTGCCCCTGGATCCCTGGCAGTGTCCAAGGCCAAGTTGGACATTGGGGCTTTAGTCCAAATGGTCTTTGGCTTTCAAATGGTCTCAGCTCCCAGGAATTACTGGGAATATCGATGGTGACCAGTTTTCCAGAGGAATCCTAAAATGATTAAAAAAATTGGGAAAGACCTTTAGAGTCAGAGTCCAACCATGTCCTTAAGGGCCATATCCACATTTTTCAGGAACGTGTCCATGGATAATGACTCCACTACTCCCTGGGCAGCCCGTTCCAAGGCTTTCCAAGCCTTTCTGGGGAAAAACAATTCCTGATATCCAATCTAAGCCTCTCCTGGTGTGGCCAACGCCCAGCGGAGCCCACTCTGCTGCTTTCCAGTGTTTCTTGGAAAACCCTCCTCATTTCCTTTGACCAACTGGATCCAAAATAAAATCTTTTCCCTAAAAATAGCTGTGGCTGGGATACTTGGCTAATTTTGGAGGGAGCATTTGTGGAGCTGGAATAAAAAGATCCGGAAGAACAAATCCCTGACTCCGATATCCAAGTCCAACACCACACACAGGGAAAACTTTCCCATTTTTCATTCCTCGATCCCAAATTTTTTTGTGGGAAGCATTCCCTTTGTTGTACAGCCGCAGAAAAAGGCCTGGAATAATTCCTGCCATTCCCATTTTCTGGATAAAGGATGGTTTTCCCACCTTCTGTACCCATTCCCAGCTTTCTCAGATCCCTGCTGGTTGGGACAAAATTCTACAGCCAAATTCCAGCCTTGGAGATCTTTCCATGAGGTTTTGTTGTTGGAATCAGCTGGAAACGTGTCCCCCGGGACTGGACAGCCACTGGTTGTGTTCTGGGATCTTCCCTAAGTGCTTAATCCTGAATTAAAGCATCAGGAGAGAGGAATTCCAGGAAATCCCAAATTCCTCTCTCAAGAGGTGACGCCCACATCCCACCCTGGGATCCCTCCCTGTTCCTGCTCTCTCCGTCATTCCCAGCCCAAGGCTCAGACTCCCAGGAAGCACAAATCCCACATGAGCCACTTGCAGTGGCATCAACTCCACCCAAAAACTCCTGTGGGAATTTCATTCCCGTGACACTCCAGCCTTAGGGAACAAAGGGTTAAAAAAGGGGGGAAAAAGGAAATAATCCCAAACATGGAATGGTTTGGGTTGGACGGAACCTTAAATCCCATCCCATTCCAGCCCTTTTCCATGGACCGGGACACTTCCACTATCCCAGGGTGCTCCAAACCTGGCCTTGGACACTTCCAGGGATCCAGAGGCAGCCACAGCTTGTCTGGGAATCTGTGCCAGTGTTTTCCCATCCCCCTCCTAATTCCCATGCCTATTCCAGGTATCCATGATCCCAGGTGCCTTTAAACCAACGTTGTATCCCTGAGTTTAATTAAAGGAATAACACAGCAGCTTCTCAGCAGGGATCCCATTCCCATCTCCCTCCCGGCCAGGCCTTGGATGAGCGGCCAGCCAGAGGCACAGCACACACAGGAGCTGACACTCCATGAAAAAAAGTGGGAATTTATCCAGGAAAACAATTCCCAATCATGAAATGAAGAGCTGAGAGTGGGAAAGGTGGGACACACAGGAACTGTCACCTGGAGGCAACACCTGACTCCCAACACTGCTCCAAACCCAGGAAAATCATTGGAAGCAAAGGGAAAAGAGCCCAGAAATCCAACTGAAGATGCTGTGTGGGAATTCTGGATGTGGGACAGCGGGATGGAGCTGGGACATGGATCCAGGAGGTGCCCAAGGTTTTAGGGACAATCCCAGCTCAGCTGACCATTCCCAGTCACCTGCTTGGGGTCAGGGCTGCTCCCACAGCTTTTCCCGATGGAACCATAATTCCAGGATTGTGGCCACCTTTGGAAGCAACGTTTGCTCTCCTCATCCCATCCACATCTGTTTCCCATTCCCAAAGTACTTGGGGCAGCCAGGAAAGCACCAGGAAAGTTCCCCGTGGATCCTGAAGAGCTTCAAACTGCAGCACCTGTGGCACAACCTCATCCAGCCCCTCCAGAGCCAATTCCAGGAGGGAGGACATGGAAAGGGCTGGACCCGCCCAAACTGCTCCAGTGGCAAAATGTTTGCTCCCAAAGGAATTTCTGATGGGATCAGTTGGATACAAATCCTCTCCTTCAGGGAGACCTCAGCTCCAAACACAGCATGTGGATTTTTCCCGTGAGCAGGAAAATCCCACGGAATCCATTTGTGGCAGGAATTACCCCAAATCTGCCTCTCCTCCCCTTCCCACTCTCTCTTGCCTCGGGAAAATGGATAAATCCAAGCTCCAGGAAGAGTTCGGGATGGAAGAGTCCTTAAATCCCATCCCGTTCCACCCCTGCCACGGCCAGGGACACCTCCCACTATCCCAGGCTGCTCCAAGCCCCATCCAACCTGGCCTTGGACACTTCCAGGGATCCAGGGGCAGCCACAGCTGCTCTGGGAATTCCATCCCAGCACCTCCCCACCCTCCCCGCCAGGAATTCCTTCCGAAGATCCAACCTAAATTTCCCCTCTGTCCATGAGAAGCCATTCCCTGTGCCCTGTCCCTCCAGCCCTTGTCCCAGCTCCCTCTCCAGCTCTCCTGGAGCTCCTTTTAGGCTCCAAGGGGCTCCAATGCCCCTGGATCCTTCTCCAGGTGAACATTCCCAGCTCTCCCAGCCTGGCTCCATGTGAGAAGCCTGTTTATATCCTGAAGGTTATTCCATTTTTCCATGGTATCCAGGTGTTAGGGAACACTGCGTCCCCTCAGGACCAAAGCTGACCTCACCAACATTCCCAGGATTATTTCCTAACTCACACCAGGTCACCTCCAAGGGCACAAATCCTTGGGGATCAGGATTGAGTATCACTCCACCGAATTGAATCCACAACAAAAATAAAAACCTGGATCATGAACTCCTCTGCCGCTGGAATAAATCAAGCTGGGCTCCATTTCCTGCTGCTTTAGCCAAGAGAAATCGGGATTTCAGCCGGAACAGCCGCACACGCTCCGAGCACACACTCATCCCACCGCCACCTGTGTGATCCCGGAGCTAAAATCTCCAATCCCAGTTCGCATTCCCAATATTCTTTAATCATCTTCCCCAGGACTTTGTTGCCCAGAACATTCCAACCATTCCAATTTGCACTTTTAAAACTCCCAGGCCTCTCTTCCCTCTTCCAAGGAGGAACAATCCGGCTGCCAGGGAAGTCAGAGCTCCGGCAAAAAATGTGGGGAATGAAGCACTTAATGGGCCACTCTGGAATTTGGGCCAAATGACTCCGAGTGACCCCGGCGCATTTCCAAATTGCCACGAGCGGGAACAGCACACGGATCATCCAGGATGTGGGGAAATTTGGGAATACAGCCGGCACTTAAGGAGCGATTAAATTTTCAGTGGTTAATGAAAGATTTCTGCAACATCAGCACCCATGGTCCTGCTCTGGGAATCCAGAGAGGGAAAAGTGGCTCTTAGTGGGGTCTCCAGGGGAAAATTCCATTAAAATTGTGGATTAGAGCCATTCCAACCCGGAATTAGAGGGATGGCGACTTCACCACTGATGGGAAGAGGTTGAGTCGCTTGGGGTCGAACCTCATTTTCTCAGCTCCCTCTCCTGGAGCATTTCGGAGCTTGGATTGGATTTTCATGGAAAACTGGGAAGGAAAATCGGGGGGAATTTGTGGGGTGAGGTGCTGGTTGCACCTCCATTTTCTCCCGGTTTTCCTGCTTGGATGCTCCTTAAAAAAGTCTGGATGAACAAATCCATGCAGAGCAGCTCCTACCAAAGCTGTTGGGAGAGAGGTTCAGCATGGACGGGGCTGAGGGAGAAATCCCAAATTAAATAGGAAAAACAAAACTTAAATACCCAAGCGAACAGAAATCCTGGAGGATTCATGGATTTAGGACAGGTTGGACAGGGCTTGGAGCAACCTGGGATAGTGGCAGGTGTCCCTGCCCATGGAAAAAGGGTGGAGTGGGGGGAATTTTCATGTCCCTTCCAACCCAAACCATTCCACGACTAAACTCCGCACCGACATCAATCCCAATTTTCTGCACGGAGGATCGGGATATTTAAAATTAATGAAAATAATTATAAATAATAATTAATTCCAGCAAAGGCACAAAGCCAATCCACAGTGATTTGGGAAACCAGAGCTTCCCACCCCTCGGCAATCCCAAAAAACAGCACAGCTCCAACAGAAATTCCGGGAAGGCACCGCCAGCTTTGCCAGCAACACGGAACAGCGAAATCCTGGTGGTGTCAGCAACGCCCACGGAGCTGATCCGAGCACAAAAAGTGCGGAGCAGGACAAAAACGAAACATTTTGGATCATTCCAACCTCAGCTGCTGAATATTCCCATTTTTTCACTTGGGAAGTTGGAAAGGAAGAGACCTCCGGGTCTGGATGTGCCACTTTGGAGGGGCTGAAGAGCAGGTTTGGGGTGAGCAGTGAAAAACCCGGATTGTGGTTTTGTCTGCGGGAAAAATTCCTGAGCCTTGGGATTTGGATGAGGATAAAGGGAAGGTTCTAGCCTTGGGACATGGGAATTCCGAGAACAAACAGGTTGGGTGGAGAATGGATGGAGAACAGCCCTGGAAAGGACAATTTGGGGGTGTTGGGAGAGAGACCTGAGCTCAAGGGAAGGGATTCAGCCTCTGCTGTGTCCTCCTGAGTTCCCACCTGGAATTCTGCATCTGCCTCTGGGCCCTCAGCACAGCAAAGATGTGGAGCTGTGGGAACCAATCCAGAGGAAGCCACTAAGTTGATCCCAGGACTGTGGAGCCAGGATGGGAGAGCTGGGAATGTTCACCTGGAGAGGAGAAGGCTCCAGGGAGAGCTCAGAGCCCCTTGCAGGACCTAAAGGGGCTCCAGGAGAGCTGGAGAGGGACTGGGGACAAGGCATGGAGGGACAGGACACAGGGAATGGCTTCAAATTGGAAAAGGAGAGATTTGGGTAGGATATTGGGAAGGAATTCCTGCCTGGGAGGGTGGGGAGGAGCTGGGCTGGAATTCCCAGAGCAGCTGTGGCTGCCCCTGGATCCCTGGAAGTGCCCAAGGCCGGGTTGGACATTGGAGCTTGGAGCAGCCTGGGACAGTGGGAGGTGTCCCTGCCCATGGGAATGGGATGGGATTTATCTCTTCCCACCCAAGCCATTCCAGTATTCCGTGATAAATTCCCACCTCCTGCTCCATGGAATGATTATTTTTCCCAGCCCTTCTTTGCCAGAGTCATTAGGATGCAAACAAGTTTTCCATGGAATGAGCAACAGCCAGCTCGCAGTGGGAACAGGGATTTTGGGATGTGAGGGCGCTGCAGCTCCACTCCCTGTGAGCTTCCCTAATCCTCTTCCTACCACAGAAATGTGGGAAAATTCCCTGTTTAGGAATCTCCTCCTGGTTTTCCCACCCGGATGAGCCAAGAACAGGAGAGATCGAAGCCATCCCACCAAGGATTCTCTCCCATCCATTTCCAACATTGCTCCATAATCCCAAATCCACCTGGATGAGGATGCATCCACAGGAGAGGAGAGGCCCTGAGCCAGGCTGGGAATGGGAGCTCAGGGATGAGCAAGGATTCCTTGGATTTGGTGCTCCTGGAGAGGAGCCCGGGCAGCCTCCCACAGGCACCACACATCCCACAGGGAGCTCAGCATTCCCAAGGGAGCAAATCTCAAGGAGCATCCCTGGAGATGCCTCACCGTGGAAAAAAATGGGATCTTCCTGATTGCCAGCACCTGAGATTTTTCGGGAAGAGGCTGTGCCCAGAGTTCCATCACCAGAACAAATTCCAGAATAAAATATGGAAAAAATGATCAAAATACAGAGACAACTTCCTTTGGAGAAGGATCTTCTCCTCATGGACACCTCGGAGCCAGGAATTTATGGAAGCATAAATTCCTCAGGGATGGCTGAGCTGGCTCAACCATCCATGGCTTCCTCTGGAGCTGATCCAACCATCCATGCTCAGATTCCGCTTCCCAATTCCATAAATTTCTGGAGGGGGAATCTCAGGAGAGCAACCTCGGCATTCCAACATTTTCCCAGTGCATCAGCAAGGAACAGGAGCACTGGGAAGGGCAGGGAAGCAGCTGGGCAAGGAAAAACATCCTGAGGATATCGGGATGGTGGGAGAAGGGATTCAGGGAAGCGGAATCCAATGGATCCGGGATGAATCCGATGCCTTTGGAAGCACCCGCCAGCTACTGCAGAGCTCAGGACCTGCTGCTGCAGCCGCAATTTGCAATTTAAATCCCAGCAAATCCGTATGGAAAAGAGAGAAGGGATAAAGGAGCGCTCGGGAAGCTCCCCTGGAACATCTCGGAGCTTGGGTTGGATTTTCAGATGGATGGAAACCTGGGAAGGAAAATTACGGGGATTTTGTTTCCCAAAAAATCCTGTTTGCACCTCCCTTTTCTCCCGGTTTTCCTGCTTGGATGCTCCATGAAAAAGGCTGGATGTACAAATCCATGGAAAACAGCTTCCTACAAATAAAAGGAGTTAACTTACAATAATCCCTTGGGAAAATCCAGGATTTCCAAGCCATGCATCCATCAGCATTTTTACCCAGTCTCTCCTAGCCCAGATTTAATCCCATTTTCCAGAGATTTCAATAACATTCCAGTTTCCAAGAATATTTTTCCCCTGCTGTCATCATTCCTTTAAAAAAAGGAAAAAAATCAGGTGCATTTTTCCATATTTTTCACCACATTTTCCATATTTTTCACAGGAATTTCACAATTCCTGCTGGACAACAAATCCAGTGGGATGAGCAATCCCAGCCTTCAGGCACACAGAAATTCCCTGGACAGACACAGGAAAACGGCATTAGAAGCTTATTTTTGAGCTCTTTTCCCAATTATTTTTTTCCCAATTTTTTTCCAATTATTGGAATTTAAGAACTTGCCATTCCCAAGTCAGCCCAGGAAGATCCTAAGTGGCTCCTAAATGGAATTATTTTGGCTGAAAAAGCCATTTCCATGAAAAAATTCCCTCTAATATCCAAGTTTGTGTCAGAATTCCAGCTCAGACTTCACTTCCAAGAGTATTTTTCCCCGCTGTCGTCATTCCTTAAAAAGATCAGGTGCATTTTTCCATATTTTACACCACATTTTCCATATTTTTCACAGGAATTTCACAATTCCTGCTGGACAACAAATCCAGTGGGATGAGCAATCCCAGCCTTCAGACACACAGGAATTCCTTGGATAAACACAGGAAAATGGCACTGAAAACTTATATTTGGCTTTTTTTTCCCCCAATTATTGGAATTTAGGAAGTTGCCATTCCAGAGGCAGCCCAGGAACATCAGTGCTTGTGCCAAGCCTGGGCTGTGGCCGAACCTTCGCGCTCCACGTGGAAAAATCCAGGTTTTCATGGAATTCCAGCCCCTCACTAAGCACAACCCCTCCCAGTGCAAAGATTATTCCCGAAAATTGGGATGAGCTGGAAAATGGCCCAGGGCTGAGGAGAAGGATTGGGAGTGCTGGTGGGAGAGAGCTGGAAGTGCCTCAGGCTGGAATCTTCCATTCCTTGGGCTGATCCCACAGTGTGGGAAGCAGGAAAGGGAGAATTTCGTCCCTCTGCCCCACTCAGGTGAGACCCCACCTGCAGAGCTGCTCCAGAGCAGGACATGGAGCTGCTGGAGTGATCCAGAGGAATCCACGGGGTTGCTCCAAGGGCTGGAGCTGCTCTGGAGCCAGCCTGGGAATGTTCACCTGGAGAAGGGAAGGATCCAGGGAGAGCTCAGAGCCCCTTCCAGGGCCTAAAGGGGCTCCAGGAGAGCTGGAGAGGGACTGGGGACAAGGCATGGAGGGACAGGACACAGGGAATGGCTTCCCACTGCCAGAGGGCAGGGATGGATGGGAGATTGGGAATTCCTGGCTGGGAGGGTGGGGAGGAGCTGGGCTGGAATTCCCAGAGAAGCTGTGGCTGCCCCTGGATCCCTGGCAGTGCCCAAGGCCAGGTTGGACACTGGGGCTGGGAGCAGCCTGGGACAGTGGGAGGTGTCCCTGCTTAGCGCAGGGGGTTCAGACTGGATAACCTTTCCAAATCTCTTCCAATCCCAACCTTTCCATGATTTGATGGAATGAGGTTCTGGATATAAACAGAGGAAGCACCACCAGGTCACTCCAGCTGTAGGTGCTGAATTCCAGCAGCTCTGGGATTGCTCCTTCTGACCCACAGCCACAGCTCCTACCCAGTCTTAGCTCGGAACCCCAGAATCCCTGAGCTTGGAAAATCCCTCCAGGATCTCCCAGTCCCAGCTGTGCCCCATCCCCACCTTGTCCCCAGCCCAGAGCTCTGAGTGCCACCTCCAGGAATTCCTGGGGCACCTCCAGGGATGGGCACTCCAAACCTCCCTGGGCAATTCCAAAGCCTGGCCACCCCTTCCAGGACGAAATTCCTCTGTAAATTCCGACAACTCTCCCCCTTCCACTACAACACCCCCAATCCTCGATCCATAAAAAGGGAATTAAATTTGAGTTCGGGAGGATGCTCAGCTCTTTGTGCTGCCATCAGATGGCCCAGAAATTATTTAATTTCATCTCTTTTTGACCCAGTTCTGGAGCTGGGCAAACACTGATTTATTTTTTTTAATCCTTGTTCACTTCCCAAACTAAATGGGGGGAAAAAAAACCTGATTTAGGC
>VZRQ01010230.1:0-14677 GCA_013397975.1 Machaerirhynchus nigripectus | reverse complement strand
ACAACTCTCCCCCTTCCACTACAACACCCCCAATCCTCGATCCATAAAAAGGGAATTAAATTTGAGTTCGGGAGGATGCTCAGCTCTTTGTGCTGCCATCAGATGGCCCAGAAATTATTTAATTTCATCTCTTTTTGACCCAGTTCTGGAGCTGGGCAAACACTGATTTATTTTTTTTAATCCTTGTTCACTTCCCAAACTAAATGGGGGGAAAAAAAAACCTGATTTAGGCCAAGCTGAAGCAAAATGGTTTTGATTTTACTGCTGGGTTTCGGGTTTTGTTGGAATATCCCCATTTTGGATGCCGTTCCTCATCCCAAAATATTTATCTTGTCGCGCTTTGCTTTAATCTCGTTAAAAATGCAAACCCCCAAATGAAAATATTGGGATGCAACAACAATTATTTTAATGAGGTTCCAACTGAAGGGAAATCTCGCAGTTCTCCAAGTTTTTTTTCCCCCCTGATCCTTAGATGAGGTTTTATCCAAGGAATGAAGACAGGAAAGGAAAAAAAAGGGGGAAAAGGAGAGGGAAAAAGGGGGGGAAAGGGAGGAGGGAAAAAAGGCTGAACTCAGCCCTCATGGCCAGATCCAAAGGAAGGAAAAAAAGTTGGATGATCATTTTCCTGTGTATTTTGGTCTGATGCCCTTGGATAAAGGAATGATGTATTTTTAATATAAAAACTCTATTATATAATATTTTTTACTATTTATAAAAAATAAATAAGGGGTTTTAGTGCGTATATGGGAATTTTTTTAAGCTGCTGGAGAAAGTCCAGAGGAGGCCACAGAGCNCACAGGGTGCCCAGAGCAGCTGTGGCTGCCCCTGGATCCCTGGCAGTGCCCAAGGCCAGGTTGGACATTGGGGCTGGGAGCAGCCTGGGACAGTGGGAGGTGTCCCTGCCCCTGGCAGGGCTGGAATGGGATGGGATTTAAGATCCCTTCCAACTTCCAAGAAAATCATCCCCCCCTCCCAATTACCCAAATGTCTCCGGTTATTCCATATGCTGGGAGAGACAGAACTGCCCCACTCAAATTTGTGGGAATGAGTCAAAAAGAGGGAAGGCAGGATGCTGGAAAACTGCATCGGTGTTCCGGCTGCGCCGTGATATTTGGGAGAAGAGCGGCTTTGGAAGAGCAGGTGGGTGGGAAAACAGAAGTTCTGGAAGATGTCCCTTGATGTCCCCATTATCTGTCACATGGATTAATCGGGCTGGAGCTCGAGAGGAACCACGCAAAGCTGCCACTGTGTTCCCAAATCCTGTTCCGTGATGATTTCCATGGGGAAAAAAAAGGGGAGAAAAAGCCTGGAATAGCCTCCAGCTGCATCGTCCTGCTGGTGGTGGAGCCCACCCTGAGCCTGGAGAGCCCAACCATGGTGGGATTGAGGAGCTGGGGCAGAATCTGGGAGAAAGCTCCAGAGATCCCACAGGTGATCCCAACTCCACCGAGGCCATCAGCACCAGAGGATGCTCCTGGCACGTTCCCAGCACTGTTCCAGTGACCCCCAAAATCATTTGGCTTGGGATGAGTGATCCATTCCCAGGCAAAACTCCGGAATTCCCAGGGGCTGAGGGCCCACCCCAAAAGGCCCCACCACTTTTGGGGTGAGCTGAGGTTCGTGGGGTCCAACTCGCTGCTCCATGCCAGGGGGACATTCCTGGGCACGCCCAACTCAGCTGGAGATAGTCCAGTGGTCAAACTGGATTTTGGGATGCTCCCAAAGGATCTGAGCACCTGAGGCGGGATAAATCCAGAATGGGAATTGTTTGGGTTGGAAAAGCCCTCTGAGATCGTCCAACCATGCCCAGCAGTGCCCAGGCCACCACTGCCCCACGTCCCCAAGTGCCACATCCACAGGGATTTAAATCCCTCCAGGGATGGGAACTCCACCCTTGCCTCGGGCTGGAAAACTCTTTCCAGGAAGGAATTTTCCTCAATATCCAGCCTAAATCTCTCTGGTGAAAACACAGATGAGGAACTCCCACGATTCCTTTACCCTCACCAGCAGTATCGAAATTGTTGGAAAAATTTGGTTTTAATTCAGGATTTATCAACTCCTGTTCCTAATTAAACATCTTTTGGGATTCTTCCCTCTGAGGGTGGGGAGGGGCTGGGATGGAATTCCCAGAGAAGCTGTGGCTGCCCCTGGATCCCTGGAAGTGCCCAAGGCCAGGTTGGATATTGGGGCTTGGAGCAGCCTGGGACAGTGGGAGGTGTCCCTACCCATGGAAAAGGGATGGGAATGGGATGGGATTTAAGATCTTTTCCGACCCAAACTGTGATTCCATAAATTCAGTTTTTAGGGAGAAGTGGAACTATTGCAACATCCAAACTCTCTGTGCCTTCTCCCAGAATTCCCAAGAATCCATTGCCCGGCACAATGACAAAGATTATTTGGCTTTTGTTTTTCCAAAGCAATTCCTGTCAGGAAGAGCCGAACCAGACCCAAGCACAGGTCCAGAGGCACCAGAGAATTCCAGGTTTCTTGCCTTTGGAAGACACGCTGGGATGAGGAAGAGCTCCGTGGCAGCAAGGAGCAGACAGGGATGGGATGGGATGAGAAATCCTCATTTTCCTGAGATTGGGAGCCAAGAAATCCCTTGGCCACAGCTGTGTTAAAATCCAAGGGCTGGAGCCAGGCTGGGAAAGCTGGGAATGTTCACCTGGAGAAGGGAAGGATCCAGGGAGAGCTCAGAGTCCCTTCCAGGGCCTAAAGGGGCTCCAGGAGAGCTGGAGAGGGACTGGGGACAAGGGATGGAGGGACAGGACACAGGGAATGGCTTCCCACTGCCAGAGGTTGGGAATAAACCCCAGGAGTTTTCTCCCCATCCGTGTGGCAATATCAAAGTTAGAATTTCCTCTCAGACACAACAAATCCCCTTTTTTCCAAGGAGTTTGGAGCAAAACATTCCCGTTCTGCCTGAGCTGCTCCAAATCCCTGCCCATTTCCCGCTGCTCTGTCCTTACCCCCCTTCCTTTCCCACTTCCCCATCCCCATTTTCCAGGCTCTGCTTAATACCCCCCCAAATTCAGATTTCCAAGAGTTTTCCCTTCATTTTTTGCTGAGGCACAGCTGCTTCCTGCAGGGATGAGGAGGCCTGTGGGATAATTCGGGTGCCGATGGGACCCAAATTTAAATCCGGGCCAACCTGCAGAGCGAAACCACCAACGCAGCGGCCCTAAAACCCTGAGGGGGGAGCAAAACCCTGCTCAGAGACCCAGGAAAGGAGAGGAAATTCAGGATTGATCCCGAAATAAAAGCACACGAGCAAATCCCAATGGGAATTCATTCCTGACATCTCCCAGATCTGTTTTAGCTGGCAGGGATCATGGAAAAGATCCCAAAAAAAAAAAAAACCCCACACCCCAACACCTCACCCAGCTTTTTTTTAGGGTTTTTTTTTTTGGTCTTCCATCCTTTTAGAGCCCCTGAAATTCCTCCAGGATTAGGTGGGGATTTTCCTGGGATGTTTTCCTGATCCCACACCGTGCCCTGAACCAATTTATGGCATTTTTGGGGCTCCCTAAGGCCCAAAACTGTCCCAGTCATGCACAAAACCCCACAGAGGTGCCCAGAGGAGGGAAAGTTCAGGAAGGTTTTTTCCCCCAGGCATGGGATTCGGTCAAATTCCAACAGCAGCACGTGGAAAAAGCAGAGTTTTCCCTGGGAAAGAAGTCTTGGAAGTGTCCAAGGCCAGGTCGGATGGGATTGGAGCAATCTGGGATGGTGGAAGTGCCCCTGGACACGGCTGGGATGAGCCTTAAAATCCCTTCCAATCCAAACCATTCCAGAATTCCGGGATTCTAAGAAAATTACATTTTTCCATAAAATAATTAGGGAATATCCTCAGCACCAACCACCCAGGACCCACGTTGGACGCACAGATTCCATCCCAAATTCCCACCTCTCCCTCTATTTAAGTTTAAGAGGATTTCTTTGATGCACTTTGGAGAATTCCGAGGGAAACTTAGGCAGCACCATCCCTGGATTCCCCATAATCCTCATTTTCACTTCCCCAATTAAAAAGGCACCAAGACAACAAACCCTGCTAAAATTCCCAATTTATCTGCATTTTTCCTTGAAATAAAAGCAGGAAATATTCCCCAGGATCTCCTGGAAATCACCCTGGATTTGGACAGCCCAGAGCTGATGGAATTCCCACTAAAACAAGCTCCTGGTTGTCAGCTCTCCTGAATTTTCCATGAAATCCAAATGATCCTTTAATGCCTCTTACAGTAATTAACAATCCCTCTCTTTTTGTCGGGATTTTTCCCCCCACTTAAATTCCATAAAACCATGACGGCTCCCTCGGGACATGCTAATTGTTATTATTTCCATGGCCAGAAATCCTTGGAAAATGTGCCAGGAGCTGGGATCTCACTGGGCCAGGTGATGCACAAACCCACCCTAAAGGCTTTGGAGGCCAAGGAATTCTGGATCCAAGGCAAAAATAAATGGGAAAACAGCTCTAATTTCCACTCCCTGCTAAAGCTCTTTGTTTCCTTGGAATTCTCCACTTCTCCCATTCCCTTCCTGACCTAAATATTCCCATCACATTCTCCATTTAAATTAGGGAACCACCCTTCTCTTCCCAAACTTTGAGGGTATTAACACTCCAGGAATCCTGAGTTTCTTTGGATGTGAACATCCAAGATCAGCCATCTCTGGAGCATCCAGAAAATCCAGGTCCATGCATAAAAATCCTTTATTCCAGCTGATCCATGGAAATTCCAGGTTTGTGTGGTTTGTCAGGAATTGTAGGGAGTTTTATCAACATTTGGATGTGGAATAACAACCTCACCATGAGGAGTGAATTAGGGAATTTTCTGAGGAGGGAAAAGGCAATTCCCGCTCTCAGTGAGCAGCTGGAAACTCGGAATCCGAGTGGAAAGAATTCAGCCCTGAGGGGATCTCATTCCATGCAGGAATTGGTTCCCACTTGGAATCATTAAGGTGGGACAATATGGAGTCCAACCATTCCCAGCACTGCCAAGGCCACATCCACATGGATTTGAAATCCCTCGAGGAATGGGGACTCCAAAACTTCCCTGGGCAGCCCCTGCCAATCCCTGAGCACCCTTTCCATGGGGAAATTCCTGCTGGTGTCCAACCTGAGCCTCCCCTGGCCCAGCCTGAGGCCGTTCCCTCTCCTCCTGTCCCTGTTCCCTGGGAGCAGAGCCCAAATCCCACCTGGATCCAAACTTTCAAGAGCTGATCCCAAATTAACTCCAAATGGAAACTTTCTAACAACGGGATCTGAGCAACACCAGGGATTGGATCCTTTGGGAATGTTGGAGGTGTCTCACAAAGTTCGGGAGCAGCAACCAAAGTTCCTGCAGGAAAATCCACAAAACCTCCAGCACAGACATCCCATTCCAACCTGACACCTTCCATGATCCCAGGCTGCTCCAAGCCCATCCAACCAGGCCTTGGCACTGCCAGGGATCCAGGGGCAGCCACAGCTGCTCTGGGAATTCCAGCCCAGCCCCTCCCCACCCTCCCAGCCAGGAATTCCCAATATCCCATCCATCCCTGCCCTCTGGCAGTGGGAAGCCATTCCCTGTGTCCTGTCCCTCCAGCCCTTGTCCCCAGTCCCTCTCCAGGGAATGATTCCCATTCACAGCTCCACAAATCTCCATCTCCCAATTTCTTCTCCCATTCCAACTGAAATGAATCCCAAAATGCTCTCAAACTTT
Source organism: Machaerirhynchus nigripectus (assembly GCA_013397975.1). Classification (NCBI taxonomy): domain Eukaryota; kingdom Metazoa; phylum Chordata; class Aves; order Passeriformes; family Dicruridae; genus Machaerirhynchus; species Machaerirhynchus nigripectus. The sequence continues at coordinate 8,978 of VZRQ01010230.1, read as the reverse complement.
CCCACATTCCCAATCCAACACCACCACCTCATTCCCGCTTTTCTCAAAGGATCCTGATGTCATTTTCCATAAAAAAAGACCGACACCTGGAACAGAGGAAAGCTGTTCTGGATTTCCTTTGCCCCTCAGATCAAAGTGGGAAATTTTGGGAAGGGAAGGCCATCCTGGATTTCCCTCACTCCCAGATCCAAGGAGGAAATTTTGGGAAGGGAAGGCTGTTCTGGGTTTCCTTTGCCCCCCAGATCAAAGTGGGAAATTTTGGGAAGGGAAGGCCATCCTGGATTTCCCTCACTCCCAGATCCGAGGGGGTTCTGCTGCACAGAGGGCTGGATATTTTTCCCACCAGGATTACCACGGAAAAGCTCCAGAGCTTGGAATTGAACTAAAGCCCATCCTGTCTGTTTGTACAGCACTTCTCCAGCTGGAAACAGGAGCAGGAAAACCTGGATCAATCTCCAGGAACCTTCCACCTAAACTCCATTTCCGACCAAACAAGGGGAGGAAAATCTCCAGAAACAGCAACATCCACATCCAAACATTCCCCTGGAATGTTTCCATACTCGGGATCCACCAGCTCAGCTCCAGGATTCACCAGTTCATCCCATCCTTTCCCACTTCCCCGGTTTTCCCATCCACAAATCCCTGGATAGCTTGAGCGGAGCACACGGAACCTCCCTTTCTCCTAAAAACCACCTGGAAAATCCCACCCAAAAGTGAAGAATTCCAGAGCTTTCCCGACGAACGCAGGAAGGACAGATCCCATTTATTCCTCCAACACCCTCACCGAATGCCTGTCTTCATTCCCACGATCCTTTAAAAAACATCCAGGAGCTCCCTTCCCTCGACACACCCAGGAAAGGGCTCTCAGGGGAGGTGGGAAAACCCACAGGAGGAATCCCACTGGATTTCTCCGGATGGGAATTTGCTTCCAGGGTATTGACACAGCACTTCTAAAAACCCCAGAAGTCTGAGGGATTTGGGTTTTTTTGGAGCACAGAGTAGCCGTGGGCAAAAAATGTTCTTTTTCTCGGGATTGGGATCGCAGCGGGAAAATTCCGGGGGTTTCGGTGCCCGAGGTAAAGCTAAGCTTCCCTATAAGGCAAAACTAGAGAGATTAATTAAACTAACGAGATCCAATTAGTGCTCATGGAGCTTGGAGCAACCTGGGATCAGGAAAAGCAGCCCTGGCCACGGCAGGGGGTGGAACGGGATGGGATTTAAGGTCCCTCCCAACCCAAACCATTCCATGGGGGAATTTTCCCCTCGCGGTTCATTCTTCCAAAGCTTTTCAGCCTGGCTGAGCACGGATCGCTGGGATCTGCTGGTGTGGGGAATTCTGCACTTGGAAAAGAGCAGGCACTGCCTGGATGTTCCCAGTATCCCAGGAATCCATGGATACAGGTAAAATCCCACCCCAAAGTCTGGAAAACGCTTCTCAATTCCATCATTCCCACCCCATTTTCTGCTGGCGCAAACAATTCATGGAATCACGGAATATCCTGAGTTGCAAAGATCCCACAAGGATCCAATCCAGCTCCCGCCAATCCCAAGAACCCCAGCTCCATCAGCATCCACAGCCAGTGACATTAATTAATTGATAATTAATTAATTGGTATCCCAATACAAGGTTTGAGAGATCCCAGCTGGGATCAGGAACCCCCGGTCAAAGACAGATCCCACAAGGATCAAATCCAGCTCCAAGCCCCCACACAGGAAAATCCCAACAATTCCAGCCCTATCAGCACCCACAGCCAGGTGCCATTAATTAACTGATAATTAATTAATGTCACAACACAACTTGGGTTTAATAGAGCCCAGCTGGGATTAGGAACAAAGCCAAGGAGCAAATCCAGCCTTGCTGCTCCCAAAGAAATCATTCCCAACACCTCCAGCTCCCTTCCTGCCACGGTAGGAAACCGGGAATTCCTGGGAAAGGCCAGGATTTCTCCTGTTGGATCCGAGAGCAGCTCATTCCTCATCCTACCAAGTCGTGGCTCCACATGGGACCATCCTTCCCTCTCCTCCCACCGAATTTTTGTTCCAGCAAGGACAAGGACGCATTCCAAAGGCTGACGGATTCCACGAATTCCTGATGGAGTTTTGGGAGAACTGGAAGACATCCCCGTGGGGTGACAGCTCCTTGAGAGGGGCTGTCCAGTTCTGGAAGTTCTCTCCCGGTTTAATAACTCAGGAATAAGGCAGGAAAATAAAAATGCCCAAAAAACCACCAAAACCAGAGTAATTCCCAGCACGTTCCCATTTTTCCAAAATCTTCTGCTCCCATGGAATAACTCTTGGAAGTCGCAGCTTATCCCAAACCCCACATCCTTCCCCTTGCTTAGGTTTGACCTGAGTGACCCTAAACCAGCCACATCCCAGAGACCCCCAACTCCTCAAAACCTCCTTTTTCCCTGGAATTCACTCAATCCTCATGGGATAACCTGGAAAAGCTCATGGCACATCAATTCCAGAGGCAGCACTGGGAGCAGAGCCCCCCTCCGGCCTCACAAAAGCTTCTCCAGGACCTTCACTCCAAATCCCACAGAAAAACCTGGAGCACAACAAGGAATTCCCCTCCTTATCCATGTTTTGCTTGATTTGGAATTTCTTTGTTATCTAGGAAAACTCTGGCTTTTCCAAAACATTCTGAATTCCTGGGATAACTCCTGCCAGTCTTCAAAGTCACAATTTATCCCAAACCCCACATCCTTCCCCTTATCTTAAATCAGCCACATCCCAGAGACTCCAAACTTCTTAAAACCCTCTTTTCCTCCCTAATTCCTTGGAATTCCATCAATCCCAATGGGATAACCTGGAAAAGTTCATGGCACAGCAATTCCAGGGGCAGCACTGGGAGCAGAACCTCCCTCCGGCCCCACCAAAGCTTCTCCAGGACCTTCACTCCAAATCCCACAGAAAAACCTGGAGCACAACAAGGAATTCCCCTCCTTATCCAGGTGTTATTTGGAATTTATTATCCAGGAAAACACTGGATTTTTCCCCCACACCTTTCCCTCCCCGCTCAGCCAAAGGAATTATTTTCATAAGGAATAAAAACTCACACGTGGAAAAGCAGGATAACCGGAGCACCACAGCTCTGCCAGCTCACTCCAAGGGATTTTTTGGGAATTAAACCAAGCTCCCACCCTGGCTGGGATTTAAATAGTGGCCAGGATGAATTCCAGGTGGGAAGAGTTAAACAAATGGAATGGGAGCAGCTCTGGTTGGTTAATGAGGTGCTCCAGCTGCACCAAATTGGGATAATTCCCATTTTTCTCCATCTCATCCCTGCCTAGAGGAGGGACAGATTGGAAAATAGGGAACGACTTTGTCCCATCACCTGAGGAGCCCAAATTCTGGGTTAAAACCTGTCCCAAAAACTCTTGTGGCAGCATTCCCACATGGATTTGAGCCTTGCAATGTAACGCTTCCCAAACTTCTGGATTGCTCCTTATTCCATAAAAATAACACTAAAAATCAGGGAGAGGGAAGGCATCCAACAGCCCGGGAGCAGAGTTCCCACTTCCAGGGAAAATCCTTGAATCCCGTGGCAGAGCCCAATTCCTGCAGCTCCCGTCCCTTGGGAATATTCCCTTAGTTCCCAACTCATATTCCAGGCTCCTGAGCTGGACAGATCTCCCAGTTTTTAGCTCAGGGGGAAGCTGGAAGCTGCTGGTGGAATATCTGGGGTGGGAATTTTCCTGGGATAATTTTAGCCCATTTATCTCTTTCTTTAACCACAGAGCTCCTCCGATCCTGTTTTCCCAAAAATTCCATGGCAAACCCATCGAAATCAAGCTCGGTGCTGCTGGGAGTGGTTGTACAATATCCCAAATTCAGTGGGATCATCCAGGATCGTCTCGGGATCATCCAGGCTCTGCCCAGACATCCCAACAATCCCATCCCTGGGAGCGGTGTCCAAATGCTCCTGGAGCTCTGGAAGCCTTGGGAATGTGCCCATTCCCTGTTCAGAGCCCACCACCCTCTGGGGAAAGAACTTTTCCTGGACATCCAACAAAATGGATGGGAAGAATTTCAAGGCTTGGTCCTTCAGTATTCCATGGGAGGAGGAATCTCATGGACAGCCTGATCCCACATCTTGGAAAAAAATCCTTATCCCAGAAGAGCCCGGGCTTCAAAATCTGCCTGGGAAGAGTCAAGTGAGCACCCTCCATTCCCAGCTATTTTTGGAGAGGAGATTATTTCTGGAAAAGGCAGGAAATAATTCCTCTGGATGCAGACAGGGCTCGGAATTGGGAATAGGGGCTATAAAAGGATAAAGGAGCTGATGGGATGGGAATATTCAGGATTCAGCCTGGATTTGAGGGAAGGGTGATCCAGTGGTGATGGAGCAGCAGCATCCCAAACATCCAGGTCAGATCCAGGCTCCCAAAATCCCCTTTCTCAAAAAAAAAAAAAAAAAAAAAAAAAAAAAAAAAAAAATTCCTTCCCATCCTTAAAAAGAATGGATAATAAACAACTTTGTCTCCCTGAGCCCATCCGGGGTAGGGAGAGCGGGATTATCCTGATCCTGGAAGGGGGAAGGAGCAAAATCCTCCCTGCTCCAGTCTGCATCCTGCACCGGGATCTTATCCCAAAGGGAATTTCCCACTGGAGGAAGGGGATTCCGTGGAGAAGACCCCATTCCCTACAGGAATAGACAGATATAAAATCCATTTATAGGGCAAAAGAAATCCAATCACCCTTTCACTGAAGCAGATCCCAAAAAATTTTTGAGGAATGTGGCAAACAGAACTGAACTTGAATCACTTCTGTTTCATCCCAAACATCCAGCGAGTGGCCAGCTGGGATCCAAGCTCCCAAAATCCCCTTTTCTCTTCCTTCCTCTTCCTCAGACTGACCATAATTAAAGTGGATTTTGCTCTCCTGAGCCCCGAGAACTTGAATTTTAGGGTTTTTAGGACTTTTCCTTGCCCGGTTCCCCCCCAAATCTCCCTCACGTGGATCCAAGGCAACATGCTGACCCCACAGCACAGGCGGCAGAGCAGGGATGCAGCTCCCGGCATTCCAGGAGGATCCTTCGAGCTCTCCGCACATCCCGGCACGCACCAAACCTCCGGGAAGTTTAGGCTCAGCTTAAATCCCATTTACCGAGCCAAAATCCCATTTAGACCTCGATGTTTGCACCCTAAACCCCAAATCCCCATCCTGGGGCACAACCAAGCCCTGACCCCACGGAGCAGAGGTCACCAGTCCCTCCCTCCCGGGATTCCGGCTCTTCCCAACTCCTTACCCTCGGCACGCCCCGATCCGTGGGAGCAGAGTCCATCCCAATCCCTCGGCTATCCACGGATTCTTCCCCACTCCGCACAGAGCTGAAGCTCATCCCAGAAATCCCAAACGTCTGCGGCACGGAGGGAGGAGGAGATCCCTGTGCAGGGCTCAGGGAAGAGTTAAAATTCCCAAGGATCCGCTGGCTCCCGCGGAACTCCTGGAGCAGGCGCCGGAGGAGCGCAGCTGCCCCTGCGGCAGCGCATAATTCCTTCCCTGTTCCCAGGGAAGCTTCCCGGGCACAATGTCGGGAATTGTGCGGGGGTTAAAGCGCCCCAGACAATGCCGGCATTCACCCAGCCAGGCCATGGAAATATTCCCCATGGAAATCCCCTCCGTGGAAGTTCCCTCCATGGGAATATCCTCCGTCTGGGACCGCTGATCCAGAGGTTTTCCCTGGTCGCTGATCCAGAAGGTCCCAACAAGGATCCCAGCCCTTCTAACGAGCCAAACGCTCTCCCTCCGAGTGATTTCATTTTCCCATCCTTCCTTTCCTCCTTCCAATCCATTCGCTCCACCCGTAAAAATGTTGGGAAAGGCCAGGTCGGAGCGGCCGGAGGCCACTCCCAGCTCCAAAGGCAGCGATCCTTAATCCCTCCGGGATCTGGGCGCCAGGGAATAATCCCCAGCATCACAAAGAGGCGGCCGCAGGGGGCAGAAGATCTTTCCCAGATCTTTCTCTCCCAGATCTTTCTTTCCCAGATCTTTCCCAGATCCTTCCCGACGCCGTCTACCCCTGCTGCACCTCCCCTGGGATCCAAGGAGCTCCAGCCCAGCTGGATCCCGGGAAAAAGGGGCAGCTCCAGACTTGGGGATGCCCAATTCCGACCTGGCTCTTTGGAAAACCTGCAGTGAGCGCTGGGGCCGCTGGATGACATTTGGTGCTTGGATTAACTGGGATAATTTCCCTGGAATTTAGCACGTTAAATACCTTCACTTCCAGAGGAACCGGGAATTTCCCCGGAATTTAACACGTTAAATACCTTCACTTCCAGAGGAACCCGGAATTTCCCTGGAATTTAACACGTTAAATACCTTCACTTCCAGAGGAAGCAGGAATTTCCCTGGAATTTAGCACGTTAAATACCTTCACTTCCAGGTTTTTTGCCCCAGCAATGGGAAGCCTCGTTGTTCCCAAGGCCGCGGGCGCTTCTCCCAAAATTCTGCACGCCCGGGATTTGGTGCAGAGCCTCAGGAAGGCTCTGATATTCCTGGAAACATTTCATACTCATTCCCTCTGTGATTCCAGGAGGAATTTCGAGCCATCCTGAGGTGCTCCTGATGGGATGTTGAGCCCTGTTCCCTGCAGGAGCAGGGTTTGAACGTGGGGGTGGCACGGAGGGGTCACTGTCACCCTCACACCCTTCCTCTGCTATTCCCGGTGTTCCCAGCCACGGAAAACTCATCCTCGGGGTCTTCCCTGCTGAATCCCAGCTGAAATCATGGGAAAATTGCTGAAAACTCGGCAAGGAGCGGATAAACCCCGGCCCAGCGGCCCCAGGATCACAGAGGGGGCTGCACCCCCCGTGGGACCCCAGCAGGGTCTCACCCAGTGGATCCCAGAGCTGCTCCCAGATTCCACTTGGAATCAGCTTCCCAGAGTCAGGAAGTGTCGGCTTTGCCACCGGAGCCATCGCTGCCGGGATTGTCACCGGCTCCTCGCTCCAGCAAGGTCCCCCCATTCCCAGGATCTTTCCAGCCCCCATCCTGGAGGTGCTGGAAGCACTCAGGCTCTCGAGGCTGCCATCCAGGAATTCTCTGGGCTGTTCCCCTCTCCACAGGGCACAAAATGGGATCCCAAATCCCCAGTGAGCCCCTCAGCTGGGGAGAAACGAACCCAGAAATCCCTTCTCCGTTCTCCCAAAATTCCCATTTTTTTGCTGAGGGGCCTCTGAGCTGTTAAAAACTCCCCGTGCCCGCGTCAGCCTCCTCGCTGAGCCGCTTTTTCCTCTGGAAACTGGGAGCGGGGTGAAAGGAGAAGCACCCTGTCCTGAATCCCTACATTTTCTGCTCTATTAACAGTGCAAGTCATGCATCACAGAAAGGGGAGGAAAAGTGCAGCACCGGGGTCGTTCCCGATTCTCTGGCCGGGAAATCGAGAGGAGCTGAGGAGCTGCGCAAATTCCCAAGGATTTCAGCAGCTCCGCTCTCCCCCATCCCCTGAGGAAGCAGAACGTGGCACAGGGCAGGGCTGGGCCTGCCCCGCTCCCAGTTCCCTGCTGGTTTCCCTTGAGGATCGCAGCTTTTCCATCCCAGCTTTCGCATTCCAGCGGAACACCGGGAAGTTAACGAGGAGCTGCCCGGCCAGACACCGCGGCACATTAATCCGGAGTTTTATAGGAACTCGGAATCAGCAAATGGGGGATTTATTTTGCATTTAAAGGCAGCGGAGCAGCTCCCGAGTGCTGCCGGGTGCCGGGTGGGCACGGGCGGTGCCGTGCCAGGCTCTGCGCCAGCATTCCCTGCACTTCCAACCATGCCGAAGCCATGGGAGCATCCAGGGCTGGGAAGCCAGTGGCCATCACCAGGGAGAGCCGTGCCAAGGACAGGTTCTCCCGTGGGATGAGCCAGGGAGGAGCTGGAGCAGCAGCCGGAGCCTGCGGGATGGGGCTGAGCCACCTGCAGGGCTGGGAATATCAACAGGGAGCGGGGATGGATTCCAGCCTGCTCCTTCTCCTCACCACCTTCCTCATGGAGAGGGCTCTGGAGCTGTGCCCGCTCCCAGAGGAGCACAAAAACAAGGAATGAGTGTTAACACGCCGAGACACCTCCCCGGCACAGCGCTGGGAAAGCAGAGCTGCGAGGCTCTCGGGATCTTCAGTGAAGGCCAAAAAAAACTTGTTCAAATCCCGCAAACCGATTGTTTTCCAAAGCAACAAGATCCCAGCAGGCTCCCTCTCCCCGGCTGGGGCTCACTTTGGATCACCTACAGGGTCCAGCCTTCCGATCCTGCTTCCCCAAAATGGCCCTGGCGCACCGAGCAGGCTCCTCGGGGGCTGCAGGCACAGCCCGGGCTTGGAATTTTTTCCTCCACGTTCCCGAGCCGACCTTCAGCAGCCCATGAAGACACCGAAATTCGCAGGGCAGTGCTTCCAAACACAGAGCAGCCACACACGACTGACTTCCCGGCGCTCCCCCCGCTCTCGGCAGCCCTCGCTCCCCGTCCTTAACCTAAATAAAGCCGTCACATCGCGGCGGAGGAGAAAGCGGCAGCACCAAAGTCTCACTCCGAATCCCCGTGTGCCACCGGAGCTGAGCCCGCATCTCCTCCCTCCAGCCCCCACCACGCTCTTCCCGAACAAGCCCTCTCCTATTCCAGGCAGTTGCTATTCCAGAGCATCCAACAATATGTGCCTGTGTGCCGGGGGAGGCAGGGAGCCGCTGCCAGCGCCGATATCCGCACCCAGCCATCCATCCGCCGCGGGCTGAGCCCCTCAGGCATCCGCAATCCCCCAAAATTTTGCAAAATTAGGGAATAAGAAGGGGGGTACGTCCGTAATTTGGGCTCCCTTCCCGGGGGGAAGCGAACACCGAAGTGCGGGAGCGGGCGGGCTCGGAGGAGCGAATGGCACACGAAGCGTTTCACGGTAAATTCATGGATCTCCTCGCTCAGCCCCGAGTGCCGGAGCTGCCGGCGGCACCGCACCGCCGCCGAGCCCCGCCGCGCCGCTTACATAACCCCCCCC
>VZRQ01010229.1:949247-1031781 GCA_013397975.1 Machaerirhynchus nigripectus | reverse complement strand
GGTGCAGCCCGTACCTATGGGTGGTGCAGCCCGTACCTATGTGGGGTGCAGCCCGTACCTATGGAAATGCCGCTGGACAGGGTGGAGCTCTCGGCCTGCCCTCGGGACGGCACGTGCGGCTCCATGACGCTGTCGTCCAGCAGGTGCCGGGGGCCCGCGTTGGGGAACGTGGCGCTTTTGAACTCGGCCGTGTTCATTTTGTGTATGAAGCTGCAAAGGAACGAGGACACGGCTGTCACAGCCCCGCCCCTGGCACGCCCGAAGGACCGTGTGCCCTGGGCTCCCAGATGTAGGAACTGCCAGCTTTGAAACTGCACAGAACTCGTGTAACAAAGAGCAAGTCAGGAGTACATTAATAATTGCTTTCAATATCTTACACTATTTTTGTCTGCTCTAACACATAACTGAGCTGTAGAATTGCATTCTAGCTCATTAAAGGCAGGCTTACACAACAGAAGTTATTAATAACTGGGTAGCTACAATCTTGCATTTTGAAGAGATGACAAGGGAAATGATCAGATAATGATCAAGACATTATTAGAAGTACTCTTCTATGGAAAAAGCCTGAAGCCATTACTAAACAGAGTTACATGAAAGTCTACAAAGGAGGCTTCCCTGTTAAAATACCAAAAAAGCAGTTACATAATTTTGAATTTGAAATAATTACACTGGCATTGAGTTACTAAAAAGTGACAGTTTTGTCATTCAGGAAGAGCCATTCTGGTTAACTCAGTGACTGGTCTTACCATCATAATTTCAGCCTTCCTATTTTGATTAATTCTCTTGGGTTGGGATACCACCATTACAGTTCTGAGCTTGCTCCCTGGCCACAAATTGCTCTGTGAGTGAAGTGCTGTGTACAAGTCATGCTACTTTTTCAATACAAGCAAAGCTTTTGTATTGAAAGATGATACATCACTTCAAAAAAAGAGCTTAGGATTTTTGGGTTAAGCAAAATGCTGACTTGTATCCCAGACTGTGGCATTTCCTGTGTCCATGGGGTATCAGGTTCCGAGGTGAAGGGGGTGTTGGTGGTAGCAAGGCTCCTTCAGCTGCAACATTTTTCCGTCCACTTTGTGGAGATGCTCCGACTTCAGAGCCTGGGGAGAAAAAAGACATTACTCACAAGTCACTTCAGAATTACTGTCAGGGTCACTTCTTAGAAAATCATGGAGAAGTTGCACAAAACCTCCTGAACTCCCTTTGTAAGAGACAGCTGCAATAAAACTCGATGATCTGTTGATAATTAAACCCCCTGCACGTCAGGGTTTTTGCACAGGATTAAAGCCAAGCACAGCTCAAACAGACCATCCAGTTAAAGTATTCTGCAAGTCCTAAAGGTGGCTGCATTCACTACACCGGCACTGGACACGTCCCACTGATTCTACATTTTCAAACTCCTGCCTTCAACCACTTTTGGCATTGACCAAGAAGAATGTTCATTTTTGGAAGCATATTATGCCATGAAAAGTTTAGATGAAGGCCCTTCTGTCTAGACACAACAAAGAATGAATATTTAATAGCTCTTCACCCCAAATGACATTAACAACTTAGTGCCACAATACATACAAGAACCTAAAAAAAATGACTCAATTCCTTCTTTACAGATCACCTTTAGACTTTTTATTACAAACATGCAGTGTTTAAACTTCACACTTCTTCATAGCCTCAGGCAAATATTTTCCACGTTTGCAATTCTAAAATAATGCACATGACAACCTCAAGTCTTCTCACATTTATGAAGCATTTACCTACTAAATCTTCTCTGGAAGCAGCGGAGTGGGGGGTGCTGGTCCCTGGTTCTATCTTTAATGAAAGTCTGCATTAGAGAAACATTCAAAATTACTTTATCAGGAAACAAAAGCGTAAGTTTGTGAAGAAGCATCTTTTAAATTTATGATGGCAAGCTGCCTGATTCTATGATTGCAAGAAATACTACGAAGGGAACACAAAGAGTGCAGAGTTATCTTTAGCACACGCTATTTCCAAACTTGGTTTTTCCTGCCTATTGCTTTGGTTCATAGAGACCACCAGGACCTCCAGTGCCCTGGGATGGCTGGCACCCACATGAAACTGCTACTCCAGCTAAAACCTGGGAAAAATAAAAAAGCTGTACCACTTCTTCCCCCCACTTGGCAAAATATTTATTCTTGGTAGACTTAATAGTTGAAATTTTTATATATAAAGTGCACTAGTGTGCCAAGTTCCAAGCCTTTTGTCTTCACTGGCCCAAAAGCCAAAATCTTCTTCTCTGTTTTGGAAAATACATTATCAACTTGATTTCAGCCATAATTCAAGCTTTTTCTGTAACTTTTTAATGCCATTTCCAGCAGTCCCACAAAGAAGGCAGACTACAGGAGCAGGTAACTCCAGGAAGATAAAGTGTATCTTGTCCACAGAGTTTGAAGAACTAAAATCTTTGAAACTACTAACACTGAAAAAGCTTCTATTTAATTTTGGGGAGAAAAAGTTTTAAGTTTGACAGCTCCTCTCCCTCCTATTCCCAGACAATTTAGCAACGATTCGCTACAATTTTATAATTTAACTTTTTCAAATAAAATCTTTTAGGAAAAAAAACCACGTATTCAAGTCACAGTCACTGATCTCTCAACCTTTTTGCTGACAAACACCTCAGTAAGGGGATGAAAAGTAGAGGAGCCACTTTAAGTAAGAACAATTCTTCAAATGCACTGCTCAGCCATAAAAGCATTCGGTTTGGAGATGTGTGAAACCCACTGGTGCAAAACCAGACATGCAAAAACCAGATTTATGTGCCACTGTCTCCATCACTGCCCTGCTACCAAAACATGCACTGCACAGGGTGAAGAGACTGCAGCTCCCTCAGCAGTGAAATTCCCACAGGTAGTGAAGTCCTACCCAGGGAAGGCGGAGGAGGGTGGAGTGTGGAATTCATGAATACAGTGCTACTGAGGAGACACTGCAGTAAGAAACTTGGGTTTGGGTTGGCTTTTTTCTTCCTTCCTTCAAATGTCTGACCACAGAGCTTTACTCTCAGTGACAGACAAGTGACACTTCCCAAATCAGGCTGTAGGACATCCAGGAAAAAGGTAAAGCTGGATGCTCCCACACGGACACGCAGAGAACAAGTTACAAACCTTGGAAGAGAAGCCAAGGCTCTGAGCCCACGTTAACTGTTCTCTGACATAAACTGAAGGGTCCCCATTTGCTGCCTTTTACTAAATCCAGGTTAGGGCTATTAAATGGCAAAGCACAGCTGTTCCTAAAGTGTGCATCCCCCTCCTGCCATTCCAAGGGAGCTGCACAAGCAACCAATTCAACCCCTCGGAGGTGACAAACTTCCCGGGCGGGCAGGATGGGAATGGGTGGGGAACCTCCTCCAGCACATCAGCCAATGAACAAAAACTTCCTTCATAGGCAACAGATTTGCCTTAGGCTGTTTCCTATCCTCAGTTCCTGTCTATTGCCAGAGATTTTCCCTCCCCCAGTTTTGCTGGATGTCAAATCACTTAATACAGTAATAATCTTTTAATTAAGGATGTAGAAACCTTGGGTGGGAGGCTGGGAGGAACAGGCAGAGACAGAGAGGAACAGGAACTTGCCTCTCAAAAATCAAGTGCTTACATTTTACTGACACTTTTTAACCTAATCAAAGGGACATCGACATAATAAAATACAATTCCCCAGTACAAGTGCAATCTCACAAGTGCCAGGCTTTGTGCTATAGAAGTTATCTTGTAGTAAGTTATGGTCAGCTTACAACATTTTGTACTTACTTGTAATTGTCATCTTCTACAAACTTTTGTAGTTCTTCTATGTACTGAACTGAGTTCAGGTATTTTTGGACATGAGGCAACATAGGAATATCTGGAAAATAGACAGCATTCATTAACACTGTGCCACTCACTGGTGAGCAAAGTATTTTCCAGAAACCATTTGAACAGATTCAGATCTCTTGCCTTTTTATGTGAAATGGAGCACAAACTACAGGCCCTAAGGATACTGAAATTTTGGAACTTCCTAGCAATTCTCATGCACTGAGCTGACACTCCCCACACACAGAAACCCTAGGGCTGCTCATCAGAGCACATGCAAGGGAAAAGTAAAAGAACATGAAATAAGCCAAACTGAAGGCCCAGAACTGGAACATGGAGGGCTCCTTCACAGCTCACACTCTCTTCATGCTGAGCTTCCAGGGAAGCCACAATCCTGTGCTAATTCACCACAAACACACCCTTACGACTTTACTACAATGGGAAGAGGACTGTGAGGGAAACCATCTCTGAAGAAAAAATACATTATCTGATCTATGGACAGAACTACAAATGTCTGAAATGTATTTTATTACCTCCAGTAAAAGTACTACCCCAAAAGCAATCCTATTCTTAGAATTCAGTCACAAAATTATGAAACATGGGGATACAAACTTAGAAATACCAGTAAAACTACTGTTGAGTAGGATGTACTACTACATATTTATCATCAGAAGATATATCCTGTAGTTTGCTCGATGTAACAGAAAGGCAATTTTATTCTGGCTCCTCACCCTGATGCTCTGTCTTAACCAACCCTACCAGAACAAACCTAGACTTTAGGGCTGAGAGGATGAGGGAGGCTGTTAATGGCATTCACGTGGGTCTGGCCTTACTGAAACTGCATCATGGCAGGCAAATAAAGCTTTTCCAGTTCTTCTCTTTAACACTGCGATATTTACACGCTAGCTTACCATATTCACATGACTGCTGCAGATCTGAGATAATTCGAAGAATGTTGTTCATTAAATTTGTTCTTTGCTCACTCTCCAGAATGCTTGCTGTTGAGGGGTAGGCAGAGTCAATATACGTCAAGTCTGACAGATAAATACCTGAAATGAGATTCAAATGAAAAGTTTCTTTGTTTAGTGTCTTTCATTTAGCAGAAAAGAAACCCTCCTCAAGAATATTGTGAAGAATTTTTGCTTTCGCTAACATTACAGCAGGCTGACAAAAGCATTGTCTCAGATTAGGATTTTGCATTTACCTGGGAAATCATTTTAGAAATCTAAAAGTAATTACAAGGACATGCACAACTACTCACAAACCTCATCTTCTCCACAGCACCAATTTACTAGTCCCTTGACAAATAGGAAGCATGCTAACCACGTAGTGCTAAAATACACAATCAAAATGAAGTGTTTAGGAAGTCTACTACTTCATTCCTCCAATTCAGCAATTAAAAACCAATAGAAGGATAAATCATACCCATAACTCTTCAAAATAAACAAAAACTCAAACTGAACTTGCAGCAACATGGGAAAGATTAACTAGGGACAATGGGCACCCAGACTGAAATGAATGACTCCTGCAGTCTGCAATGATCACAGCTCCACAGATCCAACAGCCTTCCAGGTAAGTCCCTTCAAACCCCCCACCTGCCTTCTTCCCCTGCACTGCTTGCAACCTTACTGCTCCTTCAACCCCTGATCACGCAGAGAGCAAAATCCTCCTCCTTACACACTAATGCTGTAGATAAAATGTTTATTTTATTTCTAAACACAATTCCATTTCTTGAACTTCATCCATTTGTCTCAACTAAGTGAAGCACATCCTGACCAACTCTGCTGTTCAAAGGAATTGGTCTGCACCCCTTGCACCTTTCACAGATATCCCAATTAAAACACTACACAAACTTAAATAATATTATTTACAAAATGTCTTTCAGTAACAGGGAAATTTTAAAATTATATTTTACTTCACCTCTCACCCTCGTATAACCAAACTCATAACAAGGACTTTGGCTTTACAGGTGGAAGACTATTAATACAACCTCACAAGAACAGCAGTTTTGTTTGTATAGTACCTAACCAGTACAGTCCCCAAATGTGAGCTGGGAAACTCTGGGCATCCCTCCAAAACCAACACACACACACACGTGTGTGCGCACACACAGAAACAAATCAAAATACTTGTGGTTGAAAGGTGACATATAAAAAAGTGAATAAAAAGATATCACACATGACCTGACACACTACTATATCTCTCAATTTTCTGTTCTGCTAGAAACAGTTTGCTAAAAACCAGAAAGGATAATCAGAAACATCAGGTAGTTTCATGTAATTGCCATGCTACCCAGAGTGCAGAAGCTATCCTGAACCTGAATTTACTAACCCATGTCCAAATAAGCCTTAACAATCCCAAACCTGCTCAGTCTTCCACAGAAGGAAGTAAATCATACTTATTAACTGTATTTAAGGAAATTCCCTGTAACAGGCACCTGCACTATTAAGCAGGATTTTATAAACCACTGTGTTTGTAGAATTACCTCTGAAGGATTTGCCCCGATCTTTTCTTTCAGCTAAACCAACAGTCTTCTGTAAAGAGCAGTTCTCCAAACCTACTGGATGCATTTCTACGAAATCTAAAATCATTCTGAAAGCATACAAGGGCAATTCTCTTTCAAATGTAATGGCACTGGCTTTGTGAAGAAACCAGAAAGATCAATGGCAATAAACGGAACGCACTCAAGTGCTGCCTGAGCATGGACAGAGCCAGCGCCGGATCCCGTGTTCCTTGCAGAGCGTAATCTCTGTGGCTTTTGCTACTTCTACCACCAGTCACATGTTATCAAATATTCTGATACCTACCCAGAACCATCACACACAGAGCTTTAACTTTTTCCACATGTATTGGAGAATTCATGCCTTTAACAACTGGAACTGGTTCTTATTAAGTGAACGTCAAGAATTGAATGCGACATTCTGTTGAACATTCTTCTAGACTACAAATGGTTCATTTTTCCTGTTGTATCCAGCCAGGCTGCCCCTTTTATTCCCAGCAACACAAATCGAGTTTTATCAGCCTGAAAGAATCTTTCTTCTAAATGAAGCCCAGTACTGTAATAACTTGAAAGGCATCTTTAGGCAGCGTAGTAAAAATGTTTGATTTGTAATTGCCTGCTGAACTCTTGCACAGTCCGCTGCCATACGGTACCTCCCTTCTACTGGCAAACAATCTTTCCTTGTTCCTAACTTCTCAGCCTCCCTACCCCCTCCCTTTCTGGAGGGTATGGATAGGAAATCCGAAGGAGGAGTTTCTTCTGCTCTCCGAGTGCTCGCGGTGACATCATAGGTGGGCTGAACGGCTGAGCCGAGCGTGTGCTTGTTTAAAAAAACACTGTCCAAAAGTGATGTATATGGAATCTGGGTCAGCTGTAGCTGCTTAGAGCACTTCTGCATGTGAGAATTAAACACTGCAGTTTCAAAAAACATTTCTCTCTCTCTCCTGGAATAACGCATACTGGAGCATTACTTTTTTCCTTCTTTTTAACTGATCAGTTAGCTTGGTTATCGTATGGAGAAACCCAGTTCCTCAATACAGCTTGGATCTAACAGAGAAAGACAAAAGCAGTTTTCAGCTCCAGCTGCAGATTAACACTCCACACCATCGGGTAATATAGGAAGCAAAAGCAACTTGGCCTCTGGATTTTCCATCTGCCACAGAAGCAAACCAGCTGGAAGACTTTATTTCTTGGTAAGTTTTAAAGTTATTCTTACTTACAAGTCTAATTTTGATCTATTTCTGAATGCTACATGCATCTCCCTCAACATACAATTGTGAAGAAACAAAACCCTCTCACAGCCTGAGAAAAATTTGACAACTAACATTAAGACTCATTTTTGTGGCATTTGGTAGACTTTGGAAAGAATTGAAAAAGGCACTGCACAAGAGCACAGACTAACTTGTTCCAGTTGTGGGGATGAACAAGTTTCAGTTGTTTAGCTGTATTGTTATCTACAGTTTCAGAAAATTAGCACTACCAGATTCTCTGCTAGGCATGTAATTTGGGTACTGTGAACATACTCATGTGAAATTCTGATCCCACCAGAAGGCAAAAGCCAAAAATCCTATCGATTTCAGGGAAGCTGGATTTCACCCAACACCAGAGCATAGACCTAGCATTACTAGAACGAGAAAATGGATACCTCAATAAAACCACTGTGAAAAGTCCCAGGCAAATCAATGCACATCTGTAAGTAGCAATCATTGTATATCGTTTCAAGCACATTTTTATGTCTGGCACTTGTGAGGAGTAGAAGTTGCCTGAGTCCTAGAGCCAACCACTGATTCAGAACATAATCGAGTTTGTAGCACAATCAGTTGTGCAGCTGAAAATCCAAAGACACTGCTGCAACAGGCACTAATCCCTTCCTTCAGCAATTTCTGGGAAGTCAACTGTACTTCAAATGAACTGCAGTTTGTTTCTAAATAAAGATCTATTTCATAAACATGAAATGCAGTGTACAAAGCAACACTACATTAAGTGGAAAATTGAGGGGTTTGTTACAGTTCATTAGGGGAAGGAAGGCAGAAGAATGCTGCTGCAAGTCAACGATTAAAACAAGAAAGGTGTTAACAAACAGAAGACAGAAGTACAGATGAAAACCAAGAAATACTTGCTAATACATAGGAAAAGCATAGAAAACTTTCTTCATGCCGACTTGGAAATGAAAATACAGTAAATAATCCAGAACAATGCAAATGAATTTAAGTGATGTATTTGCATTAACAAACTCAGAGATGCCTGACACAGTAAGGCAGAATGAAGGGGCTGATATTAAAAGGAGAGACAAAGTGTTACAGAAGGCAAATTTAATTAAGATTTAGTAGCTACCAGAGGAAAAAAGTCTGAAGCAGCCTTGATAAACAAGAAAGATGGATCCTTTCCAAGTTCTTGAGCCCTTTCCCTTACTATCCTTTTGTGCTGATTTACATAAGAAGGAGAATCATCTAAACAACAACAACACAACCCCCATTTGAAACACATAATGTGCTTGGACACCAGGCTCCATTCATTCATCATCAGCCAAGGGTTTGATTTACACTGCTTAGAACAATTCCTAAATCTTCCACAAATGAAAACAGCTGAGTCAATAATTTTAAAGCAATAAACTGGCTGTATACAAGGTTTTAACTCTCCCTCCTTTGCTGCCTTCCAAATTTAGAGTTCAAATTTTGAAATGGTTATTTTAAAACAAATAATGCAATACGAATATTACGCTGCTGCCAAAAGAATGATCTGAAGTATAGCGAAAAAAAATATACTATCTGAAGTTTTAAAGGAACTTACTGAAAAGAATGGAAATTCTGAACCTTTAAACTTTTGCAGTAACTACATGGCTCTGTCGGGTCTTAGTTATTGTTTTATTGGGCTGGGTTTTTTGTAACGTGCCTTATTGGTTAGGTCCTTAAAATTTATACACCAATGAATGAAGTACAATTTCCTATAGCAAGCATAATTAGATGCTTAGTATCTTCAGTATCTGTTCAAAGCAGAACTCTGGAGCCCTGAAATCACTTATTCCCAAACACAAAATGCACCGCTGCATTGTACCTGCCTGCTCCAGCAGTGCAAACACACACAGCGGCTGCCAACAAATGCAAAGGAACCCCCACGCTAAAATATCTTCACCAAAATATCTGGAAATGCCACCAAATTTTGCTGTGCTTTCAGAATATCTACTATGACAAAATGAACAAACCTCTTCTGCAGAGAACTTCTAAGAACTTATCATTTTTAAAAGGGACACGTTTCAATGACAACCTCAAAACCTCCTGAAGATTTTTAGATTGCCTTTCCTAAAAGGAATCAGATTCGTGGCAATCTCTGAGCAGCAGAATTCTGTGACTCAATACATCACGTATCTGACGAACAAAACCCAAGAACATATTATTCCTGGATCCCAGTCAATACAACTGAAAGTAATCCTGTTATTTCAGCAGAGGCAGAGGGACTTGCCGGAAAAGCACTTGTTTATACAGGGAGAAGTAACTTACTTAAATACAGAGATGTACTGAAATCCATGGGAACATTTCTCCTATAGGAAGAGTGTTTTCCCCACATTGGTATTACTTCTAATGTCACAGACCCAGGTTTAAGCTAAAAAAATCCACAAAAATCCTCTCTCAGCCTGTGCAGACATAGGGAACATAGCTGGGGTTACTGATTTCAGCTGCTTAGGCAAAGCTCAACAGAAAATGAAGCACGTGTAACATCACTAACAGAGCTCCCAGATTAGCTGGTACCATGTTCAGAGCATCTTTGGTCTCAGTATTGTAATTTACTTTCTCAAAGAACCCGCTCTGTTTCTCTTCCTGTTACATGGAAGATGGCACTGCTGGCATTTCTCTCTTGACCTTATTCTTTTAATAAATATTTGGAATAGAGATAAGTCCTGATACTGCATGTTCCATACAAAGGGAATCCTATATTCACATTTACCTGCAACAGCTTCACTACATTCACCCCTATCACTCTACACTGCCCGGGGAGAACGAGCCTTTGTCAGCTCTGGAAGAACAGATTCCAATTTGTGTTGTGGGTTTCCAAATTTTACATCCTGCTGAACATGAGTCACAGCAGTACAACAAAGAACAAGTAGTTTGTTGTGCAGAAAGCTAAAAAATGCCAAATATATACCAGCTTCCCCACATCCTGATCCATGCAACTCTGTATTTGTGATTACAGTATTTTGGGGGGAGGGGTAACACAGTCTGTGTTACAGCAGTTAAAAATAGTAGTTACTGCCTTGTGTTGCTCTTTTAAATCAGAACTTTGTACCTTTAAGCACTTTTTAAAGTAATAAATCAAAAACTAATTTTGAAAGCAAGTTGGGGTTTTTTTTGCACAGGGATCACTCTGGAAAAAGAAAGAAACCAGAAGAAATAGCATTAAAAATAAAATGGTATTGAAGCCCTGTCCACAGCTCTGAGTGTTTCTGACAAGCTGATGAAGAAGCTTGTGTTGCTGTGAATAACTGCACATTTTCTTCTGCAGAAGCTATAAACATCAGCAGGCCAGAACATACGTAAGGAGACTTCTGCAGAAATCTGAGACCCAAAACTGGGTGGCACAGAAACACGACAGAACCAGCTGAAGTGACAGCTTATTGTAATCTAAAAAAGCATGACACCTGATAAAGAGTTAAATAACGTTTCCTAAAGCAATGGGATCTGTAATCACAAACCTTGCTTCACTTCCAAGGTCTGCACCAGGTGTCCCAGCAGCCCCACTGAGCTCAGGCGACCCCAAACCTGCAGGGAGGGCTGGAGGCCGTGGCTCTGAACCCATCCCTGAGCCTCAGCCACCTCCCAGCAGTTAGGCACTTATCTCCTAACTACCTAAACATCCAAACCTGCAAATCCAGGACAAAATGTGTCTGATCTAAAAACCCTAAAACTGTTTCCCAGCTCTAATTTTAATTTGTCATTTAGCTCTTACATATTAGGCCATCATTCTGTGATACTTTGGATAAACAGTTCCTATTTTTTTAAGCTGCTTGCCCAGAACATCAGGAAATTTCTCAAGCAGTATTTTCATTTCCTTCTAAGCTGATTAAAACTCCAGGTAAATATCTTGCTCAGAACCTATTCTTGTATAACAAGTTAGGCATTAAGCTGCTCAAACTTGACAAGCAACATTTAAAGACATTTAATTTTTTCAACATCAGCATTTCCATGGAGGCATATACATCCCCTGCCAGGTAGATTCTCAGAAGAAACTCATCCCTGCTTATCTGAATGTCTCAGATTAGTACAAGACATTTGAATCATTTCAAATTCTAGGGGATAATCTTATGCAGCTGCTGGATTTAGCTATGCTGTATTTGACCCTTTAATTCATTTAATGGTCTGACAGCACACGTATAGACACAGAGCTTGAAACTTTAACACATAAGGGTAAAAGTTCAAAATGAACACATTTAATATTAAAAGAAATGCAGAAAGACTGCAGCAGAATACATGGCTAGAATGTGGACTGTGTTGCAAAGTGCCTGGTTTTGAAAGATTCACTTAAATTCTATGTATTTTGGGGGAATATGTGCTGCTCTGGGGAAGAATCCCCAGCCATTCATTATTTCAGTAACCCTGTAGGGTCTTTAAAAGCTATCAAGAACTAAAATGTGATTCACTTTCTTGGACTATGAAGTACCTATTATGCACTGTGAAAACAGTGGAACACTGGACTTGTACTATGGCTTCATCCTCAACCATTCGCCACCAAGTCCCTTTCCCTCAATCTGCAAATAGTAAATGCAAAAGTACTGAAAAATAATTTAGGAGATGCAAAGAGGTTTTGAACTTCAGGCAATGAATTCAGCTCATCCTTGTCAAGTCAGAAACCACACACATGCCAGTTTCCCATGCACTTCCCATGATTCCTGTGAACATTTAACCTAATGAACTACCAAACCTGAGCACTGTCCAAGTGATTAATATTTCAAATGTCTGAAATTACCAAAGAAAAACACACAACCAGCTCTGGAGAAAAGTGATACCTTTCCCTAACTTTTTTTTTCTTCTTTTAACAGAAGTTACAGTTTCAGCAGAGAAATAGTAACAAAACTTTTAACTTTTGTTTTTAATAGAAATATTTACTAGTAGACACAGAAACACCTATTGCTACAAACGAAGAGAAATAAGTTTTTTAAAATAAACTTCCTCAAACTTACGTGCTTTCTCCATTTATGCAGGGTAAGAAAGGATTTTTACCATGTGTTAAATGTGTTTTCTTCCCCTCCCGGAAGCAGAGCTTGCAATACAACCACCAGACAAACAAAAGGCTATCAAACATTTGAGCAGAATTTTTAGCTCTAACTCCTGATTGTATGTACATCGTGGTCTGAAGCTGGTAACCACTGCCCTTAGTGAAGCCAGAAAGTAAAGACTTGACAGGTTTCCTGAGGCTGAGCAGACACCGTTGTTGCAATACTATTAAAGCCAGTAACAGAACTGGGAAGAGTGACCTGACCCAAAAGTCACCTTCTCGTTTGTAAGGTGAATGTAAAGGAAGCAGCACAGCTCTGCTTCTCCTTTGGGACCGCTGTGTCAGGACTGCCAAACGCACTTAAACTTGGACTGAGCAGGAGCACAGCATAATTACCTTCCCCTGCTCTTACTGCATTTCTCTTTGTAATTATCCAAAGGCCTCTGCACAAAGCCTACCCAAAGGCTTGCAGAAGGAGCCTGGAAAGGAAAGCCAGATCAATAGCTGAGATAAGAAGAGTGATGTGCTTCACAAAGCAAACAAACCATAAAAAATGAAGGTTTTTTCCTTACTTAAGTGCTACCTTTGTTTATCATCTCAAATATTTAAAGCTAAAAAACAGGTCTCAAAAACACTCCCGGAGCTTTATCACTGCACTTTAATTCCTTAAAGGTACAAGAAATTCCTAATTTTCTTTGAAAGATGAATGAAACACTTCAGTATGGTATTTATAATGATAACACACCTGATACTTAAGCATTATTTGGATAAAGATGGTCTCAAAGATACAAAAATAGTGTGACAACAATTCTAAACGTTCATCTCAAGGCAACAAAATAGGGACACATATGCAGAGCAAACAGTGTTCTAAGCTTTCCTTACAAATTCCAAGTCACTTGAATATGTAATTTTCAGTGTTTGAAACAGTATCTAATCTCCTAACATTCATGTCCAAAAATAGTCTTAAAGATGTATTTTCCAAGTCTACTAAAACTGTATATATAAATATGAAAAATGGGTGTATATATGAATAAGTATGTATATACTATTTAACAAATCATACATCTATACATAAAGCTAAAAGACGACCAGAAAGGCTTAAATAATCCAAAATCCAACATTTATATGCATAATTTCATCTCCCTACCTCCCATCCCGGAAGGTATTCTGCAAGCATTCTGTGTTCTAGAACCTCGTGCAGGTAACTGCAGTGAGCACAGATCTGAGCAGTCAAGCTGATAATGGAAGTGTAACACAGAATCTCATCTTTTTTTGTTTCTGAAAACTTACCCACTGCAACAACTTCTCTACTAAGTCCTGTATCTAAATTCTAGTGTTTGCTGCTCAAAGCAGCCAGCCAATCTAATGGAATCTAACTCCAAGTAAGAGATTCCAAAGGCTTGGCTGCATGCATGCAAGCATGGCAAACCCATCAGTTTAGGCAGTTCAGCAGTCCAGGAGCCTCAGCTGTGCCTCTGGTTTAATGACTATATGTTTTATCTGTTCAACAGGCTCCTGACAGCTGTCACACCTGCTTTAAAATGAAGGTATTGAAGTGGACTTTGGGTGTCCTGCTGTTCCTGCTGCTGTCTATCGGGCGCTGCACGGAACAATCCACGCCGAGTAAGACGGCCCAGCAGAGGCAGCCCCGCTCAGCAGACGGGGCAGAGGAAGGGAAGAAATGCGGTTACACCTTCCTGGTCCCAGAACAAAAAATCACAGGGCCAATCTGCGTGAACACGAACGGCCCGGGCGCTGGGAGCAGGAGAGACGAAGTCACCAGGATGGACATCGAGAACCTGAAGGATGTGCTGAACAAGCAGAAGCGGGAGATCGACATCCTGCAGCTGGTAGTGGATGTGGACGGGAACATCGTGAACGAAGTGAAGTTACTGAGGAAAGAAAGCCGGAACATGAACTCCCGTGTGACCCAGCTGTACATGCAGCTCCTGCACGAGATAATCCGAAAGCGCGACAACTCGCTCGAGCTTTCCCAGCTGGAAAACAAAGTCCTCAACGTTACCACAGAAATGCTGAAGATGGCAACGAAATACAAGGAGCTCGAAGTGAAATACGCGGCACTGACCGACCTGGTAAACAACCAGTCTGCGACCATCTCGCTGCTGGAGGAGCAGTGCCTGAGGCTCTTCTCGCGCCAGGACAGCCACGGGGCCCCGCCGCTCGTGCAGGTCGTGCCGCAGCACATCCCCAACAGCCAGCCCTACAGCCCCGTCCTGCTGGCAGGCAACGAGATACAGCGGGACCCGGGCTACCCCCGCGACAGAGATGTCAGGCCACCGCCCGACCCAGCCACTGCTCCTACAAAGAGCCCTTTCAGAGTACCACCTCTGGCTTTGATTAACGAGGGTGAGTTACCTGCCACTATTTATCTAAGCTGAGA
This sequence comes from Machaerirhynchus nigripectus, assembly GCA_013397975.1. Classification (NCBI taxonomy): domain Eukaryota; kingdom Metazoa; phylum Chordata; class Aves; order Passeriformes; family Dicruridae; genus Machaerirhynchus; species Machaerirhynchus nigripectus. Next base: position 1,016,879 of record VZRQ01010229.1, on the reverse strand, counting down.
TGTCTCCATTTCGGAGGGAAACTGTCCCGACTGTAGAAACAGAAGGAAGAACTGAAAGTACCTGGTACAGCTCGCTCTTGCCTCTGATTTTGTCTCTCCCTTTCACCTCCCAGGGAAAGCTTTAGTTTTCCAAATGGCCTAAATCTCCATAAGATGAATTTGTTGAAATGGCTGATACTCAGAAATTCAATCTGAACTATTTTCACCTTTAAGTCACAAAGTATTGGGGGTTCTCTCCTCAGCTGGGTTTGAGTCACAAAAATATGAAAATTCAGTACTAGCATAACCTTTCTAATATTTACCCATTTCTTTGATGATGCCTGCTAGCTACATGTTACAGTAGCTGGCAAGGGTGAATAAGACAAACTAATTCATTCTAAAGAAATTAAGTAATTCTAAGTTTTTGTCATTTATACTTACATGTACACATTTGCCAGAAGAAAATTCTACTAGAAGAATTTTCATCCTTCTATTCTGACCTGCTTTAAAATGAACATCTAAATCCACCAACACAGTCATGCAATGAGTCTCTAAGTGTTTAGTTGAAATATTCAAGAGTGGCAAGTTTGAAAGGATTAATTGGATCAAGGCTGGATCCAACTGGAGGCACTCAGCTTTGAAAATTTAAAATCAGTAACTACATTCCCAGTAACCTCATGCCAGTAGGGGATGGCAAGTTAAACTAAAACCATAAACATCATGAAAATACATTCAGAGACTGTATCCCATCTTCACGTATTGCACTCTTCAGGTCATTACATAAATGCATGTATCACTAGGAATCAGAATTAGTGACAAGACAATTAACTACCTCTGAGCTGCCCTGAACTCTGTCATGTTTCTCACTTCATTAAACTCATGACAGAACTGCAATTTAAAAAAATTGAGGGATTCAGAAAACCAAGTATTGCTCAGACATCCCTTTGAGTGCTTGCTCTTGGCTTCTGTTAGCACAGCAAAAGGGTTTGGTGGCGGGTTTTGTGTTTAGGTGGCTGTTTTGTTTTTGTTTCTTTCAAGCTGCTTTTAGTCACAGCTAAAAGTTCAACTTGGTTCCTAAGATGAAGCCAGCCATTGATTTGTGACTGCTCTGCAGCATTATGACCAACCAGCTGCTGATGTAAAGAACAACTATTTTTATCCAAGGTCTGCAGAAAGTTCAGGCACGAGCCCAAGCACAATGCGAGATGTCGTGCGAATTTCGGTGGCACACCGCGACACACAGGAAACAGTTGGTATCAAAGCACTGCACTGATGTCTGGTCAGACAGCACAAGTACAATTCTAAAACAAGCCACGACTTCCTGCTTCCCAGCAAACCCTCGCTTCCAGGTTCTAAACACCTTTTTCTCAATACACGCCTGCTGCACACGCAAAACGAGGCAATAGCACTAAGTATTAGCCTCTAAATTATCTACCCTGGTGTTCACTAACCCCTCTGCCCCTAAAAGTTCAGAGCTGGAACCCACTTTTGGAAGAAGGGAACACAAAGAAATCTTAGGAAGCTTATTCTAACATTACTCACCTTCCTTTAATACTGGATTCTTGAGCTGGAAGTTTAAGTGTTTCTTGCAGTGCTTGGGAAAAGGAGGGCTGAGAATTGCCACAGCTGGCAGAGCGTCAGTCAGCACAGCCAACACTTGTACACTCCAACACAGTGCCCAGTTACTACCCCCGATTTTCAAAATTAAGGTAACCAGATTTAATGGTGCACAGAATCAAAAGTATGTCATAGAAGAAACAACTCCATGGTTAAAAGATAAAGGTTATTTATAATTTATAAAGATATCAAAAAAGACCACTGAAAACCAGACAGTCCCAATTAGAAACAGGCCTGTTAAAGATTTATGTCAGAATAAATACCTGAACGTACTAACAAATACTTGCATGCAGCAGATGGGTCAGGAAGGTCAACGTGCATCTTAATATCGTGGGTCGTGGGTGGAGAGTAAAATGCCAAATATATGGAGAACAAAAGGATGAAGTTCTATTTCCTGAGTATGGTGGTTAATTTGTATAAAAATTGCTCTAAAAATTGAGAAAGATTAATGTATCTGTGAATTGTAGTTCTCACACTTACCTTAATACTTGGAATAATAACCAGTGACCCCCAAAATTACTGCCACTAGTTTTGCAAAAAGCAGTTTCAAGGTAATGAAGTACTTGAAAATTAGACACACCCTGCCCCCTGTTTCTAATACCTCTTGGTTAACAATGCAGCTTCTTTTTTTTAATATATGTTCAGTTTTATTTTTGACTTTTCCTCTACTAATGCCCCCAAAATACTCTCTATGAACCTTACACAAGCACAACTTCTGTATCATCTTTTCAGGACAACATTTGGCATCTCAAAATTGGATTCAGCCATCAAGTTATCAAGCTTTTAACTTAAAATATTTAATCCCTTTCCTCCTCTACTTCATTTAATTTAGCACTGAATATGATCTGCACTAAATCGTACATCTAAGCCACAATTTTTGAAGTGAAATATTTAACAGATTATCTTTTCAGAGTATTTCTGACTTATTACTGTCTCAGTGACTTAGTGTGCACAGACTGTTACAAAAGACTAGGTGTGCACGAGATACTTATTTCTTACATAAACTATAAAACCTGTAAGATTTTAAACAGAAAATCATGCTTTTTTCATCAGTCAGACCTCCACCCACAGCAGCACTGTGGAGAATCTCTCCGTTTCACAAACCTCAGTATTTCCACTGAACAAGATCAGTTCTTATAACGTGAGCTTGAAATAATTATACATAACAAAGAATTTACTTCACTAAAAGGATTCATGGCTATACACCAAAAATTCTGGGATATGTTGGGTTTCCTTACATTCACAGCAGAAGTCTATTACCCCTACCACAACATTAACTCACGTTAATGCACACACACAAAGCTGAGCATCGAAGCACACAAGTTGCATCCTGTGAACTTACAGCCAGCTGAACTCCAGAAGTGATCCAAGTATTATCTAAAACAGACTGGTACAATTCTGTCTGCCTTAAAAACTAATTAAAATGACTCCAAGCATCTGCTTGGGTCTCTCATGTTAAAACAAGTGCTCAATTCCTCCTCCAGTGATAGTCACGTGGGAGAGTACCCAGATAATAGCAGATCTAATTAAGCTATTCCTAATGTTCAATTAACATTACAAAAGATAAGGCTTCTTTGTTTATACTTTTCCTAAAGCAATAGTTGTTTTACAACAATACTTCTGGAACAACATCCCTGTCAGTTACAGAGCACCCAAACTGACTTCAGACAGTTCTAGGAATGGGAATGCCACCCAGCTTAGCCCAGGAAATTCTCAAACCCCTGGACAAACTCCGCAATATTCACCATTTACATGGAATTTTTAATTGTGAACAAGGGGGGAAGAAAGCACTTGTATACCAAAGGTACAGGATTTGTTTCCTATGGTGCCACTGCTGGCACTGGGAGAATGAGAGAGCCACCACAATGCTGACAGTGCAGCAGTGCTTACAGCAATGGCTCAGCGGCTGTGACGCTCCTCTCACAGCCAGAAGCTCCTCATCAGACACACAAGCTTCATGCACTCTCAGTAATATGAAATGCTTTATGGATTCTTGCTAATTACATACTTGTCCAACAGGCAACTGCTACCCAAAAATCTAGAAAAGTGTGATTTTCAGCTTGTTTTTGTCACACAAACTTCATCTGCTGTGAAGGTCCCTTTCCCTCAGCCTCCACTTTTGACTGAAGAATAACCCCAGCAAATGTCTTCTATGCTGCTTTGCACATGAGCTGTTTCTGTGACTGATGAGTTCTCTCTGAACTTCCAAGGAGATTTGAGAAAATAAGCCCTCTGGAAGGAGAGGAAAGCTGTAGCTAATTTATTTTCAGATGTACTGAAAAGATGTACTGAGTTTTCAAATACATTTAGGGCATCCACCACTAACTAGTCATTAGAAAACACTTTGCTTTTCATTAGTAAATTACAGTTTCTCTAAGCCAACTGAAGTAATGACACACACACACAATTTTTTTTTCCTAAAAAGCAGAAAATAAAAACATTACCAAAATCTGAAAGGTGAACTAGGCAAGGTTTCAGAGACATGTAAGCTGCATCCTTCTCAGAGAATGACCAGATGGTCTACTCTAAGTATTATTTGTAAAATCACTATTCACATGGACTAAAATAGAGCTTCCAAGCAGCACTCACAACAGCAACAGCAATTTTGTGCAACCACAGCCCTGAAAACAAACATGTGAGTCCTTTTAGCCCAAAAATCCTTCTCCATTGCTTGCTCATTTCCTTCCTCAGTATCCATCTACACACATCACACCAGGATGACACATGAAATATAAAAAGATTCCCATCCACAGTTAACAGCCCAATCCTCAAACTGGCTAAGTACGTAACGGCAGAACATTATGCAGCGTAAGAATTCTCTCTGACTAAATTCCAAGCCTATACACTCTGTGAGTAAATATTTCTTACAGCAACTCTCAAACTACTTATATATTCAGAAATAGGGAGGGTTGGTTGGGTATCCCGAGTTTGTTTTGGTTTTGACTTCTACCAGTTTCAAATCGGTACACCAGAAAATGAAGCAAATTGATGTCTGCCTTTTGTAAAAAAAAAAAAAATAAAATAGGTAATGAAAAAAAAATGATAATGTTTTTCAGCATCAAGAGCCAGAGTATAAAGCTTTGCCACAGCAGACAAAAAACTCTGGGTGTTGGTAACCAAAGTCCATTATTTGTTTAGCAAAATGAAGTTTATGTTCAAAAATGTATGGAGAGAGGATATAGACATGTTTGTTTGTATACACAATTAATCTCAGGCTAACTTTTTTGCACTGTTTGCCATGGTAGGTTTATACCTTAACTGAATTACTGACTTTCCATTACAAAATATTCCTGGACAATGGGCACTGCACAGCCAAGCCTGAAGGTTTACAGTATTTCTTTTCCAAAAGGTCCATTCAAAGACTGCCAGCAAGCCAGGGAAGCTGGGCACGCCAGCAGCGGGATTTACATGATCAAACCCGAAAACAGCAACGAGCCAATGCAGCTCTGGTGCGAGAACAGCCTGGACCCCGGAGGATGGGCAGTTATCCAGAAGAGGACAGATGGATCTGTCAACTTTTTCAGGAACTGGGACAGTTACAAGGTAAATTCTAGAATGCAGAAAATCAGTGGGCAAAGAAAGGTGACTGCAAAGAGTGATCATCCCCAGAGGCAAACACACTTCAGTGGGAATGTCCCATTTCCTCAAAGCACAGCCACCTTTGCACGAACCTGCCTGCCTGCCCCAGCCTGGGTTTGTAATGCACCACACAGCTGGGACACGTGTGGCTCTAGACAGCGCCTGGGAAGTCATTTATTACAAACTGAGCACCTGACTTTGATTAACGCCCTGAGAACTACCGTGAGCACTTGTAAAGCTCCACTGTCTCCCTTATGAAGAAGCAAACTCAGCCAGCGGAATTAGTCATTTAAACACAATAATAGATTTACTGGATCTGGGGCTCAACTTAAAAATAGTCTTATAATGAATTAAAGGAAATAATTTCCACCTGTTAACTCAGGTTAGAAATCTGAAGATGTGAGGCTGGTGAAGGGAAACACATTGCTGTGTGTTACTGTGATATTATGCACTAGCAGGCAGAATGTCTAGGATGACAAGAGGATGCTGCTCTGGAGTAATTACCTGCTAAACAGGAAACTTGAGGATCATCTGGCTGAGGTGGTAATAATAATAACAATGTAAACAACAACATCACATAGGACACAAATTAATGTGAGGATTTTTGCTTCTCGCATTCTTGGAATTCAGAGATTCAAATATGAATCCTTAAACCAGTAACAACTAAAACAATTATTCAGTAAACAAACAAACAAATAAATAAATATGCAACGTCTTTACTTCTCGGAGCAGTATGTGGTTGGTTTTGGAGTTGTTAAACGTTCTAAAATGTTTTAAGGCATTTATGGAGTGCCATAACAGCAACCATAAACATTTTGAACATAATGCAACACCAAACAACACTGGTTTACTTGAGGAAAGGAGGCAGCGGATAGGAAATATCACTTCACAGCTAATGTGCTGGTAGTCTGCGATTTGAAAGAAAAAATGTTTTTATATTTCATTTCTAATAAATCCTGTGAACAACACGGAGGAATTGTGTGATTAAATTCACAGTAAAAACCAACACTAGTTGCAGTACAAAAGCAACAGGAAGTTATTTGCCTTGAACATTGAGACTGGTGATCCGTAAATACCTTTTTCAACCTGGAAATACAACCTAAAATTCCATTATTCACCCATTATTGCCAATCCCCTTAGCTTTGTCAAGAAATAGGTTGTTTCAGTTTCCCTATTCTCCCTCCCTTTTATCTTAAAAAGAGGAGGACAGCAAGAACACAGATGTTCTGCCACCATCACCGGTTCCTGGCAGCATCTCATGCAGCTTAGCAGTCCCAGTGCAGAAAATAAAGCATTAATAGACCTAAATGCATGGGCTGAAGTCATTCAGAAGTTTAGAGGCTTTCAGTACCCAAGCTCCACCGGTTTATAACGCTCCTGCTGATGCGTGTTTTAACAAACACAGAAAACCAAGCTAACAGCACCTTCTGATCTTCTTTTGCACAGAAAGGATTTGGGAACATCGATGGAGAGTACTGGCTGGGACTAGAAAATATCTACATGCTCACCAACCAGGATAACTACAGACTGCTGATCGAGCTGGAGGACTGGAGCAACAAGAAGGTCTACGCCGAGTACAGCAGCTTCCGCCTGGAGCCCGAGAGCGAGTTCTACCGCCTGCGCCTGGGCACGTACCAGGGCAACGCGGGCGACTCCATGATATGGCACAACGGCAAGCAGTTCACCACGCTGGACAGGGACAGGGACACGTACTCGGGTAAGGAATGCAGCAGGGCAGTGAGAGCAGTTCCCCCGCTGGACAGGGACAGGGACACGTACTCGGGTAAGGAATGCAGCAGGGCAGTGAGAGCAGTTCCCCCGCTGGACAGGGACAGGGACACGTACTCGGGTAAGGAATGCAGCAGGGCAGTGAGAGCAGTTCCCCCGCTGGACAGGGACAGGGACACGTACTCGGGTAAGGAATGCAGCAGGGCAGTGAGAGCAGTTCCCCCGCTGGACAGGGACAGGGACACGTACTCGGGTAAGGAATGCAGCAGGGCAGTGAGAGCAGTTCCCCCGCTGGACAGGGACAGGGACACGTACTCGGGTAAGGAATGCAGCAGGGCAGTGAGAGCAGTTCCCCCGCTGGACAGGGACAGGGACACGTACTCGGGTAAGGAATGCAGCAGGGCAGTGAGAGCAGTTCCCCCGCTGGACAGGGACAGGGACACGTACTCGGGTAAGGAATGCAGCAGGGCAGTGAGAGCAGTTCCCCCGCTGGACAGGGACAGGGACACGTACTCGGGTAAGGAATGCAGCAGGGCAGTGAGAGCAGTTCCCCCGCTGGACAGGGACAGGGACACGTACTCGGGTAAGGAATGCAGCAGGGCAGTGAGAGCAGTTCCCCCGCTGGACAGGGACAGGGACAGGGACATGTACTTGGGTAAGGACAGCAGCAGGGCTGTGAGAAGCGACTCACGGGTATTCCATTGGTTACACCACCTCAGAAAGTATGGCATTGTGCACAAAAGTAGGTAAATTCTGGTAAAATAACCCTACTGGAAGATGCTTCCAATCAATGATGATAAAAGCCACGTTGGCAGGGCCCCCTTCGAGCCCCTGCACCTGTCAGAAATTCAAAATCTATGACCCTCACTGACAACACACTGCAGCAGTTTTCTGTTTAGCTCATCACTTGCACGTGACTCTGCAGTCAGAATATCTGTCCAGGTGCTCTCTGAGTAGGGCTGCTCCCACATGATCACCAGGAACTAAAGCCTCTGAAGAGCATGAAAGGAACTGAAGTGTGCAGAGGTTTAGTTATGTACCAACACTTAAGAAAGGGGCACATCACTGGGTTTGTGTACTCTGTAAAGCTCTCTTCTTTTTTTAGATTCCCTCCAGTTTTTCCCTTGCAGTAAAAGAAAGGTTGGGGAGTGCAATACTTCAGCTGCTTTTCCTCAGTTGTCAGTAACCATAAAGCTGGACAAATCCTGCAAACTCTTAGACAAGCCTGTAACAGTAAAAACACAAGTTACAAGCAGCTCTTTGTGGAAGCGTGGCTCCGCGTGCTGCTCAGGGCTGTATCAATTCACATTGCTTCCACTCGAGTATTTCTAAACAGCACATAACCCGAGTTCCTTGGCTGTTAGCTCATGGAGAAGCAGTGCTGGCAGGCTGAGAAGAGTTCTCTCCTTTGTTTTCAGCTGTCACATTAAAGACCATGTCAGTAACGCCCCCGCCCCCAGCAAGGGCTGCTGTCACAACAGAATTTATAATTTAGGAAGAACAGCGAGATGTGGCCACAACAGGCCATGAAGCACTTCCGAGCTGCCTCTGAGAATGAGCCCCAGTATGAACACATTTGGTAATCTCCATTTCTCCTGCCTAAAGCTGAGGTTCACCCCTGTTCCTCTGTTCCACAGGAAACTGTGCTCACTTCCACAAGGGCGGCTGGTGGTACAACGCGTGTGCCCACTCCAACCTCAACGGGGTCTGGTACCGAGGAGGCCACTACAGGAGCAAGTACCAAGATGGAATATTTTGGGCTGAGTACCGGGGAGGTTCCTACTCCTTGAAAGCAGTTCAGATGATGATCAGACCTATAGACTGAGGAGGGAAATCCCACAGTGCTCCCATAAAAACTTCTCAGTGTTCGAGTCCAAGAAAAATAAAATATTACTTTTTAATCATTATTTTGCACAATCTGCCCCTGCAAAAAGCAGGTCTACAGTTTTCCTGTCTTCTTTCCCCTGTCATGTTCCCCTCTCCGTTTTTAGGACCCTTCTCTACTGTGACAGACGGTGTTTGTTTTAAACACACATTCACAAAAGCAGATGTTTTGTGCTTGCAAAGCATATTTATCTTTTGTTCAAGATCAACGTACTTTATGTAAACAGTCAAAGCTGGTAAAAAAATTCCAGATCTTTGACAAGATATAAGCTTTTCCAGCTCAAAAAGCTATGCTTTTTCAGGTTAGCTCAACCCTTAAATGTAAATATGTGAAATGACATTGTCTTGCTTTAATGTGAAAATTGATTAGTTATTTAACAATTTATTTAAAAATGTTGGTATTACTTTTAATGAAAAATTTGACTTCACATTACTGTTCGATATTTACTCCAAGAACCTACATAAAAAGTTGGAGACATTTTAGCTTTGCTGGCAGAGAAAGATTTTTGCAACAAATAATTATTTCAAAATGAAGAGGCAAATTAAACACAAAATACAGAAATTCTTAAGGAATTCTCTACACTGCTAAGATCTCCAAGTCCTACCCTCTGTAAAGATTTAGGCAAAATGTTCCTCGCTTAAGAAAATTAATTGTATGAAATTATTGATAAACTTGAGACAATCAAATTACTTGGTACTTTTTTACTTTCAACCTCCATATTCAAGCTAATTAAACTTTGAGCTTAAATGGCAAAACTGAAAGTCCTGATATTAAAATCATGACTTGACACCTCTGTGCTCTAATTAGGAGTGATGAGGGCTGACCAAGCATTCACACATAGTAATTGAGAGAAGTCTCTGAATATGGGAAGTTTTCCTCCAACACAGCTTTCTGCTCCCACAGTAAAACAAAGGTTAGAAATCACCTCTGAGTGTGTTCTCCCTGGCATCCCACACTTGGGCTGCTCTTTTGACACACACATTTCCCTTCCCTTACACCTACACAACTTTTGATACTGCCTGCACTAAATTTTATCTTCTAGGTATCAGATTTCCACTGGAATTAATACGTAATTTAAGAAATTAATTTGAAAATACTTTTCCAACATTCAACAAAAGATATAGCACACAAAGATTCAAAGTAAGATACTTCCAAAATCAGATACAACAGAATATTTGCTTTAGGTACCAGAATCTCAAACCTAAAGCTTTCTTCTGTAACATAAAATTATTTAGTAACTGCACTTATAGCCACACAGGTTGCCTAATTTAATTCTGTAGTATGTAAAACTGAATACACTGTTCTGAATTGTAACCAATGTGCTTGTTTAGCACCTCATATGTGCCTTCAGGCTTTTAAGGAACTTTGTCCCTATTTAAAATAAGAAACCATAATAGCCAAAAGAATAATCTAGTATTATTGTTATGTTAAATTAGTCAGTATCAATTACTATGCAAAGCCTCATATGTAGTTCAGAGGAGAAAAACCAGCATTCTGCTTTCAGAACATAGTCTCTGGAGTAGATAAAGCTTCATTGATAATGTATGGCTGCAAGGCTTGTAGTTAAATCTTGGGTCAGAGATCAAAGCCAACCAGTTCCACCAATATTTAATTGGGGTTGGCGGCGGTGGGGAATCAGTCCCAGCATATTCCATTCCCAAATTCCAAGAATTTTAACTGACACAAATGTTTACAATTACAATTCTGACATTGTTCTTCATATAAGGAATATTTGTTTGTTACAAATATCATACAGACCTCATTGATTGAGTGTCCTGCAAAACGTTTTTTAATTGCAAATGCTTAAAATTCAGGCTCTCTATAGTCTGTTCTTTTTTCTCTATGGTAGCTGGATAGAAGAGCAGTTCAGGTAAACTTAAAAAGGGAAAATGCCTTCCAAAACATTCCTTTAATGATCACTTTTGACAGCTTTTAGTTCATTCAACCGGCAGATTTCCTCTCCTTGGCAGAGGGCATATTTTACCTCAAGAATCTCTTGCCTGCTACAAAAACAGTGTTTGTTTATTCAGTGCACTCAGTGAAAGGTGTACTTTGCAGAAACCCCAAAGCAAAATTAGCTTGCACTCAGCCTTTTAATTAAATCTTATATATTAGACATCTAAAAAGTGAGCCTTCCCCAATTTAAAGTTGCAGGATGACGTTAACTAAACATTATTACAAAATACACCCAGAAACCTCGGACTGTGCAAATGCTGTGCTCTGAGAGGAAAGACTTAATTAAGTCTCCAATTTAAGATTACGAGGAAGGAAAGCATAGCATGTCTTTTTCAGGTTGGTTCCTACTCTGTACAATAATTCACTTTCAAATGCTTGTAACTCTATCAGTTTGTAGCTTTGGGGCTGAATTTTCTAAGCAGGGTGAATGACTTTAAAAGTTCAATGTTTTCTCTCACACTTTTTCTTTTGAAAGAAGAATTTTTGAAAAAAAGAGGCTCTAGCATCCCTCAGGCCTCTTGACCTGGGCATTTAGAAGCAGTCTGTCTGGGAGGGATAAAGCCTTCACCATTCCTCTACCATCAGTTCAAATTTAACCAGGCAGACCTCAAGAGGGTTCAACTTATACGAAACCTGAAACACGGTTTTCACATGTATTTCCAAAATCTGCTGCAAGCACTATCACTGAAGCAGCTGAATATTCCTCAGATGAATACTTAATAACCTGTTTTCAGCTTTTCTGTTTCTGGCTATAACTCCTCAAAGACAGCTATAAGAAAAATATCTCACAAGGTAGTACTGCTTAGTTAAATAAAAATCTTACTTCTCAAGATACGGCTCAGTTGTTTCATTGTGCAATCTCCAATTGATCAGAACTCTGGAATGAGACTCCCTTGGAGAACAGGGCTTTATTCTAAGGTGAAATATACCATCACATACACAGCTCCCATTTGCTGGCTGCTTTAGCTGCCTGGGTGATGCAGCACTGATGACATATCCCACGCTGTGCATCAAGGGCTGGGTGATGAACAGCTTTCTGGGTGTTGCACAGCCTTTCACACTCACATGTAAGTAGGCGGGTGCACACTGATGATGTGCTGCTCCCACCTGCATTTCTACAATTCTGCAATCAGGTCACAATCATTGCTGCAAGAGGCTGAGAAACATTTTTATTTCCCCCTCCCAGTTAAATGTGGAGGGACATCATTATCTTGTCCACACAGCTGTGAGCCATGGAAATAAGACAAACTGTACTTCAGGGGCTCCACTCCTCTTGCAAAAACCACACCACTGAAGCTTTCTCTTATAATGCCATGATGGCCATGAAAAAAAATCTACACCTGCATCTGGTGTGTGGCTGCATAAGGGCAAAACATTCATCCTCGAAATTGCAGCTGTAATTCCTTTATATGCTCATTTTCCCTATGACCTTCCATACAGGGCTCTCCATGACCAGGGCCAGCGTTTCTCTGGAGGGGATTTGCAATGGTAAATTTAATTGTGTGGCAAGTCGGATGCTCTGCACTCTTCCAAAGAGCATTTGGGGGGAGCGTGGCAGCTGCTGATCTCCCCACCAAGAGTGAAGAAAGCCCCACTCCTCCATGAGAGGGAACGGTGCTCCTGAGGAATCCCTTCCCAGCACATGCCATGATCACCATTTCCATCTGCAGGCCTCTAGGCAGGCTTGTCTAAGGGTTTTAAACCAGGAGCAGTGCTACTCCCTTACAGACTCCTGCAGCAGGAGTATTCCTTTTAGGAACTGTAACCTACCACTGATAACCTCAAGACAGTAAGATAAACAAGCAATTTAAGTTCCTTCTGTTCTGTATGACTCTTACATTAGTAAAAATGCCTTGGGAAGGAAATGGAAGAAATAACAAATTTATCCAGGTCTTAGCAGAGATTAAAGCTTTCATCAGATGAGAAAATTTGGACTCAGCTATCAATCCTCCAGAGTGGATCCAGATTTATCACGACTGTATGTTCAAGGCAATTTTGTTCTTTTTGCCACTTTTTTAAACTGCACAAAATTAATTTTAGATGGAGCGCACCAGTGGGAATCTGCTATTCCTCTGGAGACTTAAAAAAGGCTTGAGGATATCCCTCATGTCACTACTAAGAACTGGTATCACCTGAAACAAGGTCACAACACATGCTTTTAACTACAGCCGGTCACAGGAAAGAGCATCCCTTTCTAAATAGAAAAGCATTATGTATTTCACTTCAAGCTATCAAGTCAAGCCCAAAGGTTATTCTATTGCAGAAGTTAGACAAGAAGCTGCTACTTATTGGGGAAACATCTGTGACTGAACAAAACTTAAAAACTGTTTCCCAGTATTTGGCTTGGAAGTTTTATATCCGGGAAGAAACCAGTTTGATGCTAGCTTCATGTTTCAAAAGTCATGGCATATGGGTAAAAAGCATCAGCATAGGAAGCATTTCAGAACTATGGATCTTGTGTCTGTACTGTCTGTGCACCCAGGGTGGGAAAGCTACCTGGTTCATCACATTACAGAATGCTTGGCTTCTTTTTTGCACCTTCCAGTTCAGGCCCTGCATGCCAAACACTACAGGGCATTAAAATCTGGTCCCCCCACAGTGAAGCCTTTTTTTCTATTTCTGTATCAAGCATGTAAAATTCAACCAATTCATCCTGAAGAAGTTAACAGCCCAGCTGAGTAAAGGAAGTATCAAACTTCAGGAACAAAGAGATTACAGCTTAATGGGCCTTAATGACCACAAGAGCTCATCTTGAATTCAGGTGTAAGAGCAACTTCTTGTCTGCAAAAAACGAAAACTTGGATACACAGCTCCTTAATTTTATGTGATTACCAACATCTAATGAAGCAAAAGCTACATTAAAAACCACACACTAATCATTTTAATGTCTGTTTCGTTTAAGTAACACTAAATTAGCTTGACAACAAAACCAACACATATTAAATGCATTTATCTTGTTTTTAGATACACAGGAATACAATTTACTAAAAATCATTCCATAAAGCTGAGTCAGTTACAACAACCCAGTTTCTCTTGTCACACTGGTGTATATTAAATGCAGCAGTATCTCCAGATTTTACCATGTTCCAAACTCTAAGTTCTGTATTTATTTCTCTCAGAGGCTGGTGATTTATAGCTTCTCATAAATGAAAAGCCATCATTACTAGAACAGTCATGTATTTAGTATTTAGGAGGGCTAGCAGGCATAACAATTGAAGTACTTCTCCAGAAGTCAGTGTATCTGTAAAACACGTGGCAAAATAGTTACCTAGAAAACTGACACTGTGTGTAAAACCTGCAGTGTTTCTGAGGTTTAAGAGGTATTTTCTTTCTGAGGTTCTGTCCTGCCACATACAGAGCTGTCCAGAATCACCTTGGGTTGTAGATTCTTCACTGAAGTACTGAAAGAGTTTCATGAATGCTTAAAAGATGGTGTTTAGCTTGTGTAACTACTGGAGAAAGGCCACAACTTACCTAAATAGGGAATACAAGGAGTCATCTTCAAGCTGCTGATATAGTCTCTAAGCCTTTTGTAATTATCTTCTTTACTCATAACATATTCCAGCTTGTCAAAGGTGGCTTTATCCTTCCGACTCAGTAACTAGGGAAAGAAAAAAGAAGGCAAATGCAGGTGAGTTTGACCATTATGATTTCTCTTTTACCCTTACAGGCACAGATTTCCACTTCCCCATTGTTGTTGCTGTTACTGGTGTGCAGGTTTTTTCCGGGTTTTCTTTTTTGTTTTGTTTTGTTTGTTTTTTTAACTCAACTGCTTCAAAATTACATCATTTACTCCTTAAGGAGAAGCACTTCGTTTACAAGGAAAAGCAGCTGTTCTGGCTGGTAAATTTAAAAATACTCCTAAAAATGAAACAGGTGAAACTGCTGGTGTCCTGGAGGAGCCTTCTGCAACAATGTAAGTTAGCAAAGGGCTAGTTTAGCTAACACAACTCCAGGTGCTGTCCACATAGGAGCACTCATGCCAGTAACCCTTTCACTGATCACCCATTAGTGTGTTGGCCTGGGATGGGATGGAGTCAGTTCTCTTCACAGTGGCTAGTATGGGCTGTACCTTTTTGTGCTGAGAACAGTGCTGCTAACACAGACATGTTCTTGTTATTGCTGAGCAGTGCCTCTGCAGAATCAGGGCCCTTTCTGCTCCACACACCACACCATGGCATATGTTACCATTTCTTCATCAGATACCCCGAGAAATTTTATACTAATCCAGCTTCACAAAAATAAAATTTTCAAAATACCCTCTTATTCTTGAATTGAGATCCATCTCAAATAATAATTTTCCAAACAAACCAATGCCATTAAGTTCTGATAAACAGCTTTACCTAAACTACAATTTCAAAAATAATGAGTACAGATATGCACATACCCATGTACTTGAAGGTCTGGAAAAGAGTAAGGATTTTACCTGTGTTTTTTTTACAAAGGGTCATGGACTTGTATTCTTCTGCCAATTAGCAATTTTACTGCCTCTTAATATTACAGAAACGTCCACTTTGAACAGAAACCTGAAAAGTCATGGTTCTCCTTCATTATCCATTCCTCCTGCCTCCAATACCTTCCTCTGATAGAAGTAACAGCAGCCAAGCTCTCTTTGTAAGATTGGGAAGGTAAGTTAAGATATTTTCAAAACATCTTGCTGGACTGCTGCTGCAAAACTGCCTCAAAGTCTTCATTTCAACTCAGAGTCAGAATTTAGCACAGGGTGTAAGGCGTTCCCATCGAACATTCTGGCAGGAGATTCAGCGTTCCAAGTCCCAGGCACAACCTCTCCCCTACAGTGCAGTTACAAGGGTCAGGTCACTAAATTTCACTTCAGTTAAAGATCAACCTAGGTGAGTTTGACAGAAGTGAAGTCTCCCTTCTGTAAATTCGCCTTTGAAATGTATTATTTTTATTTACATTTCCTATATCCAACTCTTCACGAGGACAGACAAACTAAACAACTGGCTTTCAGGAGCAAGGCACTTGCTGAAAGTGAATTGTTTCCCAAGACACTGACCATTGACATTCCAACAATTAATTGGCATCTTTAATTTAGGTTTAGTTCCTATACTCAAATGAACAGCATCTCCCCTTCATTCGAACTGCAAACTCTTCCAGGAGAAGGAAGCAGCAGACTGGCAGGACTCCTTTCCAACCACCTGAACGTGACATTTATCTTTTGAAGTTTATCTCCTCAAAGCTGGTTCCAGTTTTATCAGCCTGGACTAGCTTGCTTTCAATAACACCCTAAAATATTCTGCCATCATTTCATGTCTGAAAGGTTTTTGTAGTTTTGCAGACTGAAAGGTAAGACAAGACTACCAGATATAATAATGGCCTGACTTCAAACCTGAACGAAATGAATTGTGTTTTCCTCAAAACATGCTGATTTGCACGCTCTTATTCAAGTCCTCTTTGGATCATCTCGTCACAAGCTGATCCTGCATGACTTCCCCTGGTGCTCCTGGGCCAGTTCATGCCATGCCTCCACTTCCTGCACTAAGGGAGGAAAGTACAGAGCAGCCAAGCACATGAAAAGTGTTTCCGTGGGGGCCAAGTAAGGAGCCCTTTCTTAGTCCTTCAGTTTTTGAGCTGCTTCTTTTTTAAGTAATGTTTCTTCTTCTGTTTCTCAGACGAAAAGAACAGTAAAGAGCTGCACATATGCAGAGACAATAAAAACTAAGGCTGACAGTTTCTAGCAGCAGGGAAGGATTTGGAGCCTTCTAAATTGCTCTTGGCTTTCTAGCTGTAGTGTGCCAGCACTGAACACAACCTTTCTGAAATGCCAGCAAGAAGAGATGAGGTCTCAGGATGCTGGCTCACCCAGCCTCAGATATTGAATGATTATTTGCTTTCACTGCCCAAATCCTCACTGGTCGTCTAGAATTCCTTTACATTAAATGGAGAGAAGCTGAATATTCTGTTCTGTGAACCTTCTTGGAAAGGCTCACAAAATTCTTTTCAAGTTTTGAATGGGGCAAATCACACATTAAAAGCAGCACTTATTATTCTCCAGAGTTCAGAGTGTGTGCAGGCAATGAGCGAGACAAATTTCAGACAAATTCAGACATACCGTCAGAAGACATGAATTTCATCTTTTTTAGGAACATTAGATTACCAAGCAAGTATTTAATGGCTCCTTTATACTCTAGATTCCAACCATATAAGGTGACTTTTTTTTTTAGGGAATGAATATACTTGCAGCTATTTTCCTGACTTTGTAAGTCGAGTTGATTGAGGGTTGCTACAAACCATCTCAGAAATGGAGAAGAAATCCTTCCTTGTTGAAGGTTTTGGAGGGTTACTGTAGAACTTACCAAATGCCTTTGTGACTCCAATAAAAGCTTGGTGTGCCTTTTCTTGCTTTTAATATACACAAAGCCAAAGGCTTAGAATTACTTCAAGAATTTATAAGCTGAACTTCCAGGAGAATGACAACTAAATCAGTTTGCAGTGCACACTGCCGGGAGCTACCCTTGCAACTTGAATTTACAAAGGCTTACGTGAGATGATGAAAAGCACAGACTCGCCTGGGATTGTATGAGGAATCAAACACATGCAGAAATGTGGGAGAAGTTACCTGCAATTTCAGAGGCTGGAAGAGGGGTGAACTTCAAAGACTGATACCTACGTCAAGAGCACACTAATAAACCTTGTAAGTGCAAACTAGTGCACAACCAAGCACCAAAAGAAACTGGTGACTCCCAGTTCTGAATGGCATCATCATGGTAGCAACTAATGTGGTTATTATTGATATTTGGTGATAGCTACATTTAATTTGAGTCATGCACAAAAAGAGATTTAAAAATCAATTCGGCCTCACAGTTGTATAAAACTGTTGAGGCACCAATTCCTCGACATAAGATCTGAAAACCAGAAGTTCTCCTCGAGGTAATTTTGAAGTGTTAATTTCACTAAGATTTCCTCAGAGAGACTTTTGGTATTTGAAAGCAATGTCTAACTTAATTGTGTGTTTGCAAAATGTGACCAGAATTCTAGATGAGTATCCTGGAAGGAGTGAATTATATTCAGTTTTGGTAATATGTATCAACTGAACAACATTTTCACACAGTTATCAGACAAATAAATACTTTTTGCAGCATCCAGGAATGCACTGATGTGTGTTCAGTGAAAGGTCTCAGCTTTTTTTAGTGATCTGTTTATATGTATCCCTTGCACAGGAGCATTTCAGTCGCCTGATTATTTCTGTCACACTGAGTGTCACATTCATCTGAAGCAGCTGGAAAACTACACAATATATGGCTGAATAAGGACTGTTTTCTAAGCCCTGATGTATCAATGAGCCAAAGTAATTCCTAATATTCTTCTTATCGAGGATACAGTGATAAAACAGTATTAATGCCAGTCAAAAAAACAGACGACAAATAAAGATGATTCCAAAGAATACTGTTCTTTCACAACCGTACAAAGGCAGAACTACAAATACACTGCCCAATGGAGCTGTAAGTATGAAATACTAGTGAAAAGTGCTAGAGTTAGTTATCAGTCAGAGAAACAACAAATCTCTCTATGGAAACCACATCAGGAGTTTCTGAACATCTGCTCTCCATAGCAAAAAAAAAAAAAATTCCAACAGTATAAACCCCTAAATGATTGAAGTATGACCCACTTTGGCATTCAGAATTTTCCAGCAACTAAATACAAAATAGCTTCTGGCCAAATGAGAAGCCTCTGCATTCAGCAGAATCTGCAGGGAACTATTTTTCAGAGGAAAATATTTCTACACCAGAATGGAAAAAAAAATTCAAGAGGAAACCATAGACTTCAGAGGAACTAGAAGCATTATGTACGCAGCAGAATAAAATGAAAGCTACCTGTAATAACTGCTGCATCCCTGAAAACCAGCCTCAGAATGCTGTGTTTACCTAGGGGCTGCTGAGCCCACTCCTGCTGCTCACTTACCGCCCACGTCTTGGTCAGCCTGAAGATGGGAGCGCTCTGGAGGCCCGACACCACTGCCATGAGAGCGTGGAGATTGTTCAGCTCATACAGCTTCTGAGGGGGGAAGAGGAAATAACAGTGATAAACAACATTCCAAGTGCTGCCAGTAGTGAATACAGAGTAAGTAACAATATAAAGGTGCAGAAATCTTGCACGGTCTAAAATGGAGTGTTACAGTGAACTGCTGTGTGCCCAGACCACCTTTATGGCACCTCCTAATTTTTCATCTCTATGGTTTTGGATCACACTAACTAGCTGTGTCACAGCCCATAGAGAACCCTTAAAATATCTATACAGACACACATCTTGGGGAATATATTAGAAATGCCAGAAATTTTCTGACATTCAAACCCAACAAATTCCTTTCATAGCATTCCATAGTATTTTAAAACAATGTGCCAGAAAGGACAGCCCAGTGGTGAATGATGTAATCATGTCAGTACCTAAAGTTTATGCAACTACCAAGGCTACATCAAAGCACCCAAAAAATATCTTACCAGGATGAAATCAAGGAGGTAAATTTCAAAAGCCACATACCTGGAGTACTCCTCTCACTGAAAGGCCATTTTTGACGTATGACAACTAACTAGTGGAAATCAACAACCCAATCAAAATTGGACAGAGAAAGCATAAGGGTAAAAGGATTTTCTCAAAAACTCTCTGCAAAACACTGTGTTTATGTGCATTTTCTTACGCATTTGGAATTTCCCTCCCTTTTCTTTTTCCTTTCCCTCTGTCTCCAAAACTATCCACTGCCTTGGCCAAGTAACTACTGTCATGAAAGCTTAAAAACAGTCTGGAAGAAAATGCTCTTCCTGAGTCTCTTCTGCAGCTTCAATTGTTCTGATAGCTGTGAGCACCTAGAGATCCAAACTACATTCATTTTTGGTGCAGTGCACCCAAACTGAGGTTTTACCCCTGACAGAGAAACTTTGCTAAAGGATAATCAGTATTGCAAATCCTGTTCAATCCACTTGGAATATTCACCAAGGCAGGTTAGGATTCCAGCAAGAAAAAATAAGGAACCCTTCCTATTCAAAAAATGGTGGAAAGCCTTTTTCCTACTTGAAAGTCGGCTTACCTCTTGCTTAGGAAACCTTTCATGAAGCAAAAGGACAAAAAACTAGACCAAAGTAACACTGACTAAATGCTGAACATCGAAGGAGACCTTCTATTTGGATGGGCGAAAGTGATACTGCAAGGATGGTTTTCTGGCTAACAGTCCTGGAACAGGGCAAATGATTCTCTCTCCACTTAGCACACCGCCAGGAAACTTCCAGCCTTTTATGGAACAAAGTCTTCACATGTATTAGTTAGAAATGCCACTTTTAATGGCACTGCAGTCGCATTTCCAGCCTGGGTGCTCAGGCCCCCACGATTCCAGCATGTCCTGCTGACAGTGGGAGTTTGCCCACACCCTGTGATGGAGTGCTTCCCTCTCCTCATCCTCTTTTGGGAGGATTCTTCAGTAACCACATGTAAGGGACACTCGATATTTTGTGGGGCAAGGTGGAAGGGGTTGGATGTTAGTCATATACCACAGTCCTGTTATCCTCCCAAGTAGTCCTGCTGAAGTTTGTCCCTCCACTTACACAACAACCCTTTTTCCTCACACACACATCCCAAACGAGGTAATAAAGTTCCCTGACCCAAAGGATCTAATGAGTGTAGCTGATTAGAAATGAAAAGAAGGGTTTTCCCAGCTGCTGCCAGCATTGAAACAGAAGTCATCACCAACCAGGACAGTTTGGGAACTTCAGGGGAATGCAACTATTAGGTCTAATTCATGCATTAAGCAGTATAGATGAGATACCATTTCAGGACTTTGAGCTATACAGCAGGTTGCCAGCACAAGGAATTCACTGTGGAGTGCATTCACAGCCTCTCTGAAGAAAAGGGAATTAGTGGGACCTTCAGCACTAGGCTGCTTTGGTAATAGCTTTGGTGCAAACAGAAACTCCTTCCAACAGCCCCCACCGCAGTACCTGCATATCAGCAGCCAGGTGTAACCTAAGCCAAGGTAACAAGCACAGAAGTAAACTAACTGATTAAAAACCACCCCATACAGAGTTTCTTGCTTTTTGTAACTGATTTTTACAACTGACAGGTAAGCAAAGCTCAATTATCTGACTGTCAGAGCACATAGCTGCCTCCAAACCAGCAGCATCCCAGCAGCCACCGCAGCCTGCAGTGCACTGGTGAGGTCAGGCATGTTCAGGGTGCTGTGCCCAAAGCGAGCCTACAACACCCAGCACTGGCCACTCCCATCCCAGTATGCACCAAACCTGAGCCCACCTGGCTGCCCACATCTGTTCTGCACCATGGCCACACAGAGTGCAACCTCCCCCTCCTGTGGAGGGACATGGATCACGAAGCCAATTTCTGTATGTTTGTATTTTGGACAAAAACACAAGAATTTATTTTTAAAAATACATGAGATGAAGATACATTTACTCACCAGACATCAAAGGATGTTTAAGGGAGATCATTAACAGTTTATGACCACAGCACGATTACTGAGCAAAGCCTGTGGAATCCTAC
Source organism: Machaerirhynchus nigripectus (assembly GCA_013397975.1). Taxonomy (NCBI): domain Eukaryota; kingdom Metazoa; phylum Chordata; class Aves; order Passeriformes; family Dicruridae; genus Machaerirhynchus; species Machaerirhynchus nigripectus. Next base: position 995,629 of record VZRQ01010229.1, on the reverse strand, counting down.
AAAATTAGCTCTTGCTTTGCCCAAAGTTGAGAGTCAAATCCCATAGGAGTAAAATACTGCTTCATTAAAAGAGGGCTTGTCAAGACAGGGAATGCAGCTGAATACGAAATTAATTAATTAACAAATATTTTATATCTTTTTTTGCAGGTAACCCAGGGTGGTCACAGCAGTCAGCTGTAGTAAAAGGCAGCCACCATCTGACAGCACAAACTTGAAAAACATCCCCTTCTTCTCACTACTGTGAAGCAGTTTCAGTCTGTTTGAAAGGCTGTACGTCACTCCAGATTTGCTGCCCCTTTTCTTATGAGTGCCAGTCCAAAAGGCTTTAGGGGAGATTAAGAGCTCCAAAACGTTTTCTGAATTGAAGTCTATTTTTCAAACCATATTTATTAAGTTGGTACTATTTGAGTGAAAGATCCTTTCCTTCCAATGGTAAGAGCAAACAAACCATTTCTGACTGATGCTGTTTGAAGTGACTGTACACTTTGTGACACGCAGAAGCCAAACAGTCACTGATGGCAGCAGACACAACCACAGCTAAGTCAGGTATCAGACAAACATTTCCCCACGTGTATTTCTGAATATCTGACCAAATCAGATATAAAACCTTTGATCACGGTGAATCCCACATCCCCTTCACAGTACAAATTCTTACCTTTGCAGTTTTAATGTAGTGGCTCAAAACTTCGGCTCGTATTTTTAAAGTCTGTGCATGCAGAATCTCTCTAACAACCCAGAAGCTCACCTAAAAAAGTAGAAAAAATTCCTCTTAAAAAGACAGCATTTCAACACTACACTTGTAAAAGTTTTATTTATTTTTACGAAAGTATATGATCTATGGAAACAGACTGGAGTTCAGGGCAAGCTTGAGGATGAGATCACACACAAAGCAAATGGCAGAACGCTCAAACTTCGAACAGTGCTCTCCCAGGAAAGCAAAATAATGAAGAAATGTTATGAAAATGTTACGAAAATGAAAGAATATAAACAGTAACACTGAGTCATATCCATTGGTTTGCTTTTCCACAACATCAAAGCTGCGTTTACTCAACTGTTACGTGAATTGAACAGCTTCAACTGCAGCTCACTGACATTTCCAACACCTCGAAAAGCAATTAATCCTGAACAAAACCGGAACAGAAGGTAGGAAGCTCTACCATTAACCAGCTTATGGTTTGTACAGTTCTTTCTGGCTATGCCAGCCACCTGCTAATCCAGCACAGAATCACACTCTCAGTTAAGCCTTCTGGAACTGACTTCACTGCTGTGTAAGATCACTGCTATATTCAGTGTCAAGGATGGTTGCTGCATTCATACTTACCTGAACGTCTCATAAAGGCTGTACCCTAAAAGGGCTTGGTAATGTGTCAAAACTCCACTGTTTTCTCTTCTCTGCTCCCTCCCACCCACTGCCCTCACAAAGAATGACAAAAAAATAAACACTTTTGTAACTGCAATAAAGCAGTAGCAAAGAATTAGCAAAGGGTAACAAATACTGCAGCTTTTACTCATGTATTTGCTACGAGTTAGGAAAATAATTAATTATCATCAAGATCCAGCATGACTGGTATTTACAAAACACTGAACACTGAAAATGGTGCATGGAAAAACACACATCCTCATACATAAAAACCTTTCAACATGCCTTTTGATTTTCAAGTGATGCTAAACTACTTCTTGTAAACTAACATTGTGTATGTATTCAGGTTCCTGCCCAAAATCTCAATTAAAAAATGAAATATCCCATTCCACTTTGTACAGTATGATAGCTCCTTAGACAGAAGAGCACAAGAAGATCCACACCTCCAAAATGATTACATTTGCAGTGAAGCTACAGAGATCTGATGAAAACTGGGTTGTTAAATCATGACAGCTCTTTGGAACTGAGAAATGGAAGAATGACAAGAAAACCCACAAAAAGTCCCCACAAACATCTTGCATAAGAACCACTTTCCTTTGGTCTGTTTGTCTAAGATTGTACTAGCCAGGAAAGAATTAACCACGGAGCTCAGGTTTCTGTTTCCTTTCATTTTTCTTCATTTTCTTTCCTCTTTTTCTTTTTTGCAAAGCAAAATATCTGCTGACAAACTGTGTCATCCTCACAAACGAAAAATGGTTCCACATGATTAAAAAAATCGCAGCATGTTGCCATGCTCAAAAATGGCAGATGTTTTGAAACCACTGTTTAAAGTTAAAAGGAGAAAATATGGAAAACTGTCTCATTTTTAATGGTGCATCATCAAATTGTAATAATCTGAAAATGATAGTGACGGTACCTGTATTTAAATGACAGAGATTACCATTCCCTTTGTTTAGTTAGAGAATAATTTTCCTTTAAGGACGGGGCTCCAACTGCTGAGACAATCTCAGTAGCAGTGAGAGAAAAAGAGAATTGAAACTCTTGCACCTTCTTTATTGGTTAGAAAAGAAAAATATGTAGATTGTTGCCAGGCCTTCTCCAGTATTTTCTTTAATTAAATATTCTGAAGGTGTCCTTACTGAGTCCTGCCAGGAGCAGGGAGCTGCATTCTACAATCCTTATGGGCCCCTTCCAACTTGAGATATTCTATGATTCTATCAAATACGGAAGTACTGAATACATAAAATATTAGACAGCACTTCAAAATTTTGTCATAAAAAGCTTGACCTCAGTTTGGTGCTCTGCTGTAGTAGTAGAAAAATAACTGTTTTCCCCTGACTGATCAAGGAGTTTTTAAGGAGATGCTTTCCCACTGAAGATCAAGGGAATTTAAATTTTAAGAAAGATTTCTGTATCATAAAGAATGAGGTAAGGACAACACATGCAGCATTATGCCTTAAGATCCCAAATCTCTTTGATTTTAAGTTAACAGAGTGCTGATGTAAAAGGAGAATGCCTGGGATAGGCCAGACTGTGACACACTTGCTCGGAACACAGAGCAATGCTCAGTATTTTCATCAGCATAAAAATCCCCCAATTTCCTCTGTTGGTCCTGACGTCTGTGGAAGTCCACTGGCATCACAGAGACACAAACACCGTGACACACAAATGCTCCTGTTCACCCAAGGGAGCCTGGTTTCTGTCCCAGACCTCAGCTCAACACTTCGAGGTCTTGCAGGGAAAAAAAACCCCAAACAAACCAGAACAAAACTTCCTTCGAAGCTTAGAGCCCTGCAGTCCCTTCAGTGACAGAGTAGGCAGGAGATACAGAATTAAACACACTTAATCACTTCCACTTCAGCCACTTCCAGTCCTCTTTCATGTGTTTTCACTGACGTAAACACTGGGTTTGTCTGGTCTTGCTTATTAACTGGTATCTTTAGACAGCACCATAACCTGATGTATTCCACATACTGAAAAAGCAATAATTTAAATAAATACTTTTGTTCATTCTTTACATAAATAACACGTATTTGTTCCATACAGTCCTCTCTTGCTGCATTTAAATGTTATTATACCAACATCAATCAGCTGGATGACTCAGCCTTTGGGGATCACTGCCTTTGATACCAGTTCAAGGCAGCATTTAAAGCCTTGACATGTAATTGTATATTTACATTCCTCCTTATTAAGGTCAACTGAGAATAATAGGCTTAACTTTGAACATATCTGTTCTTGAATCACATCTTAAGATTTTTAAATTATCCCGTGTTTGCCTTGTCTGAAATACTAATTCTGTTATACTGGTGCTTTTGAGTTCACAGCCATTGCTTCCAAAACTCATTGTGCCTTCTGAGCTAATCAAAAGATACAGAACTTCAAGAGTATCTCTTCAACAGTTTCTGATTTTTTCTTTCAGGTATCTTCCATGCATACTAATCACTCCATTCCCTAATTTCCAATAATCCCAGTTAAATTCACTATCTGTTATTCAGCAACACTACAATATTCAAGACCAAGTTCTACATATAATGTTTGCATTTGGGTTAAAAAGGGATGCAAGAAAAAAAAAATCAAACTAAAAAGCCCCATAAACACAGAGTCAGTGAAACATAAAATTTTCCTTCTGCAAGTGGGATCTCTTCCTTTAAAATTGTTCCAGTGTACTGAACCTAGCTGACAAGTTTCTCTAATATTTTAAGCTCCTTGGCAGCACAGTTCCACTCCCATTTAAATAAAAACCTCAGGAAAGAGGTTTTCAGCTGAGGGACTCTGATAATAAACAGAGCAATAGTGACCTTCACATAAACAGTTACCTTAAAAAAAACTGTGCTTGTTTGAAACATATGATGAAAGTTTATTTTTAAAAGATAGGACAATGATCCAGTAAGTGAACTTGGCAATTGTGCACTCTGACAGGTTTACCAGTAACAGCAGCAGCAAGTATACAACTCACTTTCAGAAGAAAGCTGAAAAATGAGAGATCAGAGTTTAAAAAAAAAAAGTAAAAAGTGAAGATGTTACATTTTTTAAAACCATTTTTAATATTAGATATGTAGATCTATGCTGGGTACCAGGTAACAATGAATTCTCCAAGAATAGAGTCTCCTGGCATGGAAGGATTCAACGGATTTCTCCTCCCTGAACTCGATCCGTTTTCACAGGCACCACATACAACTGTCCCATAACTAATGCTGGAACTGCCCTACTTCATCCTCAGTGGAATGTAACCCACTGCACAGAACCATCACTGCTTCCAAAACACTATCTCCACACCAATTTGCTGAGAAGCAGCTGTTAGCAATTTAATATCCTCTTTCCTTAAAAAGTGAGAGCTGTTCATGGTTTTCCTTTGGCAAGCTGGGGCCAAAAAGGAAAGAGACAGATGCATAATGCTTAACTTAAACCCAGCTGAATTCCAAAGGTTAACAAAACTTTGATGACATGTATTCCTGCCTGAGAAGGCCAAAAGGCCCTGTGACTTTCCCAATTACTTATTTTAGGACTAAGCATTAGAACCCCCCAGGTAAGTGGTGCAGGAACAGTCCTTGTGCTTTCCCCTCTCCCCTCCTGTGCACCAGTAAGACTGATGGCTTTCCTTGGTGCCAGAACAAAGGCTGGTGTAAAGTCCATGGAAGTCCTTATTCCCGTGGTAAGGTTTCCCCTCCTTCCTTCTGGCTACTGAGCATATTTTACCAATTCTTTGGTATGTCTGAGGCTGACTTCAGGCAGCTCCTGCAGTTCTGCACTACAGCACACAACAACAACTGAGAAGTGAGGTCCTTGATGAGTTACAATGCCTAACACTGCTTTTACTACAAAAACATTCCACAATGTTCAGCAAAATGAAACATTTCTTTGAAGAGTCAACTTCCATGAATAATCAAGGCAGCAAATGTTGGAATCAGTGGCCTATCAATGAGATTAGTGTCAAAACCATTAGTGTTTTTATAGTAGCCTGTACATTCTAACAGGAGCAACTTCAAAAGCTAGATTAGGAAAATTTCAGCTAAATGCAGAACAGCAACAACAGAAAAAACAAAACAAAAAACCCAAACCAAACCCACAAAAACCAAAACCAAACAAACAAATGAAAATAAGCCACCACAAAAAAAAAATCCCAAATTCTTGACCAAAGCCCCCATATCTCAACAGATGGTACACTCACAAAATGTTTGCAGTGTAGCATTTCCTCTTTGGTCCAGTGCAGAACCATCAAGTGTCCAAAACCCAAACCCAGACAAGCATTTCAGTCAGTAGGTTAAGAAATAGAAGTGTTGTCAGTGAAAAGTAATAGAATTTGATCATATCCTCCATGAGAGCAATCATGAAAAGTGAGGAAGTACACAAGAATTGATAGGAAAAAAACCCCTGAAAATTGTAGAGGTTTGGTCTGAGTTTCAGATGATTAACAAAGATCTCTGTAAGTCTGAGACTGGGTACAGAGGTTAAGTCTGGAAGACGGCTTTTAAGTTTGAGACATTATTAAACATTTACAAGAGGAGAGATGAGAGTAAGATTATTACTTCATCTGAAAGAGAAAATATGGCATTACTTAAAAGAAGCAGCACAGTTTTGAGAGATGACTGGGTAACTACACAGCTGAACTCCTCCAGCTTTCAGTTTGGAGAAAGGGAGACTTCTGTTCTTCTTTTAACAGTTGATTTTATACAGAGGAATTGTTACATAAGAAAACCATAAGCCTCAAATATACTACCTACAAATTATGCCAAATAGATAGTTAACGAACAAATTTTGTACAGAAAAAATTGTTTGGAATTTTTAAAAGTTTGCCTAGAATCACCTTAAAAGGGTTACCACACTGTCAAGAGGCTTCTATTTCTAGGGACAAAAACATCTATGTGAAGCATAAGACACTCAACTAACACAGAAGGAAATTACATCTAATTACTAGTCCAGAAATCCTGTATGGCAAGCCTCTAAGCTGTAATTATGATTCTGTCTTTATACAAAAGACAGCCAGCAGTTATGGGGAAAATATGCACTTTTCATCAATTACTGCTATTTAAAACAGGATCACAGCTATTTCTTCAGCACTGGTTTGGTCTTTCTGTGTACCCTGTAGATAAAAGTATCTGCTAAAAGGAGTTCCTTAAGTTGTCAAGTAATCAGCTGTGATCCAAAATAAAAGTGATGTGCCAGAACACTTAATCCCACAGACCTTCTAAAATGTGTACATGTAATAATGCTGGAAAAAAATAACTCACATGATTGAACCTTCTGGTGAAAGCAACAGCATTCGGTGCAGAACTGTATTTCTCTTTTTTATTCCAGCCACAGCTTGCCAGCTCCTGGGAGAACAAGGATGAAAATTCACTTCTTTAATTTAGTGCATAACATATGTTCAGAGCCAAAGGCATACAGAGACACAGATCTTGTAAGTTTTAAAATAACTTAACAGAGCAACAATGCATTGAAGTAATACAGCTAAACTTGCTCTGATTCCTTCTGCAAACTGAAATTCCACAAGTATCAGTTCTGAATTGTGTCACTGGATTATTACAATTCATCTTTTGCTGAATTAGGGCTTACCTAATTTTGTTACCACAGAAAATCCTGCTTCAAACGTGGATCTGAGCTAGAAGCAAAATGTCCTTTTGTTTTTAATCACTTTCTGAAGATATTTAAAGAGATGATACACCTTGTTAACTCAATCTAAGACGTCCCGTATTTTTAGCTTGGCACGTTGCATTAAAGAAATCCCAAGAAAGTGTCATCTTTTGCAGTAACAATAAAAGAAACACTATTTCCAGTTTTCCCTTCCAAAGGAGCCTATTTTGGGAAACGACATCATCTTGTTATTTACTATCACTTGATTTCAACAAAGCAGTTTTCATTAAAATCACAAGTAACTAAATGCACCAAAATGAGCTCTTCCATTTGTATACAACAGCATATGAACGGATGCAAAGACATACAGCATTCAGCACACAACTGTTCCACAGTGCTACTGAGAAAAACAATCAATATAGACACAGCTTAATTATTCAAGTGGTATAATAGCCAAGTACAGCACTTCATTTTTACTTATTCATGTCTTCCTTCCACATCATCCACTCTGAAGTGCTCTCAGTTTTATCATCACACTGCAAACTACTCACTGAAGCCAGATTCCCACTACACACCCAGCTACCATATAACCTAGGTAAGATGACTCAACATGTAACCAATAATTTTACCATTTAAGACACAGTTCAAAAGAATTTGGTATTGGATAGTCTAAGCTCTTATTTTTTTGACTTTTTAAAATCAAGAACTTCGTAACATCTTTCCAAGCAATGTCCCAAAACTACTACAGAATCTCATGCCAGTTAAGAGGGACGCTGAATTCTTCTACTTTTGTGGCATTTGTTAGAGAAGACTCAGAGGTTCCTGGCCAGGCACTGGGAATTATGTCGAATTTCTGGCTTTGTACTTAGGGCCATTCCTTCAGATTTCACTAGGAAGTTGTGCCACCTAAACCCACGCTGGAAAATCTGGCATGTTCAGCACAGGAATGCACATGCCCATGTCCTTACACCTGCTCTTCAATGACTATGCATGAGACAACCACACAGCCCTTAATTACTCCTGTTCCAAAGGAGAGCCAGCTGCTGGAGAAAGGAGCCACCCAAGAGACTCTTGATTGCATTCTCTATCCCTCAGCATCTCTAGTTTCCGCTGGAATCACAGCTCTGCACTCAGAGGAGCACAAGGGAATTCATCCACTGGCATCTGATAATCCTTCCTTAACAGCAGGAAAAAATTAGTTGTCACCTCAGGTTTAGGGGAAACACGGTAATTTCTTACAAATTCAGGCCACGTCCTTCAATTTCAATTCTCAGCACTGAGTGAAAAGCTCATAAGGATTCTGGGCAGAAGCTCCCCATTGCCCTGGCCCTGTATATCTAAGGGCCCACAGGATACAGGCATCAGTGGCAACAAATCTGAGAGTACTGCAAAACAAAAGATGCGGCTCCTGACTGGAAAGACACACATCCAAATCCTTTTCCAGAGGTGCTGAGGCACAGTCACACAGGCACTCGGGACCTGTGCCATCAGTTCTGATTCTTCAGCAGCTTAGGGTGACAACCACACCACTGTTCAGGGACAGACACAGAGCCCCCAGAGTTGCAAAAGCATTTCCCCCCTCCCTTTAGGAAGTGGAGGGAATGCTTCCCCATCTCACTTGCAAGACCCATCTCCCTGGGCAGCCAAGTTTCTTTTCTCTCGTCTAGAAACTAAAAGAAAAGTGGTTTCCCTTTGCCAGTCAGGTTTCCCAGCATGACCACCTGACCACTCTGCCTCAGGGGACCCCTGCTCAGAACCCTCCTGCCCCTCTCTAGAACGTGCTTGTGTGAGCTGGCTGCCCTTGGCACCGCCCATCCCACTGCCCTAAGATGCCATCAGCAGAGGAGCAGCCACCAAGGTTTTTGCCTTCCCTGGATTTGGCCTGGAGCGGCCTCATACAGTCCCAACAAGGACAGATCTGACTGCACTCACAAAGGCAATAAAACACACTCATACACCACACTGGAATTCAGAAACCACTCTTATGCCTCTATAAAAACACTAATTTCTCCGCTAAACAGGCTGTGCTGCCTATTCCATTACTCTGTTTCTTCATCTTCCTCTAGGATTCCACTTTTTCCACCAGAGGTTTCAAACCTGAAGTATTCCCCAGGATTACTTCCTTAGTCTGCCAGTCAGCCCAGGCACAGGAGCTACATCACTACAACCACCCATTTCTTATTTAATGTGGTACATTTAAACTGATGTGAAAAACTGAAAGACTTAGGATCAAGAACACAAAAACTGAACTTTCTCTGTAACTCATTTTGGTTTTCATTCCCTTTTGAATATACAGAATTTTATTGCCCTTAACAAAATACTGTGGGAACATATAAATTTTACACTGTACTACATTGCAGAGAGCGAGACTGTGTTCCTCACAAAAACCTTTATCTAGGTCAAAGGGAAAGTTTCAAAAAGAGGAGAGAAGAAGCAAGGATTAATAGTGGAACCATTCTACAACTTCAGAGTAAGTAGAGTTTAAGAATACTCAGTAAGTGAATTTTTTCTTCACTGCCTAGCCTGGTGAAGCAGAGGGGATGAAGAGGTTAAAGACAATAACCCAGTAGAGATTTTCAGTATGAATACATATGGGTAAATAATTTTGGACGATGTACTAAAACATGTAAAAGAAGTAATCAGATTTTCCAAAAAAAGCAAGCTGATGTGTTCTGCAAGGGGTCATGTGGCTGTTACTTAATGTTAACAAAGCTACCAGCAGCACAGGAGAGCAAGCCTAAGGCCACTTTCTGCTGTACAGTCACTGCTCTCTAGAAAGGCACAACCACTACGAGAAAGAGACAACAAAAGCCAACGCGCCACCTGCCATTCCCAGGGAATAGAAGGAAATCTTATGACCGACGGGGGGAACTCCGTAATTTTTTTCCCCCAAAAATTAAAATGCAAATTGGCTGCTTTCATACAGACATTTATGTCAGAGAGGTGTGCTCTTTATAATCTTTCTTTCTTATACTGCAGCCCACTAACTATTAATTACCAATGAAGCAGTACTTCTCCTTTCTTTTCTCTGAAGTCACTTGTAGGCATCCTTAATGAAGGAGGAAGGTGGTTTCCAGAACCCAGCAGTGACAGAGCCTGCTTACAGCTCAGGCAGAGGATCATGTCACTATCGAGTATCTAACCATGGTCATGGTTCAAGTCCCTGCTTCTGGCTCACCCCAAATGTAAAGGGATCCACCACTTTCCTTAATCCCAAATTCTGTGGGCAACACTAAGCTCCCAGTCTGTTCACCAAGCATGAGATGGTGAGTTGTGGTGCGCAGTGTGCAGGAACTTGAGCACACATATGAACCCACAATATTGCTACGAAATTTAAATACAAACAGAAGTAACTTTATTTACTTGCTACAGATAGAGGCAAAAGGCTGCTGAAGTTAAGAGTGCTGTGAACATGTTCATTGATTTTGATGCTAAAAGAAAAATTACTACATATTGCTTTGAAAAGTGTTATTCAGCTCTGGTTTTTTTAAGATAACCAAGATGAAGTTCTGGTGTTGCTTTTTATTAAAAAAAAAGCCACCTGTAATAATTTTAAAAATATTTTAACACAATGAGGAAGATGCAACACAATAATTTAAAAGCTATTTGAAGAATACGGCTCACACAGCCTAAAGACAATGAAAATTCGTCTCCAGCAATTTTAAAAATTAGGCATCTCTGAATACATCTTTCAGAAACCTTATTTGAGAAAATAAATGAACACACATTAAAGGCTAAAAACTTTCCTTTAGATACCATTCTGCAGTTTGGGAAGCAAAGGGAGATTCACAACTCGTATAACAAAGATTTGCTGGTGAATTACAAATTGCAGTAAACACCCTGTTTTTAAAACACAGCACACTGGGAAAAGTGTTGCTCATCATCTCCCACCACGCATACAGATGAGAGCTGTGAAACTGGTATCAGTATTTAGAATGAAAAAACCCAGTTCTATCAATGCCTTTCAGTCACTCACTGAAGACTCAGTTTAGGAGCCCTTTTATACAGGTGAAATCTGCTCCGTGGTGTTTTGTTTTGTATTTTCGAATTACAAACTCCACGATGCTTGAGTGTACACGCCAAGGGATGCATAAAGATTTACAAGTTGAATCAAGACATGGGTATGACACAGTGTGGTAGAAACTTGAAGGAAACTCAGAAATCGACACCACTTCATCAACCTGCTGTCAAGATGCCTTGAGGTAAACAAAGTCTTCCACGTCTGCTATTCCCTTCTGCAAACCAGAAGAAAAGCAATTTAATTGTGTTTAGCCTTTTCTGACGTGAGAGCTGATCTTTACAGCCCTTTTCCTCAGCGGATTAACACAGTTTGGAGACACATCAGACACCAGCCCTCTGTGTGCTGAGAAGGAGCACTGATGCACAGGTCATACCTGCACGCTGTCAGAGCCTTCAACCGCCTGTGTGTGACCCCTTCACAGGAGCCACACAGCCACCCTTCCTCGTGGGTGCTCTCCAGTGAAGGCATCACCACAGGAGCCACACAGCCACCCTTCCTCGTGGGTGCTCTCCAGTGAAGGCATCACCACAGGAGCCACACAGCCACCCTTCCTCGTGGGTGTTCTCCAGTGAAGGCATCACACCAATTTTTCTTATGCAATACACCAAGATTTCTTATAAATAATTACTTTCCAGATATATTCACCTACACTCTCATATTTTTTCTGAATAGCCTTGGAGTGCTTTTAATTGGCAGATCATGTTTATCCTGATCTTCTAATAGGATCTCTCATTTTTTAAAAGATCTTCTCCAAAGCTTTAGTGTTTTACCCTTTTATCTGACTCTTTTAAATGTTTTCCTCATACGTGTGTCTGTCTACTACTTTAGCTAATGTTAAGTGCTTCTCTGATGTAGGTTCAAATCAGATCAAATGGAAAGCCCTCTGAAGGATTAAACCAACAAAAAACCCCAAAAACCCAAACCAACAAACTAAAAGATGAACCAAAAACCCACACAGATGCACAAGGGCTGGGAAATACCTTGCTGAAATCACACGAAAGCTGAATCATGACAACACCTTGAAGTACAGATCAAATAGCAGCCTTCAAAAAAAATTCCCAGGTAACAGAAATGATGAAATCAATAATCACAGCCAAGAGATTGAGCAGGTTTCTCCACTTGAAGCAAAAGATCATTCAGCATGTCACAAGAGGGACATGACAAACCTGCTGCCAATGAAATAGCTTGTGATGGACTGAAGTGACTGATCACCTGAGAAAGACTTTCACAGTACTGATAAAATGGACAAAAACCTGAAAAATAAACCCTTGGAAGTGCAAAACAATGCCCACAGGAAAATACAAATGGTACACAAGTAAGGAGAAACAAATTCACAATTTATTATAGTCACTGTGAAGATGCTGAAATGAGCTCAAGTCAGCTAAAATCTGAAAGGAATATGGCATTAGATAAAAACAAATGAGAGAACACAAATCATCAATGTATTCTCCCGACGTATCCACAGATCACACACATCCTGAATGCCATTACAACCAATTTCATTTTCCAAAGGAGCTGTGAAGCAGTTATGGAAACACGGGACAGGATGAAGTATTAAAACAGGTATCAGTAGCTGAAACCTGAAACATTATGATTGGAATAATCAAATCAAGGTGTTTGCCATTCAAAACCACTAAATCCCAGATGCTTCATCTCCAGCACAAGCTGAATTAAATTACTAATACTAGTCCCCAAACAAACTATTATTTCCAGATATTTTTCTGTTAAAAGATCATCTGCTTTCAGAGCTGTGTGAATTGGGACAAAAATTAAGAATTATGGACGTGTACTTTGCAATTCCTGAATTTATACTCTGACATCAGTTTTTTCATTTAAACTGGAAAACAAAGCCAACAAAATACTTACCTCTGGCTGAATTGCTTTAAATACAGGCACATCCATTAGTGTTATTTGACCCTGGAATAAAGATTTCAAAAAAACATAAGTTAAGATCAAAATTAACCTTGCATTCCACTCAGGTGCTGTGCTGCTTAAGAACTGCATTTGTTCTGTTTCCTTTTATTATTTGGCTTTCATTTTGTACCCAGTTTCAGAGGTTTCAGCTTCTACCACAGGGCCATCCTGCAAAACCAAAGAATAAAGTGCTCCCAGCTTTACATACACAAATTATAAACAAATTATGGGAAATTATTCTCAGGAGCACAATCCTGCAGTCAGTTACACAGGCAAGTAAGAGCTTGAACTCAGAAACATGATCTAAGAGTCTCCCCAGGAAGACAAGGAACTGCCTGCAGATGCTCAAGGGTAGCTTCTCTTCAAACTCTGAATATTAGTCCAGCTACACAATTCTTTGAAACATCCCTACAACTTTCCAATCAATACTTGAACCATATTTGAGTTAACTAAGCAAAGCAATTGTTCAGTTGCTCAGCAACAGCTACAATTAAACACAGCCATCTCTCTTCCAGCAAGGCAGTGTCAGTAAGTGCATTCTCATTCTGGGATGTCTGTTTAGCTTTGAAAAGAGTAAAGCCAAAGACCAGGTTTTGCAGTTTGAAATATATTCACAGAGCCTGATTTTAAGTTTATTAATCCTGCACAATTTAGGACTGCTGACAACCTATGTATCCAAAAAAAAGGCCATTTCTTTCAAAGGTAGCCCAGAAATACCAGTGCCATCCGAGTTAGGTATCACAGATTTTAACAATGAATCTGGGGACCTTGTTCTGTTCCCTCAGCTGTCAGCTGCACAGCTTTATTCCCACTTCCTTGAAAACAGTAGTGCCCCATATATACACTCCAAGGTACACACTGACAGGTTTGTAACTCCCACAAATCGCACCTGCCATTGGATGCCACTGTGGATGGTGGAACAGCTCCTCAGAGAAAGCCAGCCTTGCAGGAAGATTTTAACTGGGATGCTCTCGTTGCAAGTCAGCAAGTACAGAGATGTACCTGCTCCAACGAGGCAGGATGCGTTTTGCAAAGACAACCCAAGCTAGACATGACTTGACCTCTAAATGCATTTGTAGATAGGCATTCTGACAATCAATGATAAGCATAAAAGAATTCTACACATCATTTGTCTGTAACCAGCACGCTGGACACAGTCATCTGGTATTCTGCAGTCCAGCACCAGAGAAGTAACAAGTCCTTTCTTGGTTTTGCTTTTACACACTCTGTCCTGGGCTCTGCTTTAGTGGGCTGCTCTTTCCCCCAAACACCAGCAGGTGGGGCTGGAATGCCCATGCGCTGGAGGGCAGGAAGCCTCTGCAGAGGGATCTGGACAGGCTGGATCAATGCCCAGCGGCATGAGGTTCAACCAGGCCAAGTGCTGGGTTCTGCCCCTGGATCGCAACAACCCCAGGCAGAGCTACAGCCTGCGGGCAGAGTGGCTGGAGAGACACATCAGGGGAAGGGTTAAACTCTTCCTTTGGATTCCCACAGTGAGAAACCCAGTCCTGGAACACCAGCCACAGAACTCCATCTCCAGTCTCCCATTTGTGTGCTTAAGTCTATCAAGCTGTCTCAGAAATGCGACATTTTTGGTGAATATGTGGCAGATTGGGTGCATCATTATGCTTCTCAGCAGAGTAAATTAACAGGAAAACTGGTTGGGCTTGGGAAGGTGAAATGAAAAGAATGGGCACTTCAATAAAATTCAGATAGAAGGTACATTAAAAGATCCTTACAAAAGCCACAGGAATTTCAATAGTTATTAACGTTTCACTGCAAATCCTCCTCACTGAAACAGGATTACAATAACAGCACAATAAGAATGAGCCAGGAAACTGATTCTTTGTTCGCACTGAAGAGAGAAGACTTAAAAATAAATGTTGTCTTTCTTGCCAGCCCTCCAGAATCCACCCTCTTCATCAGCCTGAGCTGCCTTAGCTAAGTCTAACTTGCTTCAGTAGTGACTCCTAAACAAATTATTACTTTAGGACAGGATCAATACAAAATATTTGTGAAACAAAAAGTATTACTAGAACTTCACACCAGAATTCATATATCAAAATAAATGCATACATTTTAAACGGCGATATTAGAACGGACATTTTAACACCGAAAAAACACACAAGTGTCAAGGCTCAGAATTAATGTTCATTACTAAAAATATTTGAAATTGCTATTAAGTACATTACAATATTTTAAAAAGTATGACAATTAAAAAACCTCGGGAAGTTTTAATAGAGAAACCTCTTTCTTCTAGTATCACGTTGGTATTAGGCTGATGGGGTTTTTTTCCTTCGTTCCTTGACACATTTGTGCTTTTACTAAAATCTTAAGTAACACTGTATCACATTAGCACTTGTTCAAGAAACATCCCTTATTGCAGTTCCTTTCTTACAGAGCTTGACATTTCCATTAGGAGTTCCACGGGCTTAGCAAATTGCTCATAATTCAGAGGCATCAAGGCACTGAGAGCTGAGTATCGAAGCTGGTTGCTAAAAAGCCATTTGCGTTTGTAGATATGACAGCGTAACTCACGTTAGACTCTAAAACTACATTTAACACAACAGACTTTTTGAAACATTAACTTGCTCATATTTGTAAGTCTATATTTGTAAGTCTAACAGTTGAATTTTTATTCTTTTAAAACAGGCTCACTCACTGCTAAGGAAGCAAATAAAGCAGACTGAAAGGCTGGCACTCTAATTAACAGCATGTGAAATGACAAAGCTTCAAAAATAATTTATGAGTTTTATGTGCCATTGCTCAACTCTAACAGCTACAAAAAACTTCTGCATTGACCATCTCAAGGGGAATTTAAACCCCAATAAACAAAGCCCCTAGTTTGGTTTCTGCAAGTGAGAGAGATACAATGCACTAACTTTTCTCACTCCAGCTCCTAAACCCAGCCAATACAAATTCTTGGAGAGCTTCCCTCTCCCAAATGTGGTTTAATGCTTTAATATTCAAACCAGAAATTATAAGTGTTCAAATCAACTTGTTACATGAAGCACGCCAACCATAACTTCTCTGGTTTTGGAGCTGCCAGCTGCACAGATTTAAAAAAAATAAAAATAATTACATGTGCAATACAAAACTGTGAATTTGTCCTTACTTTTCATTTAAATAAGCATTCTGATTATGCAAAGATAGGGAAACGTGGTATTTTCTCTCTTTCCAGTAGTGATTACGTCTACCAAGTTCATTTATGTAATAAAGTATTTCATCACTGCACAGGCACAGGGCAGGCCAAACGGAGGTTTTGTTTCTGTTTGCCCTAGATTATAGATAACAGTTCTAGAATATGATTAGGAAAGGTATGATTTTAATATATCACAGCTGTATTTCCAATTCTCAACCACTTGAAGAGCTGTACAAGAGAAAACCACGTTTCAAAAGCGGTGCATGATCATCTTCCAATTAACACACTGGAACGGCAGCTGAAGGTACTTCCCCACCCCTACCCAGTCATAGGAGTTCTGCATGTATAGAAGACCTTGCCTGGGGAGTCTCCAACAGCCAAGTTTAAAAATATTTCAGCTCTCGTGGGTGTTGAGAAGTTGGACTCGTTAACAATTAAGTACTTCAAAATACTAAAACTACTACCACACAGCTTCATATAAAGAGGTTTTACCCCTCTCCTGGGGAGGTTTGCCAGGTCAGAAATTTTACATTCGAACGACTCAGAACTACGTTTCTGTGTGCTGCTTCTTTGAGGAATATGGAGAAGCCTAATGAAATAAAATTTAAAAATATTTCCTGATTCTTTCTCATTTCTATGAGGACATGCGGATTACCCCCTTCCATAAAAGCCTGTAACTTAAGAACTTCTAGTCCTTGGTAAGACCACTGCACTGAGCTCCTCTCCACATTCCTGTATGGAAGTTCTCACTGGACCTGGGCTATATTCCCACCTTTCTAGTCCCTAGTCCTTCTCAAGCATGAACTCTTTCTATCAGGCCACTTGCTGTTTGTACTGCAAGTTTTCCTGCCATGTACCTACCCTGAGGACAGGGCACTTCCCAGACAGCTCCCTCCCAGACAGAAACCCTCAGTGTAAAAAGAAACTCAGTTTCTGTTTGAGGTGAAAGAAGTCAAATGTCTGCATTCTGGTCACCGAAGAATACCGCCATCACCTGATTTTCCTTGAAGCCACGTTGGTTCAAGCAGCACTTCATAAATTGTTCCTTAATCTGAATTTCTAGAAGGAATTATATTTAAGCCTTCCAACTTGGCTTAGCAATGGTCTCTCTGGGATGCCAGGATACTTTTCCTCACTGAAAAAATAGCTAAGCCTCTGTTAAGCACAGCATCAGTAAGAGAATAATTCTGCAGTCCAGAATGAACACCAGGGGATTCAAGTTCCTGTGCTGAAGCTCTACTTGTTTTCTCACAAAGTCCACTCCAAAACTTCTATCATTAATAGTTCCTCCACACGCTATAATTAAGTTGCTTCTTCTTGCTCTCACTGGGAACATATTTACTCGAATATTCTTCTGCGAAGTACAGCTAACAGGATGTAGATAACCTGATATTTCACTGTCATAAGAACGTCTCCAAGAACTCCTTGTTTCATCGAAACCCTTTATAAATAAACTCTATTTGCACATTGTTTCCAAAATAAGCAATATTTCCTTCCAACAACCATCTGACAAAGCTTCACTAGAGTTAAAAAGAAAGAAATACACATACATCTTAGCATGAGCTTACTCCATAGCCCTTCCAGAGACTAGGGCAAAGAATAAAGAATCCTTCTTAGATAACTAGGTGGAAAAAAAAGCAATGGATTCATACAGCTGCGCTTCCCTTAATTCTACCTCAAATATTTACACCGCGGTGGCTACGTTGAAGCATAAAATGGAGAAGTGAGTCAAAAAGTAATAAACGGTCTAATAATTAAACAGTAGCTGTCTAAGGAATAAGAATTTACTGTAAAGCAAAAAATAAATATTTCTTCAACCTGAGGTTGGCCAGCACCTTAATTTGGAGCTCATGTCCCCAAGCATTCTCCTTCTTTCCTTCAGCCTCACCAGCCTCCCCGTTCCAATGCCACTGCACCACTGACAGATCCCTCCCCCACAAATTGTGCCCTGTGTGCTCGAAACCACACTTCTCCCTTGGATGAAAATGGGGAGCATTCACTGCGACCACGCCAACCCTGGACACACAACGGCCCCCCCAGCAGGGCCAGACACCACGGGGCAATCCTGGCACCAGCCTGGCTGTGGCTTCCAGCCTCGGAATAAAGAACTGAGCAGTGACCAGCCTAAAAGCAGGTCTTTAAATCAGAGATGGTCTCCTTACCGGTTACATCTACAAAGCTGTCCATTGAATCCTTAAACATGTCCTACTTCATACTCATTGAATGGGATTCTTCTTCCCCAAAATCTATGCAACATGCAGGTATTCAAGACATCCCCTGGAAACTTTCTGTAAGCTGCAAGGTGATAAATTTGCTACAGCAGCTGCAGGGCCTGAAGATCTCACCCATTTCTGGAAGTTGGCCCTTTCTAAAGCAGCCTTCAACCTTAGGAAGAAGTAAAACCACCCAGTTGGTAACAAGGTTATAACTGACTATTACACCTCTATTACAACAAGAATTTCCATTACTGTTCAAACTGGCCCCCTTAAGGGCTGGCAGACTTTTTCTGAAGAGACAAAGGACCATTACATGAAACAGCACTCCTCCTGTGTGCTCAGGACAGTGTTAGATGACTGCCAAAGGGGAGAATATGGAAATAAAATCATCAAAAATATCTGCACTCAGGTTTCTCTTTGGCTTGGTAGCAGCTTCTTGAAAATACAGGATTACAAGTGATACCTTTTGTTGTCCAACTTGTCTCTTACCCACTAAACGACTAAACAGATGGAGTTTTGAAATAACAATGATGTCTCTGAGACAGTGGGAACTGAAAACACATCTGTGTCTCTCATTGGTATTGAAATCACTAGCATGGATCTTATTTCCAGCATATCTCAAACTTAATTATCTTTCAGATTTGTGTTCTTCCTCCGGCACAGTTGTACTTCTCCCATCTGTGCACAGTGACCCGTTCTGATCAAACTGCACCAGATCACACAAGGCACAGGATGGGGCCTCACCATGTTTATGCTGACTTGACCAGCTAACTCTCACCTTTGCACTACCTACGTACTGGAACTCTTTTCCACTGGAGCGAAGGATTCCTAATCATTATTTAGGCAGTTAGACGTCCAACTGCCTCTTCTGCAGCAACTTGCTTTTATTGCTGTTTTACTGGCTTTTTCACAATATCTTTCCTCTCAATCAGGTACTTAGAAGCCCACAAATTATCTCATCAGTTTACCACTTTAAAATAAATGGTATTTTTTTTAACAGTACTCGCTCAGCTGTCACAGAGACATGTCTGTAGCCTGCACTGTATCCATTTTATAAGATACATTCCCATACTTTGAAAAAGCAACTGGCAGCATATCCATGTCCAGCCCAAGAGGTACTACCCACCACCAGGAAACCTCACACACTTCTGCATCCTCAAGAGCTTGGCCCTACTGCATCACTCTGGTGGTCTTCACATAAACACTGAAACCCAGATGAAGATTTTACACCTCTCTGCTATGGCAGGACTAAACCCAGGAAGAGTAAGGGAGTGGCCAAGAAAAGAAAAACAAGCCTAAGGGTCAAAGGTACTTTTCCCCCAGGGTACCTAAGGTGTTGGCAAATTTACTTATTTCTACAACCTTCAGCAAGAGTGATCAGAAAAAGACAGCACTCAAAGCAAGAAAGTGCTACTGGAAAAGCAGATAAGTGTACCTGGGGAAACAAACACTGAAAAGAAGTGCAGCTGTGTAAAGGAACATTTTAAAAGAAATTAAATTAATCATTTCCTTGCCAAAGGACTGAATGCTGATGATTTTGCTCAATTGTTCCGAATTCTACATGCAAGATATTTCATATTGATTTACAGTAAATTAAACCTGGTATGAAGAACTAGATACTTTAAAAACAAAAAGGATAAAAGCAAAGATGTTTCTTTTAAGGGACTGAGAAAACAGCAAAATCATGCTTAGTAGTAGAAACCAAAAATACAGGCACAGCTTCATAGCTGTAATGTGAAAGGCTTAATTAAAAGATTCCTGTCGGTGAGTAGAACTCTACCCACTCTGAGGCATAACATGAAAACAGGAAAAACACTGGATTTGGATACAGATTTTTGTCTAACCAAGATTTCCTAAGCAGGTAACATTCAGAACACCCGGAGTCAAAGGTTTCTGCCTATGAGAGAAGAAGGATTAGATGGTGGAGCAAAAGGATTATGACGTGTGATGCGAGACAAGGCACCTCTGTATATTCTGCTGTCGAAGTGAGTGACAGCAGCTCCACAGAGACTGACTGATCCATTCTGCTGCCCAGCAGCGTCCACCACTGGTAAACAGTAGAGCCATTCAACAAACTCATTCTGGCCTGAATGCAGAATTCCAATTGAATTCACGTCCCTAACCCCAAATTCCCCAAGTACTTAGATTTACTTTATGTATAGGAATCATAAGATAAAACTGGAAGGATAGCCAGCCCCAAAAAACATCTTCCTGTGGAAAGTAGGTGATTCCCTGCCCAGCTGTTCCTGACAACAGTGCAAGGAAAAGGCCCAAACCACATAACTTGAGCCTCAGTCAGGAATAAATCCCATAATTAATTATGATCCCTAGCCAAGAAGAATTTAATGTGCAAGTACCACTTCATAATCCAGCTGCTTTAAATTTTCAGTGTTC
The DNA here is from genome assembly GCA_013397975.1 of Machaerirhynchus nigripectus. Classification (NCBI taxonomy): domain Eukaryota; kingdom Metazoa; phylum Chordata; class Aves; order Passeriformes; family Dicruridae; genus Machaerirhynchus; species Machaerirhynchus nigripectus. The sequence goes on along the minus strand of VZRQ01010229.1, from coordinate 975,011 downwards.
TCATTAAAATCAATTTAGTCATTAAAATTTAACTGAAATAGTTATTAACAATTACAAACCAGAACAAACTAAATGGGAATATTTTGTGACACGTATTACTCCACATCAATAATCTTCCCAGGACAACTCCTCATGAATCTCATCACTTGAATTAGAAATGCAGTAAGAGCTTAGCAATCTTTCTAGTAACATACTCAATCACTTCGAGGGACCATCTGTTGTCCTCACCTCTACTGGGAGGAAAAACAAAACAAAACAATCACCCAGATCTTTGGTTAAACATCTCATTATTCACCCAAAAGAAGAAAACTAGAAAAGCCTCCTAGAGTAAGAATTAACAGAGTTAAGAATTAAAATGCCTCCAGGAATAAACAGATCAAGTATAGTGTTGCAACTAAAATATGCATGTCAGAATTAAGCAGCATCACACAGACTAAAGAATCTTTGGTCTATGCTACATGTAAGAGCAGGAAAAATACCTGGACAGCAGAGCCTCAAAAGATCACTTACTTTTAAACAGAATGGAGACAACGAAGAACTAAAGAACAGTATCCATTTTTAAAACCCATGTTTTTAAAACAGAAGTTAGGCAAAAACACTACAGAAATGGAGAAGCAGAGGAAAAGCTGCGAAGGAGATTCACACACAAAGTAATCAGAATTCCTGGACTTGCTTACCGCATATTCCTCTGGTGTAACCTTTAGAACATCAAATACCACTGCATCAAAGCTCTTCTTCAGTTCAGCTGAACCCTTGTCGCTCAAGGACTCGGAGCTGCTACTCTTCTGCAGAAACAAACAAAAACACTGAGGATATTTTGGACCTGTCCTCTTCTTTTTGTCTTCTCTTTTTTACACTCCCAAAACCAAAATTTCTGTTCAAACGTTATCGTTAACAGAATTTTTCTACTGGGTAAATTATCAATTCAAAGTCAGTCACGGAACACACTTTCTCCTGACACGGACTGCAAAAAATCAGACCCTCAAAGTGACTTACGGATTTCTATGGATTTCCTTCTAGCTGAAGGAGGACAGGTTTAGATTAGATGTTAGGAGGAAATTCTTCCCTGTGAGGGTGGGGAGGCCCTGGCACAGGGTGCCCAGAGAAGCTGTGGCTGCCCCTGGATCCCTGGAAGTGTCCAAGGCCAGGCTGGATGGGGCTTGGAGGAACTTGGGATACTGGAAGGTGTCCCTGCCCATGGCAGGGGTGTTGGAACAAGATGAGCTTTACCATCCCTTCCAATCCAAGTAATTCCATGATTTCAAATGAGTTCCTCAAAACACAACAGTTATATTTCAATGCATAATTAAATTCCTTTTTTGTTGAGAGGAAAGGTAATAACAACAACTCTATCAACAACAACAATACAGTCACACTGAATTTCAAACAGAAAAAATATCACTATGGTAAGGAAAAAGACAGGGTCTGCCCTAAAAGAATAGGTATCAATTCTCTTTCTCTTAAAAAACCATGAAAGCTTAAAAAATTACACTGAGCTACACATGTTCCTGTTGAAGACATTAGCATAAGGAATTTTAGTGTTGTTTTGAAATTACAGTAATCCACATTTGCAAAAAATACCAGATCCTAGGATATTATTCTATGAACATTTATCTACAAAATAAAGACTTTGCTTCCCTGCAAAATACAAACATGGTTCAAAAAATTAACACTTCATATTGATTTCATATGTTTCATATACAGTTTTCACATTAAAGCAATACATCTGTGTTATGAGCAATCACTTCCTCTAGCACAGAGATGCAGCCCTAGATTGTATTCGTTCATTCCTGAGGGAATGGCCTGAAGTTGGGTCAGGGGAGGTTTGGGTTGGGTATTAGGAAAAGATTCTTCCCCCAGAGGGTGCTGGGCACTGGCCAGGCTCCCCAGGGAATCCGGCCCCAAGGCTCAAGGAGGGTTTGGACACCGCTCCCAGGGATGCTCAGGGTGGGATTGTTGGGGTGGGCAGTGGGCCAACACAGTCAAGGCTCTTCCTGACAGTCTGTGTCATTTTACTGCTAATGTTGAAAGTTTTCAAGACCGTGGACATGGCTCCTTGAGAATTCAGCCACTTGAAATAAACTCTTGTCCATTTTCAAGCACTTTTGTTTTAAGGACACACTATAAAGAAAATGGTTATTTAATAATGGATGTCCACTTCTAATTAGATTCTGACAGTACAATCTCTCTGAAAATCTGCCTTTGAAAACATCAGCAAAAGCTCCAATCCAGACAGGCATTTCAGTAACCAATATGCTTACAGAAACATTTCAGTTACAAGTCCTCTTTCCTACTTCTTAGTCAAGATAGGAAAAAAAAAATAGCACTTGCTTAAAGTAAATTCATGTAATTTTGCCAAAATATATTTTATTCGATTTTATCAGACATCACATAAGCATTCAAGACTATTTTGCTGAGTAAAAAGGTTGCTTTCCTCCAAGAAAAATTTTCAGGTGCATGCCAAAAAATAGTCAATGATACATGAAGCAATTATAAGGGGAGTACAAGAATCTCTATAAAAACAAACAATGATCTGGAAGTCTGATGCCAGCTTTCTTGACAATACTTGTGAAATTGTGCTGGAGATTGTGCTGGTTCCTTTTGGTAACACAAGACTCCAGTTCTCCTTTCACCTTGTTTGTGGTACTCCCCATTTCCATGTGCAAGTGCACACCACACACAGCTGCTATCAAAACTCATCTGTAAATATGCAAATAAACAAAACATCCTTGGTATGGTCCAGAGATTCGTGGAAGGAAGCAACTACAGCCAGGACTTCATGGTTCTCATCACTGTTGACTTTGCAGTGTTCTAATTTCAGCCCAAGCCTCTTCCTTAGCAAGCAGATGACAAATGGAAAAGTACATTCACTTCAAAATAGGAGGCATCAGCAGACGAGGCCAATCTCCATTGCTTGGCTGATGCATACACTCAACTCACAAGCTGTTCATTCCTAGAGGGCAGAGGCTTTGGTGGGCAGGAGGGACCCCTACCTATGCCAGAATATGGTCCAAGAGACAAAGGGAACAACTTCATTCCACTGCTACTGTGTCAGACTGCCCCTCAGTACACACACACAAGTACCTGACAAAGAAAAGAACATTTCCCACCGGCCTTGCCAACCCAGCTTAACGTGCTAAGAGCATTTATTCTTGTTAAAACTTGGAAAGAAAAGCTTCCTTGTCTAGATGTGATGGAAGAGAACACGGACAAAGGCAGCTTTGGCTATGGCAAGACTGTAAATGCAAGCTCACGCTCTAGTTTGGTAGGCCAAGTTCAGGACTTTACATTTTATTCACACTAAAGTGGGGTGTATGAAACCAACACACAGAACAAGAATCTGTTGGACGAGACCTGTTAAAAGAAAAGCTTCCATTTCAGTGCACTTAAAGTAAAAACTGAGTACTTAGTTACCCAGTAACTGAGGTGTTCAGCCCTTACCTCTGAAGCAGTAGCTGCAATATTAACACTGCTGGACTGTCCGTTCATTAGGTCCATACTGCCCACACCATTAATCTTCGGCCCTACATTTACAGCAGCAGGATCATCTCCAAGGCAACCGAATAACCATTCCTGCAAAGAGCAAAAAGGTATCAGAAACCACTTTCTTCAGGGGTTTTAATCAAGATTCAGTGCCTAAAATCCTTAACAAAAATAAAGGACTTCCAAAATGGCTACACCCCTCTGAGGTCCAGACTTCAGATTCTAACAAGTATTTTAAAATTATCTACTTAAAACCAACATACACAGCTGAAGGTTCCATTAAGATCCATCAGTTACTGGCAGTACTGACTTACCATATTCTCTTCCCCTACTATTTTCTCTATACCAGGAATCAATATGTAAATATATGCAGTAGCCCTAACAAAATGAGGTTTGCAACATCAGCTCATATAGGATGTTTTTCCTTTTATTACCAACTTAAAAAAGTATATTCCAGACATTAACTCTATTAGATAACTTTAACAAGGTATTATACAATCACTTCCTATCTTCACCAGCTTCAAGTGAAAATCATTACATTGAAAGCAATTAAAAGTACAAGTGGAATTTATACTTTTCTCCACAAATGACCCAAATTATTGCTTAGTAAAAAAACCCCAAACAGAAAAACACACAAAGGAAAACTCCACACACTAACTTTTAAGGCATCCTTGCAAGAATACTATGGCTTTTCATTTCTGCAGAGAAAAGGCTGCAAAGAAATGGAAACCTTTGGCATCCACTATAAAAACAGTAACACTACCCAACCCCAAAGTGTTACAGAGAGTAAAAACTGATTTGTGCTTAAATTAATGAGCTGTTAGTGCCCTCTAGTGTGAAAACTATTATAAATCAACTTCCATGGATCTGTGTCTATAGCAGGTGTGACTGCTTCCAAAGTTGCTGCTGTTTATGAAATTCACTTTTGATGAGTAGTTTAACTCAGAGCTAGTAACTGCATGGTCTGAAAATAAATGGAGAAGGGAAGTGACAGGTGACTGGGTAATTCCACACGACAAAACGGTATTACAGCAGCTCATACTTAAGGCCTCTAAGGAATGAAATAAAATAATCCAAAAAGCTGTATCTCCAAGTGACCTAAACCAAGTATGTCAGACAGACAAACCTGGAAGGCAAGAAACTTCAATATTTAAATATGAAAATATCGTCAAATTCTAAAGTGTCACCATAGGGATGCAATACAGAAAGGAAGGCAAAGAAAGAGAGCAATGTGGCAAATGTCAGTGAACCACTACAGCTTCCAGGTATTTTTGAGTACCACCAGTCCCATCTGAGCTGTATTTCTGCAGTTCAGGACAGCCATCCACATTGTCCCCTTGGTTGTTTTGGAAAAACTGACGGAACTGTCTCATTCACAGGACAGAGGATGCTACATTTCACTTTCATGTTACACTTCCAGCCCACATGCTTTAATTGAGACTGATTCCTCCACTAAAAATGCACTCAAATGGCATTTAAGCTTCAGCTGGTATTATTCTAACAGATCACATAAAGAGAAAAAAATCTTATCTTCAGCTTCTGAGTGTCACTGCTGTCCTGTCCTTTCCCATCTCAATTACCCTTCAGATTGTCTTGTGGAATATTGCCAAATGCACAGCTCCCCAATGCCTCTCTCCTACAGCTTTTTCCTTCACTGAAGGCAAAAGCAATAAAACTCTAACTGATGCGCTAAAACTTTCATTTATGTAGTGACAGTAGAGGACAGAGGTATCACATCTTCAAAACCAGTTTCAGGCCACCCACAAGCTCAAAGTGGTATATTTATCCCAAAGTAATCTCCTCTGCTGAAAAACCCCTACCCTTTAAAAATTGGGGGTACAGTCTTAACCACTGTATTTTTAAGGAAAGTAGACACTTTGGCTTTGTATGACACAGTTATGGGCCAGACTGCACAATTTCCTCATACTGTCTTAAACTAAAGGTTATATATTTGACCCCTGGCTCACATAGGCTTCAATTGTTCCCCTTCCCCTTCTTAATGGGAGACACAAAGGCAAAGAATAAGGGAAGTCCTTCTGTGCAAGGAAAAACAAAAACAGAGCTCTGGGGGCTTTTTTTGTGGAGGTATTTGGATGGTGCTAATTAGAAGGAATTACACATATCATAGAAGCCTATGGAGCTGGCAGATCAGCCTTACATCAACAAGAGCAAACTAATTCCTCTATCAGCAAGTGTTAGAGCCCAGTTTCCTAAACAAGTGGTCTCACCTAACCCACTGCCACCCACAGGAACTTCCTCCCTGTATTTCCTGACAGACTTTCCACCTCAGAGGAGCTGCCTGGAAGGTACAGCAAATGCTGCATGCTGATCCAGGTTTTCCTCTTCTACCTGGTTACTGTGATGGGAATTGAGAGAACTCTGTCTCTTAGCAAGGCATGGGGCCACCATGCTGAGAAGTGACTTCTATGAGGCGCACAAACTTTGGGTTTTTAATTTTTTTTTTTTAAATAGCTAGTAAATCACTAAGGAAAAAACCCCTCCATGCAAAGGAAACAGAGTTTACAAAATATAACATCTGCCATCAAGATGTATCCTAACAAAGCTGCCCACACACTGATAATTTTTGTGCCCATTGCTGCATTACAAGAGTATGTCTGAATACATTTATACTTTTTCACACTGTGAAGATACAGTAAGGAGCTGAATTAGAACCGAACTGCTGTAAATATATATTTAGCAACCTTAAAGTTCCAGAATTGGCAACCTTTACAATGCTCTCATGTCTAGCAGCTTTCAAAAGTGCATCACCACTCCCATAACAAGGAAAAGTCACAGCAGTAGTTTTGGTCAGTGTGCCATTTAAGACAAATATTGAAAAGATCCTCACACTGGAATAACTAAATCATTTGCTTCCTATACCATCCTTCTGCACAACACCAAAATAACCTGTGAACAGCAGTATCAGAAAGTGACGAAGAGCAGAGTTCAGAGCAGCGCAGCTGGGTCTGTGGAATGACTGTAACCACACTGCAATAGTGAGTCACAGTTTGCACTGTGTTCCTTGTATATCCAATTACCAAAACTGAATTACACTGAGTAATTTGAACTTCCAGTCTGTTTCTCCTCTCCAATTTAATAAATGCCTTTGTGCCCAGAAATGCATTACAAGTGGAAGTGAGAGTGTTTTATATGATGCACAAAACAATGAAGCATTTATGCCAACCTGAAGCCTCAGCATACTGAGTGCTATCTTCCTACCTCTTCATGCCACACATACTGTACAGTAGAAAGCCAACTAAAAATACTGATACAAATATTCATCACACCCAAACAATGAAAATATCTAGACTACTGTTGTGGTTTAGCCCCAGCCAGCAACTCAGCCCCATGCAGCCACTCGCTCACTCTCCCACAGTCGATGGGGGAGAGAATCAGAATAAAAGTGAAAAATCTCGTGGGATGAGATGAAGACAGCTCAGTACGGAAAGCAAAAGCTGTGTGCTCAAGCAAAGCAAGGAATTCATTCACTGCTTCCCATGGACAGGCAGGTGTTCAGCCATCCATCCCCAGGAAAGCAGGGCTCCATCCTGTGTAACAGTGACTTGGAAAGGCAAAAGCCACTCCAAATGCCACCCCTCCCACCTCCTTCCTCCAGATTGATGTTATTATATATATATGGCCTAGAAAAACCCTGTTGGGGTCAGCTGTCCCTGCTATACCCCCCTCCCAATTTGCAGTGCACCCCAGCCTACTTGCTGGCGGGGGGAGGAGCAGAAAAGGCCTTGACTCTTCGTAAGCTCGGCTCAGCAGTAACAAAAATATTCCTGTGGTATCAACACTGTTCTCAGCACAAATCCAAAACACAGCCTCACACTAGATACCGTGGAGAAAATGAACTTTATCCCAGCCAAAGCCAGCACAACTAAACAGCATCTGTTGCCTTCGGTGAGTTTTTCTGCAAATTCAGCCACAGCTGTGCTGATGACCACTCCCTTCCAGCGACCGAGCTGCAGATCCCCCCAAAGGGAAGGCAGCTCGGTGAGCACGGGCAAGGGCGGTAGCAGGGTGTACCCGAGCACAGCTGCTGCAGAGCCGACCTGATCTCAGCACAAAGGGGACCAGGGAGTGCCCTTTGTTTCAGAGAAACAGCTCTGTCAGTGGAGCAGATCAACTGACTGCATCCCAGCTGAGTGAATCAACTGGTGCTGTAAGCGCTTCTGCCCGAGTCCATTGTCAGGAGTGACTGTCTCCCGGAGTCAGCCACAGCAGCACGGGGGAGCGGGGACTGGCTCTCCGAAACCACCTAGCCAAGGAATTTCAGAGAGCGTGAGCTGGCTTCAACCCACCTATTCCGGCCTGGTGACTGGGGACACCAGCTCGTGACAGCGAGCATACTGCAGAGACCAGCAACGGGGATCTCACTGCTACCGTGTTTCAAATGTATACTGCAATTGCTGTCGTTTGCTGCTGAACCTGCATCTGTATTGTGATTTCAGTATGTTTGGTACCACACTGCTAAATCAGAAATCCTCTGTAACATCAACTATATTCAAATTGTTAATTTAACATTAAGCATTACACCCTCCATGTGTGGAATATCTGAAAGAACCTGGGCAGAGCGTACTGGACTCTCACAGATGTCTAACAGAACACTTATGCCTGACTCCCTTCCACAGCAGATGTTCTTGACTCAGTTTGGGTCAAACATTGTCCCAAAAATACTGTACAAACAGCATTTTAAAAGATGACCCTAAAATTACATTTGAAACTTCCTGCCCAGAACAGTACAAAACCTTTGAGGAAACAAACACAGCGAAGTTTCAGGAACAGCTCAAGAGTCACGATGACCAAGATCCTCTTTGTTCTTACTCATAATGTCAGAACGAAGTGTCATTTGTTTTGATCACAGATCCCCATTAAGAAAACAAAAGTGCCTTGCATGGATCATCATTAACTATAAATGCAGAGCCACGACCAAAGACTTTAGGGACCAAAAAATCTGTTCCAGACACAATGAACCTGAGCTCCTGATCTTGTGGAAACTAGAGAGTGGAGGAGAACTTACTGTCTAAAAGGCAAAAGCTGAGACACCTGCTAAGAACCAACACAACCCACATGCAAAAAAACTAAGAAACCAAACATACTAAAAAAAAGCAAACCACACATTCCACACCAAACCAAAAAGACCCAACAAACATAAAAGCCCTACAATGAAGCAGAGAGTCACCAAGGAACAGGCAAAGAACAACAAAGAAAAAAACAAATTGTACCTTCCAAACTATATCCTTCAGTTTCACATTTGAGCCACCAAAGCAGAAACCCACCCAGGTTCCTGCACTGTAAGAATAAAGATACTACGTACATATCCTTCAAGAAGAGAAATGAAAGTAACCTAAAGCCATGCTTTGATTCAGTTTTTGGTAAGCATGATGATATTAAAATAGCAAAACTGACAGAAATAGAAACTTCCACAAAAGACAAAATAAAAGCTCAAGCAACTTAATATTACTCCACTCTCCTGCAGGAATTTTATCACTGAAAATAATAAAATCTCACACACTATGAAATCTCCAGGTGCATGAATCTTGGCAAAGCACTGCCTAATCTGCCACTCGTGAAGACTGAGATAAGAAACACAAGAAGACACACATTGGGTAGAGACATGACAAAAACATATAGGGAAGCATAATATTAAAAAACCAGATCACTAAGAGTTATTAAATATGCAATACCACTACAAATATTAGAACAAAAAGCATTTAGAAATACAGTGAAGCAATACAATACAGGACAAATAAAGCTATCTGATGGACAAAAGAATAAAATAAAAGTCAATAATTAAAGGACACTTGTAGCTGATTCCTGTAAAATTTCTGCTGTGAATTTCACCCGGAAATGATGCCACTAAAGCTGTAAGCATGAACTAGCCAGATGAGACCCAGATATTTGCATTAGTTATGGACCAATACTACCTGCAAAACACTGCAAAAGAGACACTGATGCTGTACTCTATGCAGTTCCGGCGACCTTGCTTCCAAAACATTTTTTCCATGAAATGCATGCACAGAAGGGCTTGTAGGTATTCTGCAGGTATTCTGCAGGTATTCTGAAGACAGTGAAACTTCTTTCATAAGTGGAACCCATGAGACCCCAGCTTGTTTATGGTACGAAACTGAGATCTGCATGAGGACACACTTGCCACATTTAACTACGACAAAGATGCACCAGAAGTATGAACAAAACGCAAATCTATGCTCAAAATCTGAATAACATCAATTGGGCTCTTGAACAGTTTTCAGACAACACCACTACTCAAGTAAGCTGATGCTGGACTCCTTCCTGACAGAAACCTTGTCACACGGTGCTGCATCAGCAGCACAGCTGACCCAGTGACACAGACTCCTGCCTTCCATAGTCCTGCTGGAAACTCAAAGCACTTCTGTACTCACACAGCTCACTTTTGTCACACACAGATTCTTTCCCTAAGCATCTGCTGCTCAACAGTCACAGCAGTATCAGCTGGTTAAGCTCCAAGACAGATGAAATTAGAAACCATGGAATAGCAAGAAAGGGAACAAAAAATTCTTTCATTAGGTTTGACACTGAAGTTTTAGATAAAAAAAGAAGCTTCATTTAAACATGTTTATTTAAATTTAGATTCTCTCTTTTTTTACCTTAGAAAAGGCTTTAGCTGGCAATTAGGTAAAATTACTATTCTTTAAGACACTATTCACAGAGCACTTTCACTATAATTTGTTCTGAATAAATCTTATTGCTGCTTTTATGCACCTCATTCCTCTGGGAATGGAAGGAGGCTGGGGGAGAGAGAAAAGAAAGAGAGAGAGATAACATTAAGGTAATAGCAAAGCTCTGTCCCATTCATATCTTTGTTTCCAGCTACCTAGACCTCTTCTCCACAGTTCTCCAGCACCCAGTGCTCTCCTTTTGTTCTCAAGAACTGGTGCAACTTGTAGCTCCCATTTTCTCAGATGAGATAAAGAAAGAAAAACCAAAACTGAAAGCCAGAATATCCTTCTCCAGGGCACAAGTTACTTGTTTAACAAATCCAGCTACAAAATTCAAACCATTAGCTCAGTCTGTCATCAACTTGCAACAACAAACAAAAGGTTCAGCTCAAAATGGCAATTTTTCCAGGTTAGTAACACACAAATAGGAAGGAGATCCTTACCGCTCTGGCTTCCACCACTCAAAAGCAGCTTTCCTCAGTGGACTGACCCAGGGCCAAGACTTAACTGGTAACTACTCCAGCACAAGGCAACAAATTTTAGCATGAGAACTGGTACACAGCTGCAAGCAGTGGCAGATCCAGGCCCTCACATGGGCATGAATCAAGCAGAAGGAAAAGGATCATTGCAGGCAACAAATGGAGTAAGCCAAAAATGTGAACATGTGTACATGCTGTTTAGGTTCAGCCTGAGGTCGGAAGACGTTGGCCTTCTGCTGACAAAATGCCTCTCCAGCAGCGGCTGAGTGTTAAAAGACAAAATGTAGGCATGCTAAGAAAATAACTGCACAAAACCTGAAGAACTTTCTGCTCACAAACTGCTTGCAAATCATCAGGTCCCTGGCACTTCTTTCTTCAGAGATCACCAACAAGCCTCTGTTAGTAGTTCTTGAGAAAAGTGCACAGAAGAAAGCTTTATTCCTTTAGATCTGGCTATTACTTTGCAATTGCTATCAGAAGAGGGAACCTCTGAATTTATGAGACATAGTTTGGTTTCCTTCCCATATGCCAAAAGAGTAAGCAGTAGGGAATTCTTTTAGCACAGGAAGTACATCAAAATTATAAAGTTCTACCCTCCTCATCTCCCTCCCACAGCTAAAGCCAATCCAAAGTTTAATCTCTTTGAGCAACATTTCTTCTCATCCTGAAGAAAAAATCCAGGTGTGCTCAGTGAGGAACTAGAGGAGAATCTCTCCTTGCCCAAAGACAAACAACAGGAAAATACATAATCTAGAGACATTTCTGAAGGATAGGAGCCACTGATACGTATTTTCAAGAATAAGAATTAAAAAGATGGCAAAGAAAATAAACAAGATTTAAACCAGAAGTAAATATTTTAAATTAATTAGGCCATTCAAGAAGGTGATAATCTTTCCCCAATTGGATTTTCCAAGACCTCCACCACATGGCCATACAGTTGTCAGTTCTGTTTGCAAACAAGAGGAGCAGTAAATGATTAATATCCTCTTGATTAACTGATGCTCAGTTTGCAAAGTGTTATTATGGCTAAGAAGTGCAGGCACGATATCAGTGGAATTAATAAATGAAGCACACATCTGCGTACACCATTCTGAACAGGGAAATCACACTTAAGAGCACGCGAAAGTGGAGCACTGAACGCTGCTAACATGGACTTCAGGATCCAAAAATTCTTTTCAGAGGGACTTAAATCCAGTTTTGCTTTGTTTGAGGAGAATACAAATAACACAAGAACAGGGAAGAACTATTAAGACTGTGCATCAGCAAAAATATCACATCTCACTGTGAAAAGTCTCTAGAACTGCCTTCTATGGTCCTAGCTTGTTTAAATTATAATTTTCAATAAGGCAATGCAAAAGATTTCAGCAGAAGGCAGACTTGAAGAAAACCACTGTAATGATCTGCAAATGGATCCATGCAGGTGCATGCCTTCTCTCAGAGCAGAAAGTGTTTCACAGGAAAAAGATCTGGGAAAAATACTTGAATATAATTTTATGTACAACCGCACACTTGTAAGTTCTGAGACAGGGATGACAACTGACAGCCTGAGCTTTGCTACTGCAAACAGGCTACAGGAACTCTGACACCAGCCATCACCACAACTCGCACGCCAAAAGCACATGGAAGAAAAAAACAGGGACAAAAACTGAGCCTGAGGATCCACGACGACTTTTCTGTGTAAACCTACACATCACACAGGGATGTAACGAAAACTCAAATACCCATGCGACTCATTAAATAAACTCCTGTAAGCATTAAATGCTAGAGTCAAAATTGCTAACAGCCAAATCAAAACCAAGATGATCAAATCATCCTAGGACAGATTTTTAACAAGAGAAATGAGAAAGTCCCAACTGTTGCAGAGTAACAGCCTCCAAATCCAAAGAATTAAGGACTCGGTACATCCACCAGCCTCAAATGCACCCTTGCCTTGCACAGGAAGGCAAAAAAGATTGACATTTAAGGAAAAGAAGGCAAAACTCCTCCCCCATGGAATGCCTGACTTTCTCACTAAGAAGAAAATACTGTTGGAGAGAACATTTTACTGTATTTTTTTGTAAAGCCACTAATAGACAATAAGGACCTTTCTCAAAGAGGACACACAATATCTTAGTCTGGTTTGAAATTCAGCTTTCAGAGAGATGAGTACAGTCTTTATCAATAACACCTGTGATAGTAACATTTCAGTGATGTTCTCTGTAATTATTCTTTTCTGAACATCATGCATCAATATGCACTGTTGCTATAGAAATGGCGCTAACAGGAAAAAATCTATCAGCCTATGAATTGCCTGTTTGGTATGATGACTGTTATGGGAAACTACAATAGGCATTGGGGAAGAGAACTGGATCTTTTGCCTGTGTCACTGTCCCCTGCATTCACTTACAGAAGTGTGTCAAGCCCAGGGCAGACAACTTCGACAGTCAAACAACACACCAACCAGTTAGTTATCGATCTGAGCATCCCATTCACCTCTCTTCCACATTTCTAACTCACTTTGGAAGGGCCTCAGTAAATCAGCCAACTTAGGAAAGAACAGACGACCCATAGTTTAATGTCAAATACCTTTCTCCACCCAAGGTCAGTCAGCAACTGGTGACCACCAAAGCGTCTGCCTAATAAAACATGACACAGAAACTGAGTTACACAGAGACACAGAAGCCAAGTTAATTCAAGTACAGGACTCCAACAGTCAGATGGCCCAACCATATACCAGTGACCTACTCAAAAGTGCCTGAAACTGTTGGCCAAGAATATGTTTGCTTCAGCTGAAACAATTCTGAGTGAATTTTTTCATGAAGGAGGGCAGTATATTTTTAAGATGGTATCAGACTTTTCTTGTTATCAAAATAGAAACTTACAGTAGACCGTAGGGCAATGTTGTCTCTTCAGATACTCAAGGTAGACAAGAATTTATTTGAAGGCCTGAAATTCTGGTAAACCCATTTATTGCTTGTGCACTAACAACAGTCCAGTCACCAGAAAAATCTCAATGTGATTTCAGGTAAATGTGCAGTATAAATGAGAGCCCTGCTGGAGCCATTTCTAAGCCATCTATCTACATTATTGATGAAAGGATCTGCCCTAAAGAGGTAATGACATAATAAATATCTACAGAACTTGTATAACCGATGTAGAATACAATGCTTTCCAGAAGACATCAAAAAGACACTGAGATGTAGCAGCACAAGCATTAATTTGAAGAGCACAGCTGGCAAAGAGTAAGAACCAGCTATACAAAATAATTTGTATACCTACCTCTAAGGGCAGTAAAGGCAAGCCTCAAACTCTTGTTACAAAACCAAGAGAAAGAGACTGCAGGGGTAAGATTAATGACATGCCTTCGATACAGACTGTCAAGCAGGATTTTTAAGATTATTCCAGCACTTTGAATTCAGCACAGTATGTTCACAAGTGATATCCTACCCAACTACTTGGATATTTGAGCTATTCAGTGGATGACTGGATAATTATCACTCAAACATATCCTTAAGCTTATGAAACACAGCTGTGTCTGTTTCTGCCAAATCAATGAAAGCAGACATTAAAGGCTGATTTAAGTGCAGATATGTGCAAGCCGAAAACTTGGGTCCAAGAGGAATCCTGTACACGATATAGCTGTGATAGAGATTTGAAGGAGAATGGTGTTTTGAATGTAAACTATTGATTTACAGCAGATAACACTTTCCTTTTAAGGAAGTCATGCCATTTAATGTTTCATTTAACTAAAAAGATAATTATATCCATCTTTTTATTAATCTTATAACCCATAAAAAGTAAATCTAGAATGCTATAATGCAAGAAAGTGCATAGCACACAACTAGGGATATAAAACCCATTGTCACGTTACCACGAGGTGATGTTAACTTTATCTTTAAAAAGCTCACAGATTAGAACCTTCCAAGAGAATCCCTTATGAACTGCTACTTCAGCAATACTAGTAGCCAAAATCTATAATCTTAGCAGAATGATTGGAAAATGCTTTGTTTCCTTTTCCAGGTTCACCAAAACTATCGCAGTGATAAAGCAGCACAAAGCTCAGGAAACCACAATTAGAAGAACTGAAGCAAAGATCCTCAGATCCAAAGACATCTACCAGGTAAGCATTCCTATTCCCAGGCAACTTCTGGCAGGAAATCCTGCAGGAATTCTGTCCTATATTTTGCACAAACATTTTTTTCCCCCTTCTGCAGAGAGGACATCTGGCCCAGAATAACCAACAGCAGTGGCTTATTCTCGAGCAACAGACATTGGTCATTCTGGACAAACCAATGGAAGTGAATTCTTCACCTCATCTAAACGAAAATACAACACTTCTTTGAGCCCTGCCACGCCCTGTATTGCTGCCTTAAAGCAACAATTCAGTCACATAAACATACAGCTTAGCTACGACAATCATTTTTGCTCTCATACAAGATTCACCTTGAACAGGAGGAAAGAACATGACAAAACAGCCATGACTAACACAGAGAACTGAAAGGGTCTCAGCAATAGTTTCTAAGTATTTGGAATGAGTACCCTAAGTTACAGTTTGGACAAGGATTTGGTACTGCTTTGTCATTGCTGTCATTACACTGTCCTTGTTCTGGAGGTACAAGGAAATCTGTCAACATTAGCAGTATGAATGGATGCTGCACACCAAAGGGGGAGCAGCTTTGCCTCAGCAACAAAAAACCCCCAGTGAAGAGAGAGCTGTGCTGGGAACAAACTCAGCTGGGAGAGCTGGACAGTGAATGCAATTAAATATATATGTGTGTGTGTATGTATATATTTAAACTAAATTAATTAAGAGCTTTCAGTATTGTCCCAAAGTCAAGACCACCCCTATCATCAAACTAAGAAACTAAACCAAAACACAAATTAGTAATACATTTCCCTATTTTATACTAGCAGGAGGCAAGTTTCCTCTTACCTGCTGAAAGAATGGCTGAAAAAGTCAATACCTTGGCTGCACTTTGAAAACACTTTCATTTTTTAGTTTCATGTTCAGCTTGCCAAGTAGGGGAGGTTCACGCTGGTCCTGCTGTTATTTAAACATAAATGAGAAGCAGCCACATCAGAAATAGGGTATTAGTACCTTACTGTTGAAATACCCTGAAGTCACCAGCCACAACATGGTTAGTGTGTTTTGGCAGGTGATACTTTTGAAACAGTTTTATCACTTAAAAGCAAAGATATTTTAATGACCTATGCAAATTTACATTTCACTACCTCCAAGACAACAAAGAAAAGCTACCTAAGCAAAAACAGGCAATGCAGCTACCAGTTTAAATGCAATATAGGGCTTTACAGGGTCCTTGCGACAGAAGAATCTAGTTTGTTCACGAACAACAGAGCAGGGTTTTCCAGGTGAGTTGTGTGTGGCTAATAAACACCATAAATCTGACAGAGCTGGCAAACATCAGACAGCAGGGCTGCTCTGCCAGAGACTGCTGCATAAACCAGCTCCCTCACTGACAAATGAAGCCAGTTCAACAACAGTTCCCCCTGGGACCCAAGCACCTCAACCCAGCCCCATACCCAAAAGAGAACACAATTCACAAACAGCATCTCCAACCTAGGCAAGACTCCTTTATTTGTTCCGTGATATGCTCTCTGATTTTAAGGATTGTTACATTAAAAAACATTGGCCTCCTCAGCATCAGAGAAGATGCTAATTATGAATTCCAGAAGACAGCAATTTTCTTCCTGTAAGCAAAGCACTTTTACCAACTTTAGGAGAATCATAAATACGGAAGAAGGCGCAAAGAAACAGTGATCAGCAAGTCTAATGATAAGATCATAGAAACACACCCTACTGCCCTGGGGAAAAAAAGATATCAAATTCCATTAACGGGCTGGAACATAACAGGGAAAGATGACACCGGAGAGAGAGACAAGCAACAAAAACTTCAGTTGCTGAAGTCCATCACTTCTGCTCATCTTCCCTCCCTCACTTAAAGTAAAATCAGGAAGATACCCACGACATTCAGTACCCGACACAGAAATCTGACACCTGAAAGCAACACAGAATTCTGGCAAATCCCCAGGCAGCAAGGGAAGCCTGTCTTTTCCTGGTCCCCGGAGAGATCTCACCTCTGTCCACGTCCTTTAACTCCACTACTGCCCGAGTCTGTTTTCCATTTAAGACTATTACCTCAGAAAAAGAGAGGAAGAAAAAGTATGTAAAATCATTTCCTAAGCCAGAAAAATAAGAGCTAGCTTTTAAAAAAAAACATAGGTACAGCTGAAATAAAGCTCTAAACTCTTCTACAACCTACCTTTGTTTACAAAGGAGGGATTTAACCGAAGTTTTGTGGGTGCAATAGCTTAGCAAGACATCTCTTATGTTTGTCTAATAAATAATGCAAGTAGCTATCTTCCCTTTTTAGCAGTATCACTTAACAGATGCCAACTGGATTTCTGTGTCTGTCTAACAGTGCAACACAAACACAACACACCTCTGAATTGTATCAACATACAGATCTGCACAACAGATTTCACATTTTCCAAACCTACCCTTTATAAAAGACTTTCTGGCCTCAACAACACCCTTTCAATTAATGTCTTTTCTGTCTTGTGATACAATTCAGATCAAGAATTATTCTTCAACAAAACCCCAAGAGCCTCAAATCAATAGTGCATACTGTTCACTTCTCTTAGTCTAAATACGCTTAAGAATTCATACCCATTTTGCATACTTAGTAAGTTTTTCTATAAGCCCTGACATAATGTCACCTTAAATACTGTAAAACTTTCCATTGTACATACAAAAAAATAATTTAGCAATGTGCAACAACAAATACGAGGATATTTCTTTCCCCTCTCCCTCCCAGTCATATGGCACTCATGATCAAAACCAGAAGAAATTAAAACAGTTCCAACTGGTGGTCTTGAACACAGGCCTTGAACACAGGCTCTTTTTAACAAACCCATGTCCCTGAATACCAGCTTATACACAGCTAGAGAAATACCTCTTTGAAGAGAAATTAAATTGCCTTATCTGAAACCTGAACTAGGTCCTAATTGAAGAAGCCTTCACACCACTCAGACAGCTTCAGAACAGTCAGGATTGACTTTTCAAAATTATTAAAGGCAAGTCACAGCATGAAATACAGTTCAAGTTCTGTCATCACACAGACCCTATCCACATTAAAAAAAAAGTCAGCGAGTTAATTAAGTACAAGGGCAAGTCATTACATGCAGACACTGGAGGAAGCTACTCACAAGCAGGTCCTAGAGCACTCCATCTGCTTACCTGCCATTCCTCAAAGGTGAAGAAATACTGTACCTCAAAAGTAGCTTTTTTCACTTAATAGTGCTTTAATGCGCCTTCAGCTTTATAAAACTCTGTACCTCTGGCACCCATCTCCAGTGAAAACTTACCAAGCTTGTCTTTTTGTTTCAACTCCTGACTACAATTTGGTTAACGTAATTTTCCTCTCCAAATTCCTTTAAAATTATTCCAGGTGGACACTTGACCACTTTAATAGATTTTGGCAGTAGAGCTGAACAACCTCCACAAATAAAGTCATCTTTTGCCATCTATAGCTACACAGGGGTATAAAAGCCAAAGAATCACAGTTTCATCCTGTGATTAGATTTGGTACTACTACCTTCCTTTGTCCAATGTAACACAGCATGTACTTGTTTAAAGCACCATTAAAAACTTAGCAAGGCCTATCACTAAGAATACCAAAATCTATTATCAAAGAGCTATCTGGCAAAATCTGTTCAAAATAAATCCAAAATAGGCCCAGCTTGGGAGGGAAAAAAAAACCCCAGAGGAGGATTTTAAGAAATTATAATCAGCAAAGTAAACAACCAGCAATGAGTGGAGAGCAAAGCACTTTTCAAAAACAAAGTAGCAAAGCCATTTCTACTATAGAGGGACATTTGCTATTACATAAATAACATGGAAAACAGTTTTTTAAGAAACCACACACCCTACACCATCACTGAATGACATACTAAAAGGTAATAGTAATAAAGCCTTATAACTAGGTAATGTTTAACCTCATCCTATCTTGAGGCAGACCTGCAAGGGGCAGGTTTTACCCACCCTAACAAATGCCTCAAGTTTCAGGCCGCTCACTGTCCACCACACTCATGTCTCTCAGAAGCAGAGGGTTTGCGTGCAGCTAAGCAGAAATCCTGCTAATACTTTAGTAATTTTGCACACTGAACTCCCGAAAATACTTGCAAATCACTTCAACTGCATGGAAGGACTGAACTCAATGGATTCTACTCTTATACATTATTCTTTTCCAAAATGCCTGTTGGCATATTTCTGTATAAGTCTGATCAATAATAATATCAACATTATTTAGAGGTACTTACCAGACGAGCCCGATGACTAATGCCTAAACAAACTGGTCAGCCTAAAAGTACATGACTAATATTCTAAAAATAAACGAGATAGCTGCCACTACTCAGGTAGACTTACCAATAAAGCACATGGGAAAAGTGGCTGTTGGCAGAGTGGTCAGGACAGGCCAGCAACAGCAGCACTGCTGAGGTGCCCTTTAACCACACAGGGAAAGTTAATTACAGGACCGTGGGAGAGGAAATACAACAGTTATGAGTCATGCACATAACCACGTGCTTTATCAATACACTTCGTAATATTAAAGTTACTAATTAGTGACAGCACAAAACAGTGATGCAGTAATTGGAGAGTGAGCAGCTGGAATCTTTGGACCTTTCTATCTTCTACTGATCTGGCACTTAGAATTTATATGCATTTTGAAATCCACAAAAAACACATAGGAAACTGTGCAATGCTACCAGCATTCTAACACCTTCATCTGCTAATTGCAGATGCTTTTGGAATCCCCAAAATATTTTACAGACTTCTGGACATGATCAGCTATATTACCAAGTTTCCAGTAACACCATCATCACTCTCAAGTCACTTCACCAGCCTTCTGTAAAAGGTGAAACAATGGTAGAGTTTAGCTCTATGCAAAAGGAATTTTCAGAAGTACCACAAGGATCCTAAAGTGCCTCAAATTTTTCTGCATAAAATCTGACACAAAGTTTATCCCAAGCTCCCAGACTTGCACACCCATCTAGGGATTCAAGATAACCAGAAATCAACACTCCACAAACTCAGCTGCAAACAAATGTCATCTGATTTACTTTTAATTTCAGCTGGTTTATGGGAACTTGGTTTTATACTTGCCAGTTATCTCCACCACTAATGCTTTTCCCTTTTCCTTTCTCTGCCATGACATTAGCCCAAGATTTTGTATGGCTGAAGTTAACAGCTTGGGGGAACTATCAAACTGAAAAACAAGGCAATGAGGGTGAGGGGGCGGGGGAGCTTAATTTCTTATCTGGGTAAGTTCCCTGATGCACTTCTCTCTACTACATTATCTCTCTGCCAATACAGTGTGAGAAGTGAGCAGTCAATAAATAAGCTGCCTCACTGCACATGGGGTCACAACCTAATTCAATTACAAACCAACCTAAATTAGTTACAACTGTGGAGGACCCCAAAGTTATCAAGCAAGCAACAGAAATTCAGAGCAATTAGAAGATTAAACAAACAATCTGGCAATAAAACAAGTGGACTAGAAACAACCATTTACAGAGTTTATAAATTTGTGTTTTACACAGAACTCACAAGTCCACCTGTGCTTACACACCTTCTCACACAGATTCATACATGAAGCTTATTATAAAGACAAACAGAAATTTGAGACCTTCAGCTTTTCACTGGAGGCTTCTGCCTGCCTACACATTAATCTGAAAAGGATGTATCACAGCAGAAAATATGCTTTGTACTAGCCCTGTTTATTCACTTATTGGTCCGAGTCCAGTAACTCTGTGACATTATCCTAATTCTAAATCTAAATTAAAATATAATACTATAGTCTAGACAATTGCCCCAAACCCTGGGCACATTAATAATGTGATAAAAACAATCCAATCTACAAACTGCATTAAGATCACTTTTTTCAGGATCTCTGCCAGTTTTATCTAGCCACTATTATCTAAGAAATACACCTTCGACTTCTGAAAATGATCAATATCCTTCTTCCCCAGCACAATCAATCTGAGCCCATTTCAGTGAGAGCAGATTCCATAGTCTCCAAGCGGTCCCTTAACTAATAATGAGGGAGGCACAAATCAAACAGCTTTTAATGCCACACTACTACAGCAACAGTCAGAGCATGGAGAGCCAGACCTAGGTCACTTCAGACTTCATTGATTGCTGCCAGTGGCAGTGCTCCATTAAAGAGGAAAAGAGGTGCCACGCACATATCCCAAAGCGTAAGTGCCGCTGAGGCAGCTCCAAAGCCAGCAAAACCTTCTGCGCCACATTCTGCATCCAAATCCCTTTCAAATGGAATTACAGCATGAGAGCCAGGGTATCTCAAGCTTCTCCTCTGCAAACCCTGTAACCCATTTCTTCTCTGAGCATTTCAGCCCTCAGACAGCTGACGGACACACAGGATGAGCAGTGTAAGTCAAGAGATTCATGAGCTCCAAGAAATTAATAGTTTGGGCCAACCACTTTTTGGCAGAGGAGATCATAGCAAGCTTGACAATCAAATTCCCTCGCTGGCAGTTCTGCTTATACCTGGGCATGCTGGTTTCAACTCCCTAACAGGCTTCTCATATTTCCTTACTTGCACTAGGAACTACAATACTATCTAAAATGCACAGGAGGAAGAGCAAAGATGACTTCCAGTCAAATTTTCCAGGTCTAATCAGTTGAGAGGGTATCAGTCTTCCATTCAAAGACTTAAAAAACTGATTTTACTGCTTCAATATGATTGCTAAGAACAAGTAATAAATGTGAGTCACCAGAGGGCACTAACACTTCTACCAAATGGCAAATGCAGCCCTTCAGTTAGGGAGGCTGATAATTACATCCACATCATCATGTATATTTTATCTGGATTGAACTTCAGCCAGCTTGTTCTAATCCATGTTCAAATCTCAACTACATACTGATGAGGCACTGAGCTACATTAACTGTTGTGGTCACACTTGCAGTACATGGGAGAGACTCGCAGTCTCCTCAGACAGACCAGGGAAAATAGGGCAGGCACACGTTCACACGCAACCTCAAGCTTCCCTTGCCTACAGAATGTATGTGTACGTCTAAATATAAATGAAATTCTGAAACAGGCATGGAGAACAGGCCACAAGTGCTACATCTCATAGAAACAGAGTAAGTAATTATTCTTAAGAGTTTGAAACAAGATCTGTCCTATCATAGGGAACTGCGAACAGTATCTGCCTGCAAAAGAGAAAAAGGAAAGGCTTCCCCTTGACCATTGAGCAGCAATGGATGTGTTGTTCTCTCAAGCCTGGCATCAAATCAACTGCCATGTTGCAGCCTTAATCCTTAACAAATGAGGCTGCTCTTTACCACTGAGAAATAGGCAGGTTTTTAAACCACAAATACGATGCTCAGGAGGGGCTGATAAGAGCATTTCTTGATATTCGGACCAAGCAGCTCTAGAGCCTCTCAGTGCCAGGCAAAGGTGTGCACTGCAGCACAGCCAGGAAGCTTCTGGGGCAGGAAACCTTGACTTGTTGATGCAGCTGACAGAAAGAGCCGAAAACCATCTAAGCAGTGCAGATCTATAGAAATAAAGGCAAAGCCTCCAGGCCCTTTAGGGTACACAGCTGCTTCTTTTCCCAGCTTTACCTAAACTGTCATTCTTGTAGTCAGGACTGCAGGACAGCAAGACAGGGGAAGAGAAAGGGAATCCTATCCTTACGGGGAAGTACACCTTATGCATCGAGCTGTTGTTTGTCTGTGCTGAAGTTACTGATGTGTAAAACATTACAGTGACAATAAGGCTGGGGTAGGAAGGACTCCATGAGCAAACTCAGGGGATCTCCATGGGTTCAAGGAAGACACCACTTGTGCCATATGACAGCCTATAACCCATCTGGAAGCCCGTCAGGAGTTTTGAAAGCATCAATGGAGAGTGTACTAGAGCAAGCACACCTCAGAGCAGCAAGTCCA
Organism: Machaerirhynchus nigripectus; assembly: GCA_013397975.1. Classification (NCBI taxonomy): domain Eukaryota; kingdom Metazoa; phylum Chordata; class Aves; order Passeriformes; family Dicruridae; genus Machaerirhynchus; species Machaerirhynchus nigripectus. The sequence goes on along the minus strand of VZRQ01010229.1, from coordinate 952,371 downwards.
AGAGAGTAAAGAACAACCTCATATGCAGGTCAGGAACACTGTGTTTTAAAATACTTTGTGGTGACTCACTAGATTTCCCCGTGTTTTATTTGCTGTACTGTAAGACTTAGCAAACAGGTCCCTTTTTCTAGACAAACTCTCCTATAAAGTGAAACACAGACTGGGAACAGCCTCCCTTGGCCACAAGCCGGTTCAGTGCCCATCATTTATGCCACTTTAACTTCTGACTCACAGCAAGCACCTCCAGCGTTCACAACACACCATGCTGCACAATACACCCTCCCTGTTTAGGGCTTTGGGCCACACTCTCCCTGTCCCCCCATCTGCTCCACACAGCTCCCCCTGACTGCACAGAGCCAGCGTCGGGAGCCCTCAGACACTTCACACTGCCTTGCTCCAGCTCCAATTTCGGATGGCCCCTTCCCGCTGGGCAGAAGTCCCGGTGGGACCAGCTTGCCCACAGCTAGGACTCCAATGCCATTTTCCCTAGAAACCTACAAGGCTTTTATGGATATTTGTAAAGGAAAAAGAGTTTCAGTCACACATCCGCGTGTTCCAGGGGACTGAGCATACAGAGCATCTACTTAAAATGCCCAACCGCAACATTAAGACACACTCGCTTCAGCAGTCTTTTAAGGTGATTAATTCATAAACAGACAAAACATGAAGCCCACAAAGCTTCTGCTCATGCAATAACTATGACACACACTCTTATATTAAAAGATGATTCCTACTGCAGTAGTTCCAGGTATTTAAATGCAAAGGTTTTTAACAGAAATGTTTCCTTATTATTCTCAAAATACATTTCTAAGTGTGTTTTCTAACAAGAGCTGTAAAACAGCACTTAAAAGAGAAATATATCATGCCTTTGGTGGCTTATACTTTGACAAAATGCAACCAATTACACTCCCCACCCCTAAAGGATATTTTCAACTCAGCTTTAGTTATTGAATGGAAGGAGGAGCTCAAATGACTCAGCTTCAAGCAAATATAAAGGAAAAGATTAACCCCTGATCTCAATGAAAAAAAAAAATAGTGGAACAAACTGATTAAGATGGAGGTGTGGCTTATCGAATTCAAACCTTTTAATATTCAAACACATAAAGAACACTCGCACACTATGACTGCATTACTTTTCTGTACACAGTCAATATCAAAAATCAAAGTTTACACAAGTAGTTGAAGTTAAAGTTAGCCCTGTATCTTCATTCTTGCTTATTAGTGCTGAGCAGCATAAAGATCAATAAAACATCTAAACATTGGCATTTTTAATCTATAGTCACCAGGCAAGATAAAAGTGTGGAAAGGAAAACACCTCTCCAAAATTCTGCAGGAAAACCCCCACAGGGTTTTTTTTTTTTTTTTTTACAAGGAAAAAAAAACCCAAAGAAATAAACAAAACCTACTGGTGAGTAAACAGGATAACCTCATGAAGGGGGTTTTCTCCATTAGACTGAGTTAAGCATTTCTTATCAAAATGCAGCAAAATAAATTACAAGGCAGAATATTTCACAAGGGGGCTCACAGACACCAGGTGACTGCTGTACATCCTCCACATGAATTCACGAGTGCTCGTCCCCCCATCTCGGCCATGCCACACCAGCACCTCAGTGCAGAACACACCCCCAGCTGTGCTGGGAGGAATATTTAATTCCAGACTGGCTGGAGTGTTCCTTCACATGCAGCCCAAACTCCAAATACAGATGTCACCAGAGGGCACCCTCTCAATTCCAGTGACCCAGCTTTAGCCAACTTCTGAATAGGACTGCAGACAACCCACGAGCAGGGATGTGCAGAGGCTGTGGAAAGCAGAAATAGTTCTGCTTCTACAAGAGATTTCCTTAAAAAAAAAAATGCCCACCATAGAAATAAAAAAAAAAAATTACTTATAGAGCCCAGAAACTTAAAATATTTTCCAGAGTAATCAGAGACACTGCTAGAAAAACATAATTATCAACTTCTGTACAACGTTATGCTGTGGCACTTGATGGTGCCAACTCACTCCAGCTGTTTTGGCACCCATGTGGATCATATCAACTCCCAAAAGCAGGGTCCAAGGCAGTACAGGTCATGCAGAGGTGCCTATGGAAGTCCTCTGGCTCTGTTATCAGATACTACACCTTACAGTAACACATGAAGAAAATGCATGAGTAGTTTTCAAGCTTTTGTCCATGTATTATTTCTAATGCCCTGCTGAGAGTTAATGATGTTTTAAAACAAACACCTGGTGAGTTGAAGTTCATGAAATAAAATTATGCACAACCAGTAACACATGCAGTAAGTCTATATACCAAAAAGGGTCTCAAACCACTGGTTGGCATGCACAGAACATTACACCCATTTTGTTTAGAAATACACACTACCACAGTAGAACTAAAATGAAGTCAGCTGCAGAAGCAAGCAGTGATAAGAGAAAAAGAGAAAATAATCATTGTGCATCCCATATTTTCCAATCTTGAGAAAACCTAAAAAGCTGTAGGCCTATCAAACATTTGATTGCCTGGTTATCTACCGATCCCCTTTGAAAAGAAATAGTCTCCACCTCTTCTAGCTATCTGTGATTGCAAAGCTCCGTAATTCAGCAGAGGCACAGAAGGAGGGGTGCAGGAGTAAGACCTGTGCAAAGGCACCTTTTGTCAGTAGAGGAATCTCTCAAATAGAGTCAGTATAGGAAACCTGCAAATAGATAAACACATCCACAGATTTTCACCAGGCCTGTCACTACTATTAAACCCACAGGGCAAGTTACTCCAAACTACTACATGTCATCATCACTCATTGTGGTTTCAAATATATCTACAGAATTGCTTTTCCAGCATCTGCTGCCAGAAAAGAAATAATACTAAACACGCCTCACGTCTAATAAACAGCATCTATTTGTCCATCCTCTAAAGCAGATTCCCATCCACTGGAAGGCAATATGCTCTGAAATTACCCTGGTTTACATGAAAGTGCTGCGACGTGGTGCTCATCCCCTGCTTAAACGCACTGTCCATGCTGTCCCTCGTGCCCTCATCCCTGGGCACTGCCCTGTCATTCGTGCCCCCATCCTTTCGCGCTGCCCTGCCCCTCGTGTCCCCATCCCTGTGCACTGCCCCGTCCCTCGTGTCCCGGTCGCTGGGCC
>VZRQ01010229.1:861178-948572 GCA_013397975.1 Machaerirhynchus nigripectus | reverse complement strand
CCCGCGCCGCCCGCGCATGCGCGCAGAGATTCCCCCCTCCTCCCGGCGCCGCGCGCGGGCTGCGCACGCGCCCCCTCAGCGCCGCCCCCCCGCCCCTCACCGGCGCTGAGGGCGGGGAGTTTTCCCGCTCGCTCCCTCAGAGGATCAATGAGGTTGGAAAAGATCGCCGGGAGCAGCGGGTCCAACCTGTGACCAACACCACCGTGTCAACCAGGCCAAGGTACTCGGTGCCACGTCCGGTGTTTCCCTAAACACCTGCAGGGACGGTGACTCCGCCGCCTCCCTTGGCAGCCCGTTCCAATGTCTAATTACAGAATCCTAGAATTGTTAGGGGTGGAAGGGAACTCTGGAGATCATCCAGTCCAACCCCCCTGCCCAGGCAGGTCACTGGAGCAGGTGACACAGGAACGCGTCCAGGCGGGTTTGGAATGTCTCCAAAGAGGGAGACTCCACGCCCTCCCTGGGCAGCTGTTCCAGTGCTCTGCCACCCTTACTGCAAAGTTCATTTACATTTACATCTTTACCCTTTCTGTGAAGAAATTCCTCCTGCTGTCCAACCTCAACCTCCCCTGGCGCAGCTTAGGACCGTTCCCTCTTGTCCTGTCCCTCGTTCGGTGGGAGCAGAGCCGACCCCCACCCGGCTCCACCCTCCTGTCAGGGCGTTGTGCAGAGCCAGAAGGTCCCTCCGGAGCCTCCTTTTCTCCAGGCTGAGCTCTCCGTGAGGCGCCGCTCCCCAAAGAGCGAAAAGACAGTGGGGGCAAGGAAAAGAACTTGCCCCAAAATAAAAACTATTACATTGCTAAGAGCTCCGTTCTGAAGGGACGCAGTGCAATGAGTCTTACGATTTTTTTCTCTGCTCCCACAGTCGTTAGGGAATAATCAGCTTATGAGGGGAAAGCAAGGCCTTCAAGGTGTTTGCACCATTTCTGGAGTGAAAGCCCTCAGAAAACTACAAGGTTTTGCAAGATTTGCTCTACATTCGCCAGAGCTGGCAGTGCGACTGTCGTGGGGAAAGGAATCGGCATCGCCACCTTCCCATCCGCAGCCCCAGCCGGGCAGGCTCCGGCCCCAGTGAGTTATTGCAATAATTAATAGCTACCATTTATATGTATTCTGAATGCTTTGAAAGCAATGCCTAATCTCATTAAATTGTGAATTGACTTATTTTCATCCTGTTGTGGAGTTAAAACAGTCACTGCTTCCTTCACATCCATGGGAGATGGAGTTGGTAATTTGTTCCTGTACTGGAACTGCTGCCATTGGATCTATGGCCACCTGCTATGGGTTTTAATGAAATATAGAGCCACCTGCTATGCAGAGTGCCTGATTTTTAATAGACTTGCAGACTGGTGAGAATATAGGTACCATGATACAGATTAAACAAGTCCAGCAGGCTGGAAAGAGGGTACCAGCTTTTAAATCCGTGACAGGGAAATGAGGCAGGAAGTATTTGTGAAACTACAGGCACAAGTTTGACAATAAGCAAAGAAATGCATTACTTTTAGGTACAGTGCCATTTCCCCGATATTAATAAAGCTTTGTGCCTAGAAAGAGAACACAGTTTCCTCTTGGCTTTTTGGTTTGTTTTTTTTCACCATGGTACCCTGGCACAGTATCAAATTCATTCTGAACCAGAATAAATGAAAATAAAGTAAAATGCCAAATGCCATCCTGCTGCAAAGGTTTTCAACAGGTGGGTCAGTGGATGGAAAGAATGTTTCACCAGATTTGTAAGCACAACAATTTGTAACATAGAAATAAGAAAATATTACAGAATCTTAAGAGTTGTTAAGGATGGACAAGAGCTCTAAAATTGTCGAGGAATAAGAGAAAAGAAAAAGTAGTGAAAACACCTCAGAAGGGGGAAGCAATGGGATTTTTTTGTAAGCTATTCTCCTTCACTAAAGCAGGGGACAAACTACTTTATCTTGTAAAACAAGCTTCTTGGCATTAGGGGTGTATGTACGGGTTGGGTGACAAATTTTCAAAGGCATTTTACAACCCTCTCACTAAATGCTTCCAGGAAAACTACATAATGGGTTGTGAGGAAAAAAGCAATGTCATGGACCAAAAACTAACAGACACTGAACAGGAGAACATATAGTCAATCATAATCATAATAAAATAATCTAGAAAAAAGATGGTACAGAAAGAGATAACATTTGTGGGAGACACAACATTACTCCCAGTTGTGGGGCAGATTGTGAAGATACTTGGAGTGACACAACTGTGTAGGAAGAAAATACAGTGACGTTCAATATTGGTAAATAATCATCAGTACGATGCAGTGCATACTGGAGGAAAGAATTCTATGTAGGCACCGCAGAGGAGCCTAAACCAGAGGAAATATTTTATGAAATGCTCAGGCATCCTAGGCAGTGCTTCAGTAGAAATCTCTCCTCAGTTTATGAACAGTCATGCACGCAATGTATCAAGAGATAAAATGAGAAAACAAGAAAATGTTGTCTGTCTCGCCATCATTTCATATAAAAAACTTACACAGAATGAGCAGGGAGGAGAATGTCATCAGACTGTGAAACTGAAATGCCCAATTCCACTCAAGTTTTACACCAGAGCCCCATGTTTAGCTGCTTTTCACCTATGATTCCACAATCTTTTTCAAGAAACCACCTTCCAATACTCAGTTGCCAATTCTATACACACAGCTGATGTTCCTTATTATTTTATAGGTACAGATCTTCCCCATTATACTAAATATTCCATTTAAAATATGTTATTAGTTGCATGTTGCAGCTGTGCTGTTACATATTCAAGTTACAGAAAGCAGTGAAAAGAGGAAATGACTAGATGAAAATATGTGGCAAAATAGTTGGTTGTAATGAAGAAAGGTGCTGTTAAAAGTAACAGGAAACCGCTGTCCCTTGTGACTGGCAGCTTGTGAGAGAATGGGTGCAGGGGTGTGTGAACCAACACAGTCATGGGAATTGCTCCAAATGAACACAGCTGAAAATCTTACAGCCCACAGGACACCACACTGGCCATCGCCAACTTTCACCCAAGAGAGCAAATTTAGGAATGGTATTTGTCTGGCCAGCTTGCACTATTCTTCTGAATAATTATTTACTATGGATCTCAGAGGTTCTGTTTTAAATGTACGTATCCCAGATTTTATTAGCAATGATAATTTTTATAATTCACTGCCCAACAAGCTGCATGTCTCTGCATGACTGTAACCAGCTTCACTTTACCCAATGCTCCCAAATTATAGAGAATATAACATTTCCTTTTGAAAGCAACATTTGCATCTTTAACGTAATCTACCAACTGAGAGGTGGAAATTTCTCTAATTTCACACATAAAAACCACTTTTCCATTAGGTAACACCAAACGTGTGCTTCCACACACAAACTGCAATATACTTGCAGGAGCAGCTGTAATGAAATGTTGACATTGCAAACCAGAGCACTTGCTGTTGTAAGTTCTAAGTCTATAAAAATGCCAGCAGAGTACGGTTTATTATACTTTTTCATTAACAGAAGATAACATAAGCAATTTAGAATCAAACATTGCTAATGTAAGTTACTTTAATGTAACTGGCTTTACTTGTGTAGATTATAACCCAAATTATTCTACACATTCTAAGAAAAAAAGAGAAATAGTACTTTATTATGACTGGACATACCATGCTCTGGGATTAAAACTATACATTAATATAAAATCAAATTAACTTTGCTGCCTTTCAGCCAAGCTGAGTACTGCAGAAAAGTACTCAAGAAGTACCTTTTTAATCTTGTAACAAATTATTTGAAAGACTGTATCTTACATTTTGGCATCTAGTTAGTACTTCAGTAATTGCTTGGCTATGTAAACTTCACTAAGTAAAGTTCTTCTTTGCCTGAATCTAGAAACAGTTATTATCATAAAAAGTCTTCAGTTAAAATCAGTTTGCTATAAGATGTCCCAACTGGATGTCTGCTAAAGTATATAGTTCCCTAAGGAATGAGAATATAGTAGAAAATATTTCATTTATATAACCTGTAAGTGCTATTTTCTATTCTTACTCTTTGACTAAGTTATTCCACGAGTCTGACTGCACTTAGTTCACACCAGTACATCAGGGTGAGAAACACTAAAGAAATATAAAATATTGCTAAATTTACTTGTCAATTTATGAGAAGAAAATTGTATAATTTTTTGTTGAAATTGTGTAATCATTTCTCACAATTGCAGCACAGTTGTGGTATCTGCCACCTTAATTCTGTTATTTCTTGATTTTAGAGTGCTTACCTATACGGTCTGACTTTATAAATGCAGTGCCATTAATATTAATTGTGCAATTATTATCCAGGTTCTAGTAAAGTGAATGTAAATGTCTGTGGCATTTACACCTACATACTCCTACTTTTTGATCTGTGATGCCCTTGCCTTCGTTACAGGGGAAAATAGGAGTCAGAATCGGATAAATATAACATTACTGTAACTATCACCATCTTCCTCTTTCCTTTTGGAGGAAGGTTTATGCTTAATACATAATACACATATTAGCTTCTACCCCTTAATAAGGAGGATGAGCTTCCTGCTTCAGTCATGACGAAATGAAATTTTCAGTCCATTCAGTTAAACTTGAAACCAAGCATAAAAAATATTTTAATTGATAAAAATGTCTGTACCAAACAAATCAGGTTCCAATAGACACTGGACACTCTATGTGTTTAGAGTTTAGAGCTGGAGGAGAAAAATGTTACTAAGAATGCCATGCTGAAGAGTAGATGGATGTTTCACAGCTCCCCTCACTCACTGTGTTCAACTGATGTGCTAATATTTGCTCCCAAAGGTGTTGTGATTAACACCAGAACACCTCCTTAGGCTTACACCTCTGCTTGTTTCTCATTTCCAGCAGTGATGAAGGGATGAGTTGGAATTAGAACAACACAAGAGCAGTCTGAACCAGCTTGGGGTTTTTCTTACTATTTTAAAAATCACAACTTTAAAAAGAGTGTATCCAAGCAGCAGCTTCTGAATTTGCCCAAGCATACATGTAAATATAAATATATTTACATGTAAAGTGAGTATGTACACGCACACTCGCTTTAAGAGGACTGCTTCTTTACATCTGCAAAACATTGTTTTCCCAAGGTCAGCAAAGGCTCTTCCACACCTCTCAGCAGCAAGGAAGCTGCACACAGATGACACAGTATTTCCTCACTGTCTCTCACACAACCTATGGATTTTTCCACAGAAAGAGAACACTGTTCTTTACTGTGCTGCCTCCCCACGCTCCAGATGTAGGAACTCAGAACCTCACGTTATGTTTGAGCTGTTTGCGACAGGGGCACTGCTGGCAGCACCAGGGAGGGAGCCAGAGCCAAAGCACGGATTGGCAGCACAGCAGAGGCTGAATGCAGATGTCCTTTTTCTGCTTCCCTGCTACATCACCAGAGACAGCACATCACTAGAGACATTACTGGTGAACTGCTTAAAAGGAAGCAAGCACCACTTCTTATGTCTTATAAATATCTATCTACACATTTTCTATAAAGGATTGAGATGCTGGGATGCCTACATGATTTATGCACAGTATGGAAGTAGCACAAACATGATGATTTACAACAGGTTTTAATGACCATCTGAAGGGGAAAGATACCAAATATGGTCAACAGCAACTGTTAATTGAAACTAGTAATATTTCATCTATGTAAACAAAGTAATGATCACGTCTGCCACAAGATTTCAAGAGATTTATCTTCCAGGCTCCCTAATATAGTTACATCTGTCCCCTGGTTAAATCCTATGTTCTTGCCATCTGCTCCAATGCACTTTCTTTCAACCTCAAGCAGTGACTAAATAACTATCTGGAAAAGAAAAAGAATATTTTTCAATTTTTGAGCAAAATGTTTAACAACTGGAAAAAAACTGGAAAACCAAACCCACAACCCCTTTGGCTCTCAATTGTTTCTGTGGTTGGAAATGTTACTAGTGAGATGCTCAGCTGAAGTTTCCAGGAATCTTTACATCTGACTGTACAACAGGAAACACTGCAACCATAGATTCAAATAGTTTTTTTATCTAGTGTAATAAATTGGGAGCAGAGTAAACTACTGTTCAGTTAATCAGTCAAATTGTCATTGAGAGGTAACGTTGTATGGGGAAATCACGAAGCATTTTGCTTAACAAAGTAGGAAACTTCCTAGAATTCTTTATTTGCACTGTGGGAAGCCTTGATAGTTGTACTCCTTTGAGATGTGCTTTGTACTTACCTCTCCTTGTCCAAACGTGGAGGAGCAGGAAGGACAGAGCCACAGCTCGCTCTCCTTTCTGTGTGAGAACCAAAGAAGAGCAATTTCACAGATCCTGTGCTCCTGCCTTCTGGGCAAGACTGCAGCCTGCTGGTCCTCATGTAGGCCACACTAATTAGGGGAGCACTTTTCTCTGCATCCAGCAGATGAGGGCATCACCCTCTGTAGCCACAGAACGGTCAGTCATAATCCATCTCTTTAGTGTTTATTTGTAGCCTTGGAATCCTTGAAAGGTATTAGAGATGCACTGAACATCTTGTTACAGGAGAAGCTTGATGCAATGACAATACTGTCATACTAAAAAATTGCCTCATCCCTTCTGTACGAGTTTTGTCGAACTTGGACTGTTGCTTTCTCCTGTATAGAAGAAATTATGGATATCAGCTAATCATTTCCCTTAGCTTCATAGGAAGTAACTGGACTCAGTACCTCTGCTTTTCAGTCTTTGCTCCTTTGGCTGGTTTATTATGCTGCCTCTATCCCCTACCATTCTAATTGTTACTGCTTGCAAAGATGGGAAACCAGAATTTTTTGTACTGTTTGTAAAACACTGTGAAGTATTTTCAGAAATAATGCATAACAAGGCAAGTTTATGATGGCCTTTTTATCCACAGGTAACAATCCTTGTCTGAAAATCTTGGAGTATAATGTCTACTGGTGTAAATAGGTGCACCTCCATTAAAGGGCTTCCCATGAACTACTGGAGAGCTTTTCTATGAAGGATGTGGAGAGTCAGGCAGTTCAGCTTTAGATTTAATAAATACCATTGCTTAAATTACTAAGATAGACAAACTACATTGTTTTACAGCCAGCATTTTCAGAACAACTTACACAATTGTCTTGAGAATACCTTTGGGATAAGCAGAGCAGTAAGCCATCATCTGCTGTAGTCTATGCATCTTGTCCGTAAGTCTGAGCTGCTGGTAATCCCTTTGGTACCATGCTGCTGCGTGCCAAGGGCTTTGCTGGAAGCTGGAGTTAGGTGGATGTTGGTTTTTAGGTGGATGGGTGATGTTTTGCTCCATACCTGCCTCGGTGAAAGTTAGCCAAGTTATAGTATACTCACTCATTTTAAAATGAACAGAAGAAGGTAGTGCCTCAGCTCCTCCAAGTCCTGCTTTTTTTCCTGTGTATCTCAGGTACTGTCAGGATGATTGGGTCCAGTTACAGAGTCAGGACAGTGAGAAAATGCTGAAAGTTAGGACTCAGCAAATCCTATTCTAGACAACTTACATCGAAAGGAAAAGACAACGTTTAGGAAAACACCTGCATAAAGTTTCAGTATTCTCTACCCAAACTGAGAATTCCATGTATAAAATTAATCCAGGTTTCTAGATCCAAATTCTGTCTTAAGGTATGAAAGAGTTTTCTTACCAATACAAATACTGCGGGGAAAGTAGAGCCTTTTCAAAATTTCATTTTAAATAGAAAGGATAACCATGACATTTTCACATCCTTATAATACTCGTGCTGAAAAGTCACTTCAACATTCATCAGAATACCTTCTGATAGATGAAAAAAACCACACCAATAAATACCTTGTTAGAGTAAATAAGAAGTCAGCATGTACGGAAGCAAGGCCTGTCTCTTGAGAAAAATCAGCTGATCTGGAGCACTTGGACTAAACGGTCCAGTGTTTATAAATGTGACTCAGCTGGAGATGGTTTCTGAACTTCTGAAATTTTGAAGAGATTTTTCCTGTATACTCTGGAAAGGCTTCAAAGTACACTCAGCAAGCAAATTTCAAAAATACAACGGGTGTACTTCAGCTGGTGTTCACCTAAAGTTTTACTCCAGTCTGATTGAGTCTGTGGCCAAACCTGACATCTCTACGCTAATTTTCATTTGCATATCATTCTTTCCCATTGAGATCCTTGGGAAGATGAAAAGATTTATTTAAATATTGAAATCTGAGTCTTACAAACCTAAACAAGACACATGCTGACTCTGTGAGAGGAGGACCCATCCATCATGAGGACAAGGAACCTAATCCATGATACTGATTTGGAAAGAGAGTTTCTGACAGTTTGTGGTTAATACTTCCTACAAATACATTAGAAGTAAACATTCAACACTGCTAAAATCTAAGTTCATCACTTTAAAATCTCCTCTCCAGGTACTTCTGTATGTCATGTAACATCAGAAAAAAATATATCTAAGACTCAAAGGAGCATTTATTACACCCTGAAAAACTAGACATTGATTACAAGTTATCCTTTGAGAGCTGCAAGGGAAAATACTTTCCCACCAATTATTCTGACATAATGTAGGATTGGAGTATTTTACTCTATGCCACAGTTTATGACATCGCTTTTGACAACACGCAAATCTGAACACTTTTCAGGACATTATGAACAGCAACTAAAATTGGACCAATTTATTATCTTGTTCTCTCCCTGGAGGAGAAGTGTAAATAAACTACATTGTTTTGCAACACTTCGTGTTTTAGCTGTATCTCAACATACTCATAGTTTTCAGTAGAGAAGATAAGATTGAAGAGACACATACTGAACTGAGTCAGAAATTAGTTTTCCAGTGGTCCTTCACAAGGACCATTCTTCTGGCCTTCTGCATGCTGTTCAAACAAACTGAGTTTGGGAACCTATCTCAAGCAACAGCAGCTCAGGTGGGGTTTATGGAGATAAGAGAAATATGATATAATGTAGATTTGGTGTTGGGAGATTTTAGAAGATGAACTTAAAATCAAGCAGTTTGCTTAATTGTGGACATACAGCAATAAAAAGTGAATAGGATACAAGTACTATATAACTAAACAGAGCATATGGAAAACATGAAAAATATGGTAATATTTTGAGCAATAGATCCTTAGCTTAAACACTATTTTGCATTTTGCCTTCTGGCTTAAAATACATATCAAAAAATGAAAGAGGATTATGAAGAAGAATCTAAAAGAACTACAAGACTGTAAAACAAGAGAAACTAGAAATAGTACGTTTAAGTGCTTTGTTCTATTAATGTTACTGAGAATAAGAGACAAATTTCTTATCTCCATTATCATCATCATAATCCAGTAACACCAGGAGGCCAGTGCACTTGTAGGTACACACATCTGTGGGAAGTGACGGTTTCTACTCTCTTTAGATGCATATTAATGCAACGTACTTTGGCTCTGGGGCTCTGTGCCAGAGAACAAATAGTTCAGCAAAGGAAACAAAGAGCTTAGAAGATTTTTTTAATGGTTAGACACGAACATGTATAATAACAATGTGCTGACAGGGAAAACAAATGCAAGCCTTACTGTTGGCGATGCTTCACAGCATAAACTGATCACTCACTAGAGAAATTTCTCTCCTTTATCTATTTTACATAAAGTCCAGGTTCCTTACGCCTTGGTTCTAGTATTTGGGGGCTTTTATGACCAGCTATTTATAACAGATTACTAAAAAGTCAGACCGCATCAATTTTATTTGGAGGCAGAGGGAATAAGCATGTGCATATGTGAAATTTATGTCACTGAGTATTTGGAAAAAGAGCATTAGGATAGGATCTCAGGAAAAAGGTCTTCTGCTTCTCCCTTGTATCATCTAATCCCATTTGAGTTAAGTGCTTATGTTTGGGTTCCTACAGGTAGAAGACATCTTTCAAGACTTTTCCCTTTCAATTTAATAAATTTCTTCTGCTGGTTTCTTTCTATTAAGTAACTAGAGACAGGTATTTAAACCAATTGCTGCATAATGAGCCATGAGGAAAGGCAACAGGTTGGATGGATGCTTACAGAAGTACACTGAGAAGATATTACCCAGCTCTTATCTTTCATAAGCAGAACAGAATGAGGGCAATTTGACTTACTAGCTGGTCTACTAACCCGCGAGAATAAAGGAAATAAAAATGCCACTGTGCGATAAAACAGGCATCAGTTGCAAAGCAGTAACAGAATATGCATAATAGCTCAGAAAACATCCTTAGGAAAATAATTGAGTAACTTTATGCTTCTCTTTTTATTAGGAAAAATATAAAGGGAGAGGACCGCTAGCAGCTGTGTGGAACAGAGCTAGCTTTTCAGGAAAATACACAGGGCCAGATCTTCCCTCCTACTTCTTCACATGTTTTCTGCTCTTCAGGCCCATGGAAACATGCCAGGAAAAATTAATTGGCAGAGGACCATATTATCTCTTCTGCATAGTTCCCATGTAGTGTCTCAGAGAAAGACCATGCAGCTAGGGAGCTGGCTGGAAAAGCTGCCTGCCTGGGGAAAACTGTCCTTGACTCCCACAGATCCCAGAGGATATGTCAGATTTCAGTGGGACCTCTCTGTCTTGTTGATCTGAGACAATCTGAAGAATTCTGTCACAGAGATTTCCTTCTATAGATGAAAAGCTGGGGCTCATTCGAGCATTGGGATTTTTCCATGTGGAATGGGGGAAGTTTTGGCCAGGAGGATGAATGCTGATTTAAGGACAGTTCTCTTAAACCAAGCAATACTGATGGGTCACTGACTGAATGCAAGGTCACTAAGTCTGCAGCTGCCTCAGAAATGTAGAAGAGGATTTGATACTGGATAAATGAAACAAGGAGAGTATAAAGTCCTGGCTTGCTCCCACACAACCCATCCCCTTTCCCTACCCTCCATATTTGGACTTTACAGGCTCTCAGTACCCAGGAAGGAGGATTGATGTTGTTAAAAGTAGCTGATTCCCCGCTTTAATAAATTATGAACATAAAGCTAGGATCCACCTACTGATTTACACAAGAACTATCAACCAGCCAACCTTCATTTCAGTTTCCTATTAAGTATTACACATACTTCTCCTTCATGTCCAGTGGAAAATCCCATGAAGTTAAAAAAAAAAACAAAAACCCAACGTTCTGGAGTTCACATAGATAAATTACTTAATATGCCTCTCCAGTTGGGGTCTGCGAGGCATATGGAAGGGTCACAGTCTCCATGTCCTCAGCCCCTCAGCTCCTCAGGGGATTTCTGCATCCCTTCCATTAAGTGTCATTGGAGCCCTGTCCCCTCCTCCATCATTTCCTGCTCCCTTTGCTCTCCACCGCTCCTGCAGCAGGGCTCAGTAAGAAACTGTTCTCTGTGAGCTCCCTCCCATATGGCCATGCACTAATCCCCCCTCCCACACACAGTCATACAAAGAGGGAAGAAATTATTGATGTGGAAGAGATGCTTCCTGGAGCAGCAGTGTCTGCTATCCACAGTTTGTCAGGCAATTAAGAGGTGCAAAAGAATCCTGCTGAACAGTACCGCTGTTTTCTTCGCCGTTCTTTGCAACATCTGCAGAGCTTCCAAGTATCCTGAATTTGGAAATAAAGATTTTTGGGGGGGGGGGGGGGGGGGGGGAGTCTTAGAATTGGGAGACAGCTTGCAATCATCTTTCCCCCCCACTTACAATGTCAAGGTACTGTACCCAGGTTTTTTAATTATTAATTTTGCTCCCTTGTCTTTTTTGATTGATCAAAACAAAAAATCAGCTCTGGAACTTACTGAAGAGTGAGAGAAGATAGGAAAAACCCACTGACATTGAGATTTGTGAGAGGTTTTGAAAAAGCTCTGCTCCTGCCTATTTACATTGAAGCTTTTTCTATGTATGCAGAGAAAGGCTGTCAGGAAACATACCATTTGTCAGGTCGGGCTGTCAGCCCAGTGCCCAGCAACTCCCTGTCCCTGCACAGGGATATCCTGGCATTACAGCCACTGTCACATCTCATTGCCTAATGCTCGCCCTGACGCCGGCTCCTGGCTGAGAGCGTGTTCTGTCAGGTTCTCACTTGGGAAACGCCGAGCGCCGCTCGGTGTCACCCGCCCCAGTGAGCTCACCTAACGACGCCAGCAGGAACAGCAATAGAATGGTTTCTCTAGGTGGCAGATTTACTACGTTACAGACGTCACAAGGTGTTAACACAGAGTTTTATGTTAAGTAGAAACTCAGCAGTAGTGTAGCACAAACGTCCTTGAAATGTCAACAGGCATTTTAGAACTTATTTCTCAAAACCACTTAGTGATTCCTGTGAAAGAAAGCCACAGTCTTCAAACTAGGAAAAAACAGCCTCCAAGCACATAAATAAACTCCTTTTGCTTTACCCACATCAGCAGCATGGTAGTGTGATTTGGTGATTAGATGAGGTGAGGAACATTTTGACTCGAGAGGTCCTGGGTAGGAAATCTGAGCTTGGAGCCTCACCAGTGGCAGCAAGTCACCCAAGGGATTTGGGGCCTCAACTAGCTGTCAGGTGCCATTGATTGTCATCTTGCAGGTCATGGCCTCCCCCTCCCAGGGCATTCTGTTCTCCAGAGCCTCCGTTCTAAGACAGTGCAATAAGAGGAACAAAACTGAAGATCAGAACCCTGTATTACTAAAACCCTTTAAGAACACATAAACCTTGAGCTGAACTCAGTAAATGGCAGCCAGACCTCAGAGGTCACGAGAACACCAATTTTGCAGGTGAAGCTCTTTGAAAAAGCCACTGTGCTGTTTTCAACACAGCTGTGTTTGGGCCTTTTATTCCCAGATCTCAAGCATCTCAGTGAGACTGGTAACTGTGACAAACAGCTAATGGTTTTTTATTTAGGTCAAGAGTTTGGAAATACAGGCCTTAATACAATGCTGAAGAGAGCGGGGACTTCAGTGAAAAGCATTCTAAGCAAAACAGAGGTGCATGACTGCCTCTTTCACTGAACATAAAGAAATATACTCTAAGCATGTGGATTTTATGCATACATACAACTCAGTGCATGTACATTTTTAATTGACTACACATTTCTATACAACCCTATGGGAAAGAAAAATACAGAACCTTTCAAACGTGCCTTGGGAACAGTATCAGGAGTGATCAGGACATGAAGCATCTATAACCAAATCTGCACATTAGAGCAGAAGACTGAAATAAGTTCTTCCAAGTGGGAAAGGGAAAACGACATAGTTTCTAGGAAGTTAAAATCTATAGAATCTTAATTTGAAGGAATCTTCCTTCCCATTAACTGTTTTGGAAATTACCCAAATTATCCAAATAATTTTCTCAATACATTGTCTTTAATACAATTATTCTGATGAATACCCTTTACACAAAATTATTTCCCATGAGAAAATTGCTAGTGATAATTAAAACTTTTGTATTATTCAATACAGTAAAATAAGACAGTCAGTGAAGGTGGTTTAACCTAATCCATTTCATTTAAGTTTGGAACAAGGCACTTGGCTAGTTATGCATTTTATGTACCTTCACATAAGTAGCAGTTGATGATCTGTATTGTGGTACTTCTGGAAGACATGTGGACATACAGAGCCCTATTTGCAGGTCACTCTCTAAGCCACCACCAACAGGATATTTTTTATCATTTTCAACTAGGGATTTCATGGTGCAAATAAGGGCAGCAGACACATTTGAAACACTGAAATGGAAGAATTATCCATGACAATGTATAATGTTTGCCAGAAGATAAATGCAAATAGTACTTGGACTCCAAACAACAAAACTGTCTTGCAGATCATGCATCATTGTGCTAACCCAATTCATTTTCCAATTCCATAAATGTTGATAGTTTCTGAGCTTGTTAAAGAGACCACCAGATTTAGACTGTCTCCAGTCTAATGCAGCTGCATTTCACTGGGCTACCCATCAAGCTGTCCCTTCAGTGTCACTCTTCTCTCCGCTCAGAGGAGCGGGCTGGGCATCAAGGAAGAATTTTCCACCTCAGAACCCTCTGGTGTTGCAGAGCCTTGCTGCTGAGCAAAGTCTGAGCACACCAAGTCCCGTGGCAGGTCAGTATGCTTGTCTAGACACCCATGACCCAGCCCTGCCATGTTGTCCCACCTATCCCCACACAACAGACAGGCCTCTCTCAGTGATTACTTGATTCCTCATGTCCCAGACAGCAGATGGAACCCAAGGAGCAAATTAAAATTGTTTTAGCTGCAGTGTCCCCAGGGCATGTGCAGAATGCAGCAGTGCTTTACCCATGCCCTTTTCCCTCCCTGCCCTTTCCTGTCTTGGAGAAATGAGGGTAATTCCCAGCTGCCTACATAGCTGTACCCTTTCCAGAGCTCCCCCGACACCTGGGAAACCCTTCTGCAGCCAAACAGCTTTACAGCTGCTTGGCTTTACCCTGTGTGACTCGAGGGTCTCTGGGCAGGATCGCTGCTGCCAAGCTCTACTTCCCACACGGCACCTTTGCATGTGGGTGCAGTGGAAGTGAAAACACCAACACTGGCTGTGAAGGAACCACGGCTGGGATGCTTGTCGTGGTCTGGGCAGCAGCGTGCCTCTGCTCAGGGCTGCCAGAGGAGCAACAGCTCAGGCCTGCACTTCAATGCTGTGCTGGTGTGCAAGAGCTCCGACACAGCCTTATTCCCGAGGTGTAAACACTGAGCTTTGGAGGCGCAGCTGGGCTCCCGAGCAGGCCCAGGCCTGTCCTGGGCTGAGCGTGGGCCCGGCTACGGGATGGATGTGGCCATTACACTGCCAAAACTGTGCAAAAACACCTGGCCACCCCGGCTTCTTATTCTAGTGTTACCAAATGAAAGGAGATAGTTCATGATTTTAAAGGCTTTTGCAGCTTTTGTTTCGTGAAGTTATACAACTTTCCAACATTTTCACAAAATGAGAGAAAAGAGGAATATGAATATTCTCAAGTCATACAACAGTAAAGACCCATACTCCTTGCAGCTTTGCCACAGAAGCTCTCAACCAATGTCTTTTGCCCTTGCCTACTCCGATTGCTATCACAGCCAGCAGTTCAAATTTGGAAGGAATTTGCAGCTGGTTTTCTCTTCCAGAGTCTGAGCCCCTGTGGGTTACTAGCCTTCATCTGGCTCAGGTTTCACAGACAACTGACTCCTATGGATTTCCAAGGATCCACTCAGTTCTTGAAGAATCCTCACCACTGGGACTACACCATGTTTAACTTGGAGGGAAGGGCAGAGTAGATTTGATATTATGTGGGTTACTCCTGTGAGTTTTCCAGTTTGGTTTAATCCAGATTTTAATGCTTATTACAGAGAAAAGTACTATCAGGAATAATAGTAAGAAGTTCCTTTATCTCATTTCTCCTGTATTTTTAAATCCAAATAAAAGCTTCACAAAGTTCTGATTCACACAGCTGGAATCTATAAAACCAGAAAAACATCAAAGCACCTCTAAACTTAACCCAAAAGTGGTGTTCCCTGGAGTTTCATCCATGATAGCTTGGCCCAAAATCATGATGGTTGGTGGGCCTTGTGGCTTCTGACAGCAGCAATCTCTCCTACAAGCACAGAGGATTTCTTAATTGCCTACTCTTTTTTAAAAATAAAATATAAATGTTTTAAACAAAAGATAGATGAAACAAAGCAACAAAAGGAAACACAGAATCACAACACAGTAAGATTAGACCTTCAGATGACCTGAAAGCTGCATGGTAATACAAGGGCTTTGACCCAGCTGTACGGTATTAGCCCCTTTCTAACTCTGCTATGCAGCTGTAATTACAAATAGCCTTAGAGGATGTGCTGATGCTCAAGGAAAAAAACTGGATTTTTGAGCCGCAAAAAAGGATATTTGCTTGGCTAGTTCTGTATTTGCCATGAACTCTAATCTGGACCCGTTGCTTACAGGAGATAAAAATAATTACAGATAAAAGCTGCATAACCCAAAAAAGTCTGTTTCTACAGAGAAATTATCAGTTCACTAATGTGAAGTCAACAATTTGTCTTAATTATTTGCTGGATTTTAAAAGTTTTAAAACATGTGAGCAGAGCATGTTTGTTTATCTAACCTGAAGTACTGCCAGCAGTCACTACCTCGATGTCTAAACTGCCAGCTGCATGCTGTTTATGTGACAGAGAGAAGTCTGACACCTCAAAAATTTCACAGGACAGAGAATTTGATAAAATGGTTATCTGAAAGTAATGAGACTTTAAAACGGGTAATTTTCTCATCCACTTTTCTCATTTATAGAAGGCATTGTGCAAATTTAAACACTATATACATTCATGTTTCTTACACATTCATATCTTACAACTACTCACTTTTTCACCTTTCTTAGTGAACAGGGTGAAGTTGCCAGGAATGTTCAAAGTACCACATACAATGTCACACTTCCTGTTGGCTCCGATCGTGCCGTGGACAGACATCAGGAGAAACTGCTGCTGTGCTGGCAAGCTGGACAATCAAAAATATCTAATGAGAACCAGGAGAAAGATGGTGTACCTGGCTAAAAACACATACCAGTGCATGAAGGCAGAATGTAAGGGTAGCTAAACAGAGGGAATAGGTTTTCTTTGCAATGGAAATCACAAAAACTCATCACACATGGAAAAGGAGCAGTACAAGGGGTTCAGTGTCACACCTGCCAACAGGCAGCCATGTGCAGTAATGCACTGCAGTCACTACAAGTTGGAAAGAAATTTAAGACCAAAACAAATATATTCAGACTATGCTCTATGTATGGTAAAAAGCATTTTTTCCTGGCTATCCTAAAATGTTTACAAATTAAAAGAGTAAAAAAATAAAGCTTTATAACCATGTAAATAAGCAAACAAACAGGAATGAACTGAAATCTGAAATGTAGCTACAGCAATGCAACGTGAAGTAGTTGTATCAAGAGTAAAAAGTATGGCTGGGGGTCTACTTTAAAACAAAAGAAACCCTAATACTCTTTGAAATGTGAGGACATGGCAAGTCACGCTCCCAAGAGCAGATGTAACTCCCCAGGATTTGTAAGGCCAGAACAAACAGTCCCATATGTGCTCAGGTTAAAAGCACTCCCCAGATAAAGATGATCAAATTGGTATACAAACCTGCCTGCAGAAGAGGATGCACAAGATAATCCGAAGGAATTTGATTAAGTGCTTAAGAGCCCATAATGAATTCAGGAAGTAAAACACCACATTATTACAGGTACCAGTGTATTTATGTATTATGTAAACACTGCTGGCACTGAAAGTTAACCTAAGGAGTAAGGCTGACCAAACGCTAAAATGAGACTTTGTTAAGAAAATATTGATATTTCCCAGATGAACTAATGGTTTGATTCCTGTAATAAAACATATAAATAATGTTCATAGTTCCACTGCAATAAAACCAGCCAATACTGGGTGTTACTTCACAGGGCCAGGTGGGAATACTGATATTTTTGGATAAAGAGTAATTCCGGTAAATCCTTCTCGACAGAGAAGCTGTTAAAGGTGTGCTCACAACTCACTTTCTAGAAACTTAAAAAAAGGCATCTCAGTATCATAAATTTTATACAAAAGCACTGAAATAACAGTATGGTTAAAAAAAAGAAAGCAACCCTAAGATCTCTATCACTGTAAACACACATGTGCTGGGACCCATCCAGCAGGAATCCTGCCCACCAGCTTTATGTAAAACTGAGGTTTCTAGAATGTAGAACACTTCCTGCTGCTCAGAACTGAGTCTGCAGAAGAACATATCAGCTGTGGAAATACAGCAGCTTTTAATGCCTTGTAATTCCCCATGAAAACCCCAAAGCTGCGGGGAAAAAAATGGGGGGTTTTTAGAAATATGACTCAATACTACTATATCTTTCTGAAACACAAGGTGATACGACAAACTCAAAGATGACATATAAAGTGACTGAAGCTTATCAGTGCTGGGGAAAGTAACTCCTGAGGCAGTTACGGATTGCACTGGTTTCGGTGATGGGATAGAGGGCAAAACCCTCTGTGATGTGCTCTTTTACCCCAGGAAAACTGTGCCCTGGCCTAGAAAGGAAAGATGATAGGACTTGGCCTACCTTCTAAGCCTGCTCTGTCTCCACACTTCCTTTGCATTTGAGCTCTCTAGTTACAGTCACTGTGGCATCCTTTATTACGTAAGGAGTAAAAACTTACTATATCAATACCACTTCCAACACCAGCCGTGTTTGGAGAAATATTCACCTGGCACACACCTAAATACATACAAGCGTCACACTGCTGAGGTGTTGTGGGATTGAAAAAAGAAAAGTGACTTGTCAACACCTGAGGTGCATAAAAACAAATCCAACTGATCAGAAGATGAGTCTACTGTGTCCTGTAAGATGCTCCCACCTACATTTCCAGAGATGGATGTGCTGCTCATGCAGAGATGAGTGCAGCGTGGGGAAGGCATGTGGCTTCTGTTTTGGTAATAAGTAGTTTGGTAACACGTGGTTTGACCACAACAGCCCCACTGGCCACAAAGCACTGAAGGAACAGTTGCAAAGGTCCTCAAGCTACCCAGGACAAAAAATAGCACATAAGGCAGAGCAATTAATTGGCTGCTATATCCATATTGTACTGCTGTTTACTGGAAAATAATTGAGTGGTGTGATTTAAGCATGTCTAATTTGAAAAGGAGTCTTTCCTTAGCTAGAATTGTAGTGATATATTTTTATAAATTGAAGTTTTCCTTTTTAACATGATCACTCTTGAGAGATGCCCAATGTCACAACTCAGCTTCACATTTTAAATATTGCTCTTAGAAATAAATCATATAAATGCTCTGTTGAAAGCAATTTTAAATACCCGCGATCCACACTGCCAGCCTGAAGGGAGACAAGGGAATTAAAAACTGAAACAGAACTATTTCAGAACTAATAAAAGCTGCAGCAGAATGGACAGCACAGAGAACAGCACTCCAACCCTTTCCAGAGCTGTATCTGTCCCAGTCTATATAACTGTGTATCAGCCCAAGCTCTCCACAGCACTACCATACTCTTGCAGGACCACAGAGAGAGAAGTATGTGAGTATTGCTCCCATATTTTCTTATTCAAAGAAATAAACTTTAAGAAATAGTGTTTTAAGATGCTGGCTTGGGAAAATGACTCAGAAATGACACCAAGCCATGGCAGAACACAGCCCTGTGGAACTACAAACCCTCTGAGCCAAAAGGAGAAAATGAAGATGACCCTTGCCATCCCCACAGAGAGACTGCCGGGACAGGAACACACAGACCAACTCCAGTGAGTGCTCAGGGAGATCATCAGTGACCTGTCAGGCCTGGGGCAATCCTGTGTGAGAAACCTCATCAGTTACGGGCACCTATTTGTGCTGCAGAGCTGGGAGAGAAAGCATTTTCTTCTTGCTAAAAATATTTCCTTCCCTCTTCAAAATGACAGAAGTATAACTGTACCTGACCTATTTTTCGTCCTTATTCATTCTGTGGTAATCCTGCAAAATTGACACCTAATTTCCAGGTGCTGTTGCTTAGCTTCCTAAATTATTAATGAGTGTAATGATTATCCCTTTTCATCATCACCTGGGACAGGGAATAGATGCAAAGATTACAATCACATCACCACCCTCACATCTGAGCCTTTTTAAAGTATCAGAAAATCCCTCCACCAGTTTCAATCCATAAGGTGTGTTACACTTGCATTTGACACCATGGCCTAATGATACATTATGTTGGTCTACTCTAATTATGTCAGCAGCAACCGAGGGTAGAGCACAAAAAGTACAGGGGAAATAGGGACCAAACCGAGGCACATCTCACTCCTTTACTGTGTTCAAGAGTGGTGCCAGCTGGGGCCAGAAGCCTTCAGGGGTGGGGGAGCACCATGTGTGCTCATTCTGACATGGGTTTACACAGAGGAAGTGAGGAGGAGAGGGGAGATGGGACTGGTAGTGGGGTCTGACAGGGAGCTACTGACTGACAGGAAAACTTCAGACATCTTGAAAATGTCCAGAAGTATTTCAAAAGTGAAAACAAGGGATATTTCCACACCACAGTATTTCCACAGCTGTATCTGTACTAGCAGAGCTGCGTCAGCTCCCATCAGAACATGGCCAGCAGGAAGAGCTTTTCTGCTGGATTAGCTGTCCAGACTCCCAAGGCCAGTGACAGACATCCTCATCCAGCACTTCTGGCTGAGCTGACTCAAGACGTTCTGCTTCACAGGTGTCTATCAGCACCTGCCAGATGGTATCAGCTACCCCCAGAAATCTGTGAGCACTCTCACACTTCGGACAAAGCTAGATGAGTGAGCTGTAACCACTTTCATCAGCACTTTAAATCTCACCTGGGGTGGGCCAGAGCATAGTCTCTGCTGCTGGCACATAAAGGGGACTGCAGCCTCCAGCAGAGCAGGAACAAGTACCAGAGGAGAATAAGTTCTTCACTGGTCACAGCTGTTTGCAACAGCAATGTCTTCCATGGTCACACCTGTTGGCAGTGTGTCTTTTCATGGCCTGAACAAAACCGAGGTAACAAAAGCTTAGCTGGTCACCAGTGATACATCTACACCCGTACCTTTTCCTGGCACAGCTGACCCTCACAGGACTAGAGCTTGGAGCCACAGTCCCAGCTGGATTCTGCTCTGCTCACAGGAGATGGTTTTGCTCTCGAGGTTGTAGGCATGGAGATGTTCAGCCACCATAGCTAAATTCAACAGGGATCATGGAATGGAGCTCCTGACCACCAGGACACACACTTCAGGAAGCTGCTCATCAAGAAGGTGCATGTAACAGTGCCACCTCGGCTGAGCATCGACCACCCTCCAGGATAGAGGCAGTGAGGATAGGCAGGGCAGAAGGCTCTTAAATAGTCCCCAACACGTGGCCAGCCGTCAGGAGATCAGGCTCTGCCCCGAGCCAGCTGTGGGAAAAGGGCAGTTGAGGAATCAGTGAGATAAGGGGAGTCTGGTTGCAGGTGGAAAACAGGGAGCTGGAGCCCAACTAAGCAGGACGGGACAAAGAACAAATAACGAGCACCAAGTGATCTGAACGACCGCGTTCGCCCTCCCGCTGCCCTGCCCATCTGCTTGGAATTTGTTTTCAAAACAAGTCCTATTTTCCCTACGCCTGCCCTGATCCAAGCTCTCATCTTGTCCTTTATGGATCCGGTGCTGTCACTCAAAATCATTTCGAGCAGAAAAGCCGAACTGAGAAACAAAGAAAACTTATTGTCTCTGATACACATTCTTCACCCCGATAAGTTCCTCTCAGCTGTGTTTTCCCTTCACTTATTCAGGTCAGAGCCTTTATTACAGGCACTCAGAGACAACGATGATTTCACATGACCGACTGTGCTACAAATTCATCACAAGCCCTGGCTGTGTCTGACATGGAGATCCAAACAAGTGCACCGTGTTGGAGCACCCTCACCCCCCGAAATGCACTCACTGACCTCCCCGGGCAGCAGAACGAGGTCACCGGGATAATGAGCGCTCCAAAGGGGCTGGGAACAGCCCGAGCCGCGGTTCTTCTGCACGACGGAGAGTTACGAAAGGAGCGGCACCAACTAAAAGGGTTTCAGCTCCACCCTGTGGTCATGAGGAGCGTCCCTCTGCCCCTGCTCTGGGACCAGGGACACCACACTGGATCTTTAAAACTGAACTACTGGAGACCTCTGCATGGGCACTGCTGTCTTACAGCTTGAGCTGTTCCAGGCCAGAGTGGCATTTCCTTTGTGGCCTGTGCCTTCATAAACTGGGAATTAATCGTTACTCTGAGATTATATGCACCAGCCATCACCATCCTCTTTGGGATTTGCAAATTTTGAACATTTCACTCACCATCTTTCAAATTACCAGCTGGCTGGGCCTAGCACCACAACCTCATCTCTCTCTGCAGTGATTTTGGGAGCGATTAGGATGTAAAACTTCTCTTTTCCAACTCCTGTTCCTGCTTTTTAACCACTTTTCATATTTCTCTGATGAGGCACTGCTTGCTGATGTAACCCTTGCAAATAAGTTTTAGAATTGGGGATGCTTTAAGGAAGGTTTTTCTTGCCCAAGTTTTCAAGAAGGGAATGGCTCTCTAAATGAAGTTGCAATTTTAATGACAGGAACCTTGAGAAATTCAAAGCCAGCTCCAGCTATGTTGGTTGACCAATAATTAAATGGTTCACGTCTGACCTAATTAATGCTCAAATACACATCAGCAACTCTCAGGCTCTAAGGCACGAATTTGTGACTAGTGAGGCTCAGGCAAATACCACCTCCTCACCCACCACAAAACCCCCTCAGTATCCCTGTCATGCAGGATGCTTTGGGGTGGCACTGAAATGTCTCTGTGACTCTGGGGAGCAGGTTCTGGATTAGACAGACTCAAGTCCTGTGAAAAATGTTAGAGCCCTTTATTCTATTTCTCATCACTGCTCTGGTCCTTCCAACCTGCCTCAGATGCTCTTTCTCAACTTTTCAGAAGGTGTGTCACATTTTTCTCTCTTTATTACCCCCATATCAGTATCTTTACTGTGGTTCTATTTACATTTCAAAGCATTGAGCCTGTAGCATTTGTCTGTGGGTTTTGAGATTCTAATTAGATGCAGTGCCTCATTTTTAGCTAAATACTCAAAAACATATGCAAAAGCTGAAATATATTTTAACCAATGTGTGCTGCATGTAAGCAAAGCTGTGGGTTTTTTCCAGCCTGAAAAGCTTCCAAACCTATTCACTTCAAGCATTCCCTAGTGTGTTCTCTCTCACCTACATAGAGAGGCCTGTGTTTATTTTCATTTTAATAATATTTTCAACACAAAACTGGTTTGATATGTTTAGCTATCAAACTGTATCACATTCATCAATTAAGGCTTGAAAATGATACACAAACAACATGAAAAAAACGCAGCCATCTTTTCTTCTCCCACGCAAAATCTAACTTGTAAAACCAGAATTTCAGAGCATTTTATAGCAGCTATTTAATTTTTCAGCTCATCCCAGATAAAGCTAGTTTTATATGCAGCAGCAACTTGTACAATGCATTGAGCAAAGCACTACTATGTTTTCACTTGCTGGAGAAAGGGAGATAGCCTATGCATGGAGGCTCTAGCACACACCTACCACTGCCAGTCTGGGAAGTGGGAGGAAGGTGAAGAAAAGGTGGTTGCTTCTGCTACCAGAGGCAGAACTGCCTCCATATGAATTCAGCAGGCATTTTATCATCAAAACCCTCAAAATCTGACCCTTGTTAGCACAAATGCAGTGCCAAGGGAGTTTGTGAACCTTCTGCTTTGAAATAACCCTCCCTCCATCTGTGCCCATCTCCTTACCTTTCGGGTAGTGCTGTTGGTGGTTTAGGAGGTTCTTGTCAACTGAAAGTATTTTTACAGTGCAGGAATTTTATTTTTATGGAATGTGGGGTTTTTGCCCAGGTTGTGTAGCAAAAACAAAACCTGTAAGAGACATGACAAGCAACTTTGTAAGAAAAAGGGTTGTCTTTACAGCCAGAGCAGTTATTATTTCAGTCTTCCCTTTGCTATGTCATATAGCAAAGCCAGAAGAGAAATATTTTGGGGTTTGCCATTTAGTCACTAGCACCTTGTTTCTGGCCTTTCATTAAATCTTTGGCTCAATACAGCCTGATGACACAGCTCCAAATATTGCTTTAGCACTCAAGGGAATTTTCAGGGAGAAAAAGCCATTTCAGAGCCCCTCACATTCCAAAAGACTACCACACCCACAGTTCATATTTTAATAAAGTTCTATCAGGTAGATTAAACCCTGGATAGAAACAAGCATCCAGCTGCCAAGCATGTAACTGTTAGACCACAACAAATGAGAAAAAAATCTCTGGCTTCTACCAAAATCATGAGCTGAGGGGCAGAAATGCTTTGATATTTTTATGAAACATTAACCTTCAAACATAATTACCACAGGCACTGAGATTGCACCTGAAGGCTGCACTGTTGGGGAGAATTGCTGTAAAAGTGGCCTGCAGGGCAGGAACGTGGCAGGTAAGCACAAGGAATGTCTGCACAGAGATAATGGGATACAGGGCAGCAGGAAGAGCGTAGCTTTAGGGGATAGAAGTGCTGCCACTGACACTTTCCACATGCCAGCAGAGGTGATGGTGACTTGGTTGACATTGCATGAACAGTAATCTTTGGAAACAGACACTCCGAAGCATAAAGCTGATCTGGGGAGCAGGAAACTAATGCTGTCCCTGCTAAAATCTTTAATGCTGAAACCGTTTCAGTAGCAGAATAAAAGACGTGAGCTAGATTTACTCTGAACAGTTCTACATCTATATTCTACCTTGAGAACAGAGATAAAAGCAGCAGGTATTTCAACCTTTGCAAGATTTCCATCCTTATTTTGCAGATCCATGAGTTAAGGAAAAGACCTAAGCATCCAAAATCTTGTGTGGCTACATGATCCTTATGTCCTGCCTGCATTACCTGGTGTCTGCAAAACACAGTGACAGACTGTGTGCTGTGTCTTCTGAAATTACAGTGTGGGGAGGACAAGACAGGACTGAAAATGAGCTTTTTTTTTTTTCTGGACCACATTCAGTGCAATGCCCTTCATGATGCCGGTACACTTAGATGTGTATCGGGACAGTATCTAGCCCAGAGTGATTTCTTCTTCAAGCATCTGGGGTAGACTGATCTATTTAAATTCCCTGCACTTCACCACTCAGCCTGACCTTTAAAATCAGCTCAAAAGCATTCAGAAGGTGTATGCAAATATAAAAGATGTAATTGTTAGAGCTCGTGTTTCAGAGAATGCAAATAAGAATGGCATGGAAGGGGGTCTGGCCTGTTTGGGGTGTGATTTGCAGAAGCAATTGATGTGGAAGATCCCAGTGTTAGCAGGCACAGGAGAAATTATACACAGCAAGTTCTGAACGGCAGCAATTTCCAAGTTCTTCTTGGCCTTCCAATTTTTTCTCCCTGGGGTAAGTTTTAGGAACTGGGCCAGGGATTAAGGGCCCTGGCTCACACCACTTACGTTGCGTCCTGGACCGGGTTTCTGTCACCATAAACCAGAAGCAATGGGTTGGCCAAAGCATTTAGTGTTTTGGGGAGAATGTCACCAAAACAGCTTCTCCTATACTCCACTAAACCAAACAGAAAGGATTTTGCTCCTGACAGCCACAGCTGTGTGTCCCAGGGATAGCGCAGGGATAGTGCAGTATCCCTTTGGATTTGCTTACGTCATCTCACAAATCTGCCTGCTCTGATGACTGTGATAAATTTGTGCTCTAAACCACTAATGCTGTAGTCAGAGCTGAGCTTGGGGGATTTTACAGCACTATTCCTGTCTGCCTCCAGCTCCGCAGGGGGCTCGTCTGGCTCCAGACCCGGGACAGAGGCACCAGCACGAAGCACAGGGAAGGGACATGTCTTACCTGATTTCTTGCCTCCACAGTTCATAGCATACAACCCATACAATCCTGAGTTTTGCTTCTCTGTTGGTTTTCTGTTCCTGGCAAACCGGGTGCCCTGAGGAGGGAGCGAATACACCAAATTCCATGGGGGAAGTTGTCAGTCATGTTGTAGCTCAGCATGAAGCCAAGGTAAGCCCCACAAAGCTTCTGCTGGGAACATGGTATTAAAATCCTCACAGGCAGCTAAACTTTCTTTCATTCAGGGCTGGATCTGTCCTGCTTGCCTAGCACACGTTTTGGATGGAGCCACAAAGGCCAGTCCTCACAGGATCCTTCCCTCTTGGAATAACACACTGAAATATGCAATTAGCACCCTCCGAAATGTTGCCTGAGATGGCACAAAAGCTGAGTCTCTTTTTTAGCCCTGTTTCCAGTGAGCAAAACATCCAGCCCATGTGACAGTAGTTCATTCTCCTCAGGATTTCTGTTGATGGAGCACAAAGGAGAAATTAAAATCCCTGATATGTGTAACAAACTTCCATCCCTGCAAAGGAGATGCAAATTGGGTAGTGCTCCCATGGCTCTGGTATGGCTTGCATGGCTACGTGTGGAACAGCCTTTTTGTGCCTGCTGTCTGTCTGGCTGATAGGCCAGGTGGGATTCCCTCATGCATTTCTGCACAGTGAATCATTAATTACTACATCCAAACCCAGTCACAGTATATTACTACATGTAGTTGTATTCTACCTGTCTGTACTTTCAGTACTTTCCTTCCTGTTTCCCCACCTGAACCCTGTTCTTTTTTTCCCAGCCCATTCAGTTAGTTTTCCAGGATACTCCGGTCCTCACATGTTTGAAGATAGCTCCCAAATTTGCATCTTCCACAGTCTTGTTAGCACATCCGTGCTGTTCATCCTTAGGTCAAAATAAATAAATGCTAATCAAGGTCTTGGAACTGCAGTTTATGACAAGTTACTGCCCTCCTTTCCAGACAGATTCTTACCTTCCAGTCTGGTAGCAATCTTCTGACCTCCACTTAGAGCAACAGCTTTCCATGTGTTATCCAGTATCTGTCCAAAGCTGAGGTAGCATGATCTCCTGCATATCCCTCATGGGGAAAGCTCCCAACTCCCAAACAGGAGATATTCCCTATAACCACCCCTCGGTCATAGAAACATGAGGTTCTTTACTCACAGTCTCAATGCTTGATCTTTTTTGTTGGGTTGAAGATTTGCCATGGTAGAGTAGGTTCCATGGTGAAGAACCTTCAGAAATACAAATGTGGATGCTACAGACACAAATATTCACCTCTTCAAGAGTTAAGATCTGATTCCTTGAGAGCCCAGGTTCAGAATGACTGGGAACCACAGCATTCCGTGGTGGCTGCTTGACAGCCCAAGAGAGATCCTTCACCACACTTCCTACCAGCCAACTTCCCCTACACCAGGCCCTGCTGCTGAGATGGGCTGTCCTGCTCTCTGTGAGCACAGGGATTGAAGTGGCCTTTAATTCTCATGGTTTTCCAGCTCATCCCCATGGACATGAACAAAGCCTGTAATTATTGCTGTGGCTCTGCTCCTCATGTCAGGCTTTTTGTTTACATCAGTGCATCATTGCACAGCTATTAATCATTAGCTCACTTTTCCTAATGAATGTCACTTCTGTAAGAGAAATACTGCAGCCCAGCCCTGTGGGTAGGAAAGAGAGTTGTTTAGCTGGGCAGCATCTGCTTTGTCCTGCTTTTTATGTTCCTAGTACTTCAGCGGGACACAAACTAGAGGGCAGCATGTGTGAGAAGTCTCTGTGGTGTCTGTCTGTGTCTGTAAGGACAATGTCTGAGTGGACATTGTCACAGCAACAGATTTTGATGTGGTCTCAGAGAGGACTGGAGGTATTAGGGAAGGCCCAAGGCTTTCAGGAAAGATGAGCATTCTACTGACAGCAATTCCCAGTGAATTGAATTGCAAATGTTACCCCTGAACCAGTTTGCTGATAAGGCTTGTAGCTCTCCCAGCATCTGCACAAGTGTATTTGCCCAAGATACTCCACATACTTGTTTTTCCTGCTGATAAGGGAGCAGTGGTTAAAGAAACACTTGTAGCAATGAGCGTGTTCGTGTCATGCCTGCGTAGGAATCATTTATCAAATTCATTCCAGACTCACTCCAGTAGAGGCCCCTCCGATAGCTGTGACCCTTAGAAGCCAAAAAGTACAGCAGGAATGTGAGAAATGAGGAAAAACTGGGCACCAGTGTGGTATGTACTCACCCACCACTCACAGAGCTATTAAGAGACTAAAATGAAATTAAAAACCTGAGGTTCCCTGTGGAGCCCTGGCAATGAAAACGCCAATCCCCACACGAGGAACTGCAGGTAGATTGAAATAACAATGCCAAAACTTCTGACTCACTGCGTTTTCTCCTTTCCCACGGGGAAGGCAGCCAGCCTGCCACAAACTGGGCTAGGGCCAGCTCTAAGTTAAGCAGATTCCAGGTCGTTGGGCTCCTCCAGGTTCTCTATCAGCTGATAAAAGACCTTTGGGCCGTTACTCGTGACGAGCCCACCAGGATGGTCTCTTTATGATGATGTACATCTCACCTTCAAATCCCTCATCAAAGTCAACTGCAAATGTTGTACCAGAAGGTATAAACATTTCATTGTCACTATAAAATTTTCAAACTATTTAATTGCATCCTGCTTTGTGTCTGGGGGGAGGAGGGGGGTCAGCAGGCAAAGTACCAGTACTGATGCTCCAAAGACTGTGGGACAATAACCCCCCTTTTACCTCATGCCAAGTAGTGCAATGAACATATCTGGAGCAAAAACTGCTTTTACTGTTCAGGGCCGGGGAGAGGCCAGGTTAGTATTTACTGCCTCAGCCTGGAAGGGCATCTGTTGTTGGGGAGCGTGAGCATGAGACCAGGCCTGCCCCAGTGAGAGAATAAATCTGTACCAGCACAGTCCTACACCTGGGCAAACTGCAGGAAAGGTGTGAATCCAGGAAAGCTGCACAGAGCCGAATCACCAGGGAGACACCTGCCCGAATCTTCACATCCAGAACCAGCCAAATATTCAGATGCCAAAATCACCCTGAAATCAGATGCCTGTGTATTTTTGACCCAAGGACTATCCAAGCTGCTTTCCGAGGATGAATCTGCCAAAGCAGCTCATTCCTGACCCGCAGCATTGCAGCCATTCCTGCCCTGGGCTGAGGGCAGGGCAGCAGCTGCGCTCCCCACCAAAGCTGGGTGACAGGACCCACCCAGCTCCTCTGAGGAGTGGAGTGGCTGCAATCTGCACTCAGGGGCCCAGCAGCTACAGGCTAACGAGGTCATTTTAGTAGTTTTGTAAGGCACTTGAAAAGCCACCGTCAGCACTGTTGACAGTAAATGGTTGTTTTTCCCCCAGGATTTCTGATGTCTGGGCTAACCACTGCTGCTCGCTGTGGACTCCCCAGGTGCCATGAGAACACCGCGCCTCTGTCCCTGGCCAGGGCAGGAGCAGCCCTGCATCCAAGTGGGAGCAGTAACTGGGGATATGATGCCAACTCTCCAGAGCACATCATCACAGCAAACACCCTCAGGAAAAGCCCCCAGCAGCTGTCAGACAGCAGCACATGGGCAGAGCTCTCACAACACCTCGTGAGCCACGAGTGAACAGAGCATCGCTGTCGTGAGCTGCGAGCGGGAGCGAGGACACAGCCT
Source organism: Machaerirhynchus nigripectus (assembly GCA_013397975.1). Lineage (NCBI taxonomy): Eukaryota > Metazoa > Chordata > Aves > Passeriformes > Dicruridae > Machaerirhynchus > Machaerirhynchus nigripectus. The sequence goes on along the minus strand of VZRQ01010229.1, from coordinate 919,625 downwards.
CCTTCGGCCTTCCCATCTTTCCCTTCAGGCACACGGCTGATTCCAGCAGCACAGTTGTCAAGTCAGCAGTTGGGGCAGATGGACTTGCCATTTTAAGATCCCTGTTTTCCCAAAGCAACAATCTGGAATCTGCCCACAGGGAGAGTGTTTCCTACCAAAAAAAGCAAAAGCAAAACAAAAACAAAACACCCCAACACAAAACAAAACACCCCAACACAAAACAAAACAAAACACCCCAAAACCCAAACAAAAAATTCCAACAAAAACCTATGACAAAAAACGTGTAACTGAGGGAGCAACAATCTCTCTGCCCTTCAGTCAACCCCAGAGGAGATGGTAAGTATTTTACCCACGTTTTTAGCCTTACTGGTTGCTGCAGCAATGACTTTCTAAATGCTCCTCAGTAGAGTCCAGATACTGGCATGACAGGGAGCTGCCACTCAGTTTCCCAAAGAATGAGAAAAATCTGAAAGGCTCTCCTTCATTCCAATTGTGACAGTCTCTATTAGGTTCAAGTTCTTCAGGCATTCCTGATCCTAATAATCATCCAACAATATAAACCAAAGTTTTGCAGTACCTTCTGGTACTGAGGAAACGGGAAGTCAGTCCTCCACTTTCATTGCCTTCCCACCAGGGAAGTCCTGAGTCCTGGAAAAAGTCCTTTGAAAGTGCTGAGGGAACCAGTGCACACAGAGGTGTCACTCAGGGACAAAGCTTTGAACTGTGAGACACAGGCTGTGGATCCACAGCTGAGGTCCAGGGAAAAGGGACATGTTCTAGGTACAAGCCCAAGGGCAAGGCCCCATGTCCAAAGGGGACCTGTGCTCCCAGGCGCTTCAGCTAACTGGGAGGCCAAAGTAAATTCTCTGACTGGTGAGAACTGAAATCCACCCAGCATCTTTTCAGAGCCTTCAGAGAGCTGTTTTTTACTGGACATTCCTAATTAGTGTCCCTGGTAAGGGCAACTCCTCCTTCCAGAGACGCTGCTGGCTCTGCAGCAGAATGTTCTGCACAGCTGTGGAATGCTCAGGGTGTCACAGCCCCTCTGCCTGACGGGGCAGGGCAAGCCTCGGCCTCTAAGGAAGGAAGGGCAAATGCACAGAACAGCCCCTCTGACAGTAACAATCCACAGTGGAGTTTCACGTGGGGTCCAGCACGGATGGTCCATGTCTGACTCTTGTGAGGCAAGGGAAGGGCTGGGGAACTGCATCCCGCAGCTCAGCTCTAACTCCTCCTCCCTCACTGCAGGCAGAACTTGCTCCTTGCCAAGCAGAGCAGGAACTGCCCCTACTGTCTGCATCCTGCTGCCAACAGAAGCATGGACAGCAGAGAAAAGGGGGTGAGAAATGTCACTCATCTCTGTGCAGGTCACGTTTCACTCTGAGTTAGATTCTGTCATCACTGTATCATCCTTCCCTGGGGTCAGCACTGGGCAGTTGTCCCTCATGATCCCCCTCCACTTGTGACACAACAGCCTTTGGGTCCCATGATAGCGTGAAAGCTGGAAAAACTTGGAGGGTGCTGGGAGCACCCATTCGGAGTGCCCTGCTCCTGGCAGCCACCATGGAATCTGCAATATTGGTAATAATTTCCTCCAGCCTAGGCTGCTTTGCTACTGAGCTGGGCTACAGAGGGTCCTGAAAAGTGGGTTCAGTCCCCAGAACTCGCATTTCCAGTCACATCAGCAGGATGGAGCTGAGTAAGGACAAGGAATTCATGCTGGCTGCAGGAAGAACCGACAGATAGCCAGGTTTCATGCCTACAACCAGGATATTTGATCTACCCCTCAAGCAAAAAGCAGGAATTTAATACATCTTCTGGAGACATGAGGATATTTAATCTGTGGGACCCGGAGAAAGGCAAAGGACAGCAATGTGAGATGGGTCCTAGCAAGACCAAGGACTCTTCTCCTGACACTCATATCTCAGCGTAAGCAAATTGCTATTCCATCTGCTAATGGATCTAAGCAGCAGCTGCTGCTTAATGTAAAGCAGCAGCACACATCCTTGGAAACCAGTCAAGGTTGTACACTTGCATCCTTCGGGCAGGAGGACTCTTGGAGGGGAGCTTCTCCCAAGGAATTTCCCAAGTGCACTGCAAGAGAGACAGCACAGGCTCCAGAGCCCTGTGTGCTCTGTCCAGAGTGGCTGGAAATGGGAGAAGAATTTGCACCTTCCCACACAGTTTCACAGTGGATTAAAGTGGAATTCAAAGCCCTCTGCAGGATAGAGCACCTGAGTTTGGGACAGAAAAGCCCAGACTTGCCCCAGGTGTAACTGTATCATCCCAGTGTCATCCTCCCTGGCATGTGTGCAGTGCTCCTGCTCCGCCTCACCTTCCCTCAGCACAGCCTTCGCTCGTTTCCTCCCCATCCCTCTCCCGCTGATTCTGCCCCGCTTCCCTTTCCCAAACCACGACAGCAGACACGACACCGGGATCACTTTGCCCGCTAGGTCTGCATCCCATCCCGTCCTTCTTGTCCCCTGCCTCTCCGGGCCTCCTGCCCCGGCCGTGGAGCCGGGGGCTCTGCTGGGAAGGGGCAGGATGTGGGAATTTACGGCTGTCCCTGCTCCAGAGCCGCTGGCCGTGCCCCTCCTGGCCCGGGCACCAGGACCCACTGCCGCGGGCCCTGCACCGACACGCAGGGACACAGCCCCGGGCACAGCACTGGCAGCCCCGGCGGGAGCGGGGCGGGACACGCAGGGGCTGGAGCGGAGCACACGGGGCAGGGCCAGCCCGGAGGCACCACACGTCTGCCGTGAGCATCCTGCAGCCTTCAGAACTATGGGAAAGGAGTAATTCTGTGAAGTGAAAAGACTTTCCCAAAACACCCCCCTGAGCACGGATGTTACGCTCAGTAAGTTCACTGTGGAAGGTTTTCCCATTCACTATACACAAGATTTCATACACATATGAAGAATAAATGTAAATGTCTTAGAATCCAGCATTTTATGTGAACCTGTAAATAATATCCCTCTGCACGACCATGCCTCCAACTCTGCAGCTTTGGGCTGCTGCGTGAGAATGTGTAATCTAGGAATGGACTGAGCAGGGAAACCGGGCTGATCACATCCACTGGTCTGACGTGAGGGGAGTAACCACGTTAATTAATACACGGGAACTCTATTTCACCACTCAGTAAAAACCCCCATGGCTGAAAGAAGCAGGGAGCAGTTCTCCGTGTCTCCACAGCTTGTCGCTCTCACACTCCACAACGCCAGCTACTTCCCAGCTTCAGGAAGCGCCGAGGTCGCAGGCGTGGGGAGGCAGAACTCGGGCTGCAGCCCTGGGAGCCGTGCGGGCAGGAATGAATCCTGCGGTTCCCCTCGGCCCCGGAGCCCTTGGCTTGCTCAGGCTGCTCCAGGTGGGAGCTGCTCTGTCCCAAACACTTTGTTGCAGTGGGAATTCCTTTCCCTCCACCCTCTGCGTTTACACAAACGCAAGCACAACCCGAGCACAGAGAGGGGGATTTTAAATCAGCGCAAGCTTATGGAGTCCAAACTGTTTAAAGTTAAAGTTTATTTGTCTTCTTTGTAGGAATATCAATAAAAGTCCTCAAATGTATCTATATCTGTACATATTACAAGAACCTTCAAAAATTATTCACAAAACAAAAATAAATCTTCTTTAGAACAAACCCAGGCAATGAAATGCAGAAATGGATCTCAGAGACCAAACAGTCCAGTGCTACAAGCATAAAAATACGGCTTGAAAAACAAGTTTATTCCTTTTTAAAGGTGTATTTTGTTGAAATAAAAAATAAATTATTTAGAGCTATAATTCTAAAACAGTTCTGTGTAGTAACACTCTTATTAAGGCCCTTGAGACAGAAAATCTATTTTTGCAGGTAGGATTCCTGGCAGGCATGATCTGTAAGGACATGCTCACTCTCCTGGGAGTTAACTTAGTGTGGAGAAGGAAACACCTAAAAGCATCACCCTAAATTTAACCCTTTTCCCTCCGGCAGACTCAGCTGGATACCTGTGGCTGACCATGCCCACCGCTGATGGAAATACTCGTCATGGTTCAACTCGGCCAGGAATTGTTCTCCAGGAACAACACAGATGTTTTTGCACAACACAAGCAGAACTCATACACGCAAGTAAGTATTGCTCACACATTCCATGGACATGGCTGTAAAATTCATGGACTTCCAAGTTAAAAGCTGGTGGGTTTCTGCAAGCATCAAAACATGAATATATCATGGGGGAAAAACTCACAGCCAACCCAAAGCAATTACATGAACCCCAAAGCAATACATAAACCCCATTTCTTTGATGATTTATTAGATGGATAAAGACTTCATTAGTGGACACACCTCATATTCTCAAACTAGAAAATACACACATCCTTTTCCATACTCCTACTGATTCCCTGCTTGAGTTATGCTGTTGAAGAGGAAGGTGGCAAAATGTGTAGCTGTATGAATCTGTGCTTTTGTGCATACCTGCCCATTTCTGATAACACCAGGGAAGTAACAGCTGGTAATTCCTAGAGGTGAAATCTGTTTCCCTTAAAAGAAAGGTCTGAATTCCTAGAGTCGCAAAGAACAGGGATTTACAGGATGCTGCCCCTAGGCCATGCTCCCTCCGTCCTCTCAGTGCCTGTCCCTTGTCACCCTGCTCACCTTGCACACTGCAGACACCACACACAACCTGCCAAGAGGCCACACACAAGAGGCTGCGTCATCTCCCTCCCCTGCTGTGCTGGCCACGAGTTTTTCCTGAGCACTCAGGAAAGAAGCCCAGGTGGCCTTGAGGTTTGGAGAGAACCCTCCTAGAACGGTACCAATGTGGCCAGCACAGACTGAGACACCAGGATGGGGTGACTTTCCTGTTCAGTCTGAGGAACACATGAGCATTCCTCCTCTAAACTGTTCAATTTTTCCTGCACTACTTCATCTGTTCCCCAGTGAGAGCAGCAGCTCCTCGCACAGCATTAGACACAGCCCCAAGCCTTTGCTCAGAGTGTGAGCCCACAGGCAGCGTCTGCCACGCTCCCCATCACGCGTGGCACCATTTACTCCCTCACTGCTGCAGAACCCACTGGCTACGAGTCTAAACCCAAACGTGATCGGGCCCAGGCAGGGCTCCTGCTCCTGAACAGACACATGGTTTAGTGCCACTTGGATTTTGTCAGTCTGGACAAAATAGAAACTGGCATTTTCACATATTGTCAGCTTGAGGCGGCTGAACATTTTTCTGGAAGGCTGCTCAGTAACAAACTAGGAGAGACAGCTGCCTGCAGGACTCAGGAGCAGTGTTTTGTGCTGCAGCAGATCAATTGCAGTCTTGCAGCACTGACTCTGCAACCTTCACCCCTCCGGGGTCTGCAGGCAGCAACTCCTCAGCAGTGGGAGCTGGAGGAGAACGCTTGGCACCTTTGGGGAGAAACTGCAACAGCAGAGAAACAACCAGCCCAGCAACGAGCTGTGACACAGGAGTGAGGGGTCAGGCTCTGAGAGAGCCACTACTTTTTCCTACAAGCGTTCTACAAGCTTGAGAAACACACAGGAGAAGGTACAGCGTTAGAACGGTGTGCTACCAAAGACCTCACCAAAACAGGTGGATATTGGGGCAGGGATTATTTCCCCTGTAATAATCTAGGCTGAAATGTTTCCCCTATTGCACTTCTCTGCGGAAACCAAAGTGGACACCTCAGAGCCCTCAGCCCAGTGACCTGTGACATTACCAGGGCACCGGGGAGCTGTGGAGAAAGGTGTTTCCCAAATGCCTGAATAACCCTCCTAGAACTACACATCTGCTTCTGCCTTGTTCTGTCAGTGCAGCCCCACGGGCGCTCACTCTCACACCTCGGTCACAGCACACCCACATCACCTGCACGGTACCACAAGGGAACAGTTCACATGCCCATCTGAAAAGGGATGGGAACATGTTCCCCCATGCTACAGCTGTGCAGTTACAGTACATGGCTACAGGGACATGCAGATCCCACAAAAACACCCCACAAAAAGGGTTTGTGTAAAAGAGCCCCTCACATGACAGGTTAACACAAACTGGAGAAGTTGCTACGGCTGCGATGCCTGACGGGAGACAGGAGGAACTCAAAGGCACAGTTTGAGGAATAAAATATCAGAGGTCAGCAAGGATCTAGAGCTGGAAGACAGTTTGGAAGGTATAGAAAAGTAATCACTGCTGAGCCAATGCAGAGCACAACCCCAGGGGTGTCAGTGCCGGCAGCACCGAGTCCTGGCTGAGCAGCCAGAGCAGCTTTGATCCCAAAGACCTGAGCATTATTCCCAAATCCCAACGTGCTGCAGACTGCTGTGCTCCAGCAGGCCTGGCTAGGATGGATGCACACACATCCTGCAGCACAGGGGGCTCTGCACTGATGCACACTCAGTCACAGAACACACGGGGGTAGTGACGGTAGCTCCAGCATGGTGACACCAGAGCACACACACTGTTCTGCCACCTCCTGCATCAGCCACAGAGCTGGGATTAATTCATTTCCAAAAAACAGGCAAACTTGGCAACAGACACCGCATTTGGGTCTCGGTATTGCCAATAATTCACGTGCAGGGAACTGGCTTAGACACTCCTGTGTTTTTCATGAGACAATCCCACACTGAGGCACCTCTCAAGGTTTTGTCTCAAATTGAAGTAAACTTTTCCAATTTCCACAGCATGTGTGAATGGTTAATCACACTTGCTGTTTTCAGTATATGTCTGTAATTAAAAATTTCAATCAATGCTGCAATAGTTTCATTTACTGTGAGAGTTTGGGGGCTAGAAATGCACAGCAAAAACTTGAAGTAAAAATTCACACTTGACTCCAGAATCTGGGATTGAAAAAAAAACCCTCTCTCAGATTAAATATTGTGGCATTTGATGAAATCATGAGAATTGACAATACCAAGGCATTTACTGTTCATCTGTTACAGGTTGGGAATGCCACTATCTCCCAGGAGAAGGTCACTTTGAAACAATATCCCATTCACATACAGTCTGGAATCATGCTTCTCTAAAACACAACTGAAAGGAACTGGATATGAAAGCTTAGTCAAAACTCCTGAATAAAAACTGGTGTGTACAGAACTCAAGAAAATCCCTTTAAAGTATCCAGAGAAAGGAAAATTTCAGCAGAAATGGAAGATCTTTCAACAAAGGTTCAGAAAGCACCTTTCATTGGAACTACACTGGCTAAGCAAGTGGCTGAAATATTGAAAATAAGCAAGCATTAAAATACAAAAATCCTCTAGAAAAAGGGACTTTTGCATATGGAATCTCCTGTGCTGGGCATGGGCACCCTTTGGTTAGCCCTTTCCCGAGAGGATTAACCTGGCTGTTCCCCATGGAGAGCAGAGAGGGAATTCAGGGCGCCGCTGCATGGGGCGTATGGTGGGGATTGGCTAGAAATTGTTAAAAAAGTATTTACAGGTCTGTAAGTTCTCCAAACAGAAAATATAAAACTGCATTAGAACTGGGGTAAAAAAGAAAGAATCCTACCACAAAATCCTGCAGATTCCCTCTGCCTGACAGGAAGCCTGACTGTGCAAATTCCAGGAACCCAGCTTGCTGCTCCCACTTTGTACCTTCTTCAGTAAGACTGTTCTTTGACAGAGTCCTATCCAAAGTAGGTACAGGACACAGCAAGAGCCAGTTCTCTTGCTAAAATGTTTGCTATCAAGTTTGCATTCAGCTAAAGACCAGCTGGGGAAGAGGGGAATAAACCCAGCTGATGAGTTTTCCTATGGAATTCATTTCACTCCATTCATGTCCTTGTACCAGCCAGTTGCTGTCTCGGGTCACCCGCTGCTCACCTCTCTCACCCACAACACACACACACGCTCCCCTCTTCCTCCTCCCAGGACTGCAGTGCTTTCAACAAGAGAAAAACAACAACAACAACAACAATAACAACAACAACAACATAATAATAATAATAAAAAAAATAGCAATAATTAAAAAATCTACAGTATTCACTTCCTTTTGGTATATTACATTGGCATTTTCTGTACACAACCCAAGAGCTCCCTCTATTTACACAGTGATCCTGAAGGACTTACTCTGGGGAGCCTGGTTCTCCTGGCCCTGAGTGGGGAATTAAAGCCCACCCTTCAGAGCTGCTTTTCCAACTTTATTGAATGTACAATACTATCTTAAAACAATTTAAAATACAACTTTAAAATACAATTCTAAAACAATTTTAGAACAATCTTCAAACAACTTTAGAACTATCTTCGAACAACTTTAGAACAATCTTCGAACAACTTTAGAACTGTCTTCGAACAACTTTAGAACTGTCTTCAAACAACTTTAGAACAATCTTCGAACAACTTTAGAACTATCTTCAAACGATACAACTTTCCTTTTAGAGAAGAACTATGTGCAACAATCAGCGACGGAGACGGGTCTTGGCTCTGCTCCGTCTTGCTCTTCCACGGAGCACCTGCAGAATTAGAAACTGCTGTTCTTAAATTCACCATTCTCCGTGATGGAAAGCTTGGGAGGGTTGCCATTCCGGACGTGCATGGTGTAGCGCTCCTTTACCTGCGTCAGGGCACCCATCAGGCGCGTGTTGGCCGAGTCCAGGAACGCGATCCGCTTCTCCTGCAAAGACAGCCCACAGCGTCAGAGCCGCTGCGCGCGCCCCGCGCCCGCGGTGGGAGCGTCCCGGGCCCGGCCGGGCCGTGCGGCTCCGGGCAGAGGCAGCTGGGCCAGCATTCCCTGGCGAGATGGGCTGTCTGCCTCTTTCTGTTTTCGGGTGCCACGGGCTCCTCTGCGGCCGCTCGGGCCCTCCGGGACGTTTTGCGCGATGGAAGGCGACAATCTGAGTTACAGCGGGGAATTGACCTGGGCACGGGGGCTGCACCCAGCCAGCCTCCAGTGAGGCAGGATTGTGCCACAGGGGAGTGGGAGGGTGCCGGTGTTAATAACACTGGTAGCCAATTTCAATATTACTTTTTAGAAGTACGTTAGAAAAACAGAAACAGGCAGCAGAAAATAAAAGTGGTGGGGGTTTCATCTGGCAGAGAAAAGTGCAAGTGGTATCTACCGACCATTGTCTCTGTGTTTTGGATGGAGTGTGCTCAGAGTAAACTCATGGGATGCTTGAAATAAATAAATAATAATAACAAAAGCAGATAACGGCAGCCTGCGGTGATGGTGCAACAGCAACACAGAGAAGCAGCAGCCAAAGCTAACGCTAAGGGTTACTGGAGGTGAGGGGAGAGGGCACCGTGGGTGGAGGGGAGATGCCATCGACAACACAAAGAACAAACACGGAACACGCTGCTCCTAAACCCATTCCAGCTCGGGGGGCTCCCGGGCTCCATGAATCCACGTGCCCGGCTGATTGTCCTTGCACAGAACGTGCCAGCCTCCACCTGGAGCAGACAGCTCAGGGATGTGTGCTAAATTGACATGAGCCATCACCAGACCCAGCCTGCTAACGGTGGGACATCTGCAGTGGGATACAGCACCAGAGGGGCAAGCCAAGGAGTTGTTGGCACAATCAGAGATGACAATTTTCATCTTTCCTAAAAGATTAATAGTAGCAGCTGCAGAAAGCAGTGCTAGAGAAAACAGGAAGGTAACTGTGCTCTCCATGCCACCAGCTGATTGGCTTTTGTTCTTTGAGAAGGGAAAATGTCTCATTTGCTTGACCGAAACAATCTGCATGTGGGAACTCTTCCCAGTCCAGCCCATTGAGAAACAAAATGGAGGGAAAAACGATGCACAGAAGGCATAAACATCAAGGAATAGTTCAGGCACACTGCTCAGGAGACTCACGTGCTACCACAGCCCCTTGGGATGCGGATCCCAGCACATCATTGCGTGCTACGGCACTAACCAGCAATGTTTGCTTTTCCCAGCGGGCTCCCCCACAGGGGTGAGTGCTCGGGTGCAAAAACAAAGCAGAATTTAAGTCCTGCTTCTCTCACAGCCCTGAAGACACCGAGCTCCGTGTAAAGCCAATGGAGGAGGAGGAGGCACGAGGTACATGGCTGCCTTCGTCTTCATCCCAATCCAGCTGATGGGAGCAGGGAGGACACGGAGCCGAGGAGTTACAGGCCTTTCCTCCCGTGCTGACATGAACCCTGCAGAACACAACTGCATCAGCAGGGATGTGCTCCTCAGCGAGCAAAGCTCCTACTCCTCCGACTATATTTCACCCGGAACATATAATTTAAAATGAAAATTTTCCATCTGAAATGTTTTCTGAAAAATTTCTAAAAAGTCTTTCCAAAGAGTTGAGAATGAAAGGCTGGGTGTTTTTGGGCACTGCTGAGCACTCACTGAGCCAGTCTGCAAAACAGCTGGAAATCCACACTCCGAAAATCAATCTTAAAAGCATGAGCTTGGTGAGTAGGGGCATCTTCTCACTGAAAGGGAAATTGGATCTACCGGGCACGTCTCTAACATGCTCAAGGCACAGGAGGAGCTGGAATGGGTAGGAGGTCAGTGTGCTGGGCCAGGACTGGGTACTGCTCAGCTAGAGAACTGATTGGGTTTACTTGCCTGTTGGAATTATCTCATCCCCATTTATGACCTGTAATTTAACACAGCGGAGATGTCACTCGCAATAGCAACCGGGCCAGCTCTCTCTGCAGCTGCGCCGCTCCGAGGACAGAGTCTGGCCAGACCTATCCCTGCTCAGAGGCCCAGAGCCAGGCTCCAGAGCCAGGAGAACTGCTCGTGTCTGTGTGCATCGGGGCACTGCACCCCCTCACACCATCCTGGGCCGATGTCCCTGAGCACAGGAGCCCAGGTCACTGCTGCTCCTGGCAGCATTTAACTCATGAGCCAGGCTCCAGCCCCACCTGACAAATCTCACATGAAAAAAGACCTTTCCTTTTCTAGCCACCGAAGGAATCACAGACTAAATAAAACCTTCCAAGCACGACTTCAAGGGATTGCTACAGAACCCAGCAAACACCTGGGCTCCCCTGGTGAGTCTGTTCTGAACCATTCATCAGGTTCCTCCTCTGCTCAGGCACTTGAGGAAGGACCGTGACAACTGCACTTCCCCCATGCACTGCCTGACACTGAAGCAGCTGAGGTTTGCCACTGACCTTGCTTGCCCAGGAAAAAGAGTCAAATCATTAATGCTGCTGCTTTGCTCCTGTTTTTTCACCAGGAAAAAAAAAAACTTCATCACATCATTTGATGAAGTGTGATCAAGGACTACACCCTTCCAGCCCTGATGGTTTGAAGGTCTCAAAAGTCAGCAGTAGTCCCCTCTGCCAGCTGGTGACACTGGGATCACACTGGTCCACGCTCCACCTTGCTAGCCCATAACCAACACCAAGGCTGAGAGCCTCCTGGCATGCACAGGTAACAGGCAAGTTTCTTACTCAGTCACAATCTCTCCCCTCCAAAAATTGTTTTTCATTGCTCAATGCCCCTTCCACCTTCTTGAGGCAGATGAAAAATGCATCCACCCATTTCAGAATCCAGGCTGCTGCCTGGGTGAGCTGCCATTCCACATCTGCAACAGTGAGATGCCCTGACTGTGCCTATCTCCACAAAACACAGCTTTTTGCTGCTTCATATTTTCCCTACAGTTCCACATGAGTTTAAATATTTCTAATATCCCAATGCCATCTTTAACCATGTTCAGCTGAGACTCCCACCACCACTCTTTGCATAGGGAATAACTTGGGTTATTCCTGAAAAAATTATTAAGGAAAGTTTCCAGTTGGAACCACTGAAAAGCCCAGAAGCAGGAAGGAGACCCTCCAAATGCAAATACCACAAATGTAACACGGCAGGCAGATACAAACCAGTCCCAGGTTCTGTTGTGGGATCAGCACAGACACAGAGGAAAAGCTGGAATGACCCCACAGGATATACCCACATGCACTGCCTGTGGGGTTCCCCTCCCCACAGCTGCCCGGGGTGACCGAGGTGGGAGCTGCAGGTTTGTGGGAAATGGGCATTTCCCCAGCACTGCCGGGATGGCCGGTGGGGTGAAATGCCACACGTGACATTCCCAGGACAATGCTCTGTTGCAGCATTCTCTCTCCTGGACTCCACTGTCCGAAGCCATGCTGCTGCTGGCACAGCTGAGATGCATGCACATGGCAGCTAAACTGTGCTGGGCTGAGGCACAGCTTCCCACAGCCCCAGGCCCACACCTGGAGTAACAGCTACACAACGCACTGCTATTCCTTTACTCTCCTGGGATCTCACAAAGTAGCAAAGGTTTTGGAGAAGTGATTGGTCCTGGGATTTGTTGCCAGGCTGCCTTAAAGCCCAGGTCAGACAGTACTAAATAAAGCCCCCAATTCTCACCCAGAGGCAGTAAGTGACACGTGTGACACCGTGGGCCGATACAGCTTGGGAGATAGAGAACAGTGCTGGGGCAGGAGAGAGGGGTGAATAACGGGTTCTACACACAGGTTCTGGGAGCTCCCGAGCTCTTTACCTACCTGTGCATCAATGATTTTCTGCTTTGCATCAATGACTGCTTGCATCTCAGCGTGATCCTTTTTCAGCTCCTCTTCAACAGCCATGAGTCTGATGAGCAAAGAGAGGGACAAATTAGGGCAGTTTACTACTATTTCTGAGCGTTTCAGGTACTCTGGCCTGTTGGTTTGACTTCTCTGCTTCTCCTGGCTCTGCAAGAGAAGAATTCCCCTGCTCTCAGGGAAGCTTATCTCTCCATCTGACACTCCCAGTTACCCAGCCTTGGTATTCTCAGAACAGACACTGCCAAAAATGCAACTGCTCTGAAAAACTAATCTCAAGTACAGGTTCCAAACAAAAAGACCTATAGTAAGTACAACAGAGACCTGAGTTAAAAATTCCTCAGTATGTTCCTTCACTCTCCTGACAATCTGAGGCAAGTTTCCACACCTGCATCCCCACTTTCTCAGCTCTACAGACGGAGAGAACATGCGGCACAAGGGACCTGCTTGTCCCACCCGGTCCCGAGCCTTCCAAAGCCTCACCTGCTGATGATACTTTTCATCTGGCTGTCCTTCTCCTCCTGCTGCCTGCGCAGCCTGTCCTCACTGTCCTCCAGTCGAGACTTGTAGTCCTGCAGCAGCTTCTGCATCTGCTGCTCCTGCACCAGGAGCCGCCGCTCGTACTCCTCCAGCCGGCGGCTGGACACGCGCAGGCGCTCCTTCAGCTTGGCGATCTCCTGCTCGTACTGCCGCCAGGGAGGCAGATGCAAAGGAGAAAAAGAAGAGATCAGACCATTATAACGTTCTGCTGCTCTTCAGGGGAGCGGTGGGGGGGTTTTAAATGAAAAATAAGCTGATTGAAGTAAAGGAAATGAGAAACAAACACGGGGGCAGCCACAGAGAAGGAGCACGTGGGCTCCCACTGGGCATCAAGCTGCTCCCACGCTGTGGGGTATCACTCTGCAGCAGAATTCAAGCAGTCAGAGGGCTCTGACACAGCTCCTCAGCCCTGACTGGGAACATCCCACCTTACTCCAGACTCCAGAAGTTCTCAGGCAGATGCTGCTAACAGTGCTCAACTCCAGAAATGGCCTGGGCTGCCCAACTTACAAACCAGACCCGTGTGGGACCCAAACAATTCACTCTTCAGGACCTAATCAATCAGGGTGTGAAACCACTGGGGAGGTCAAAGCAAACAAGTCACTGCAAACCAGAGCCTGTCAGGTTACTTGGCTGAGCTTTTGTTCTTCTTGTCTCTGTGGGCAATCATTTCTGCAATAGTGCCATGCATCTCAATATATTTCTTTGTTCTGGGTTCATTCACCTTCCCTAGCAATCCTACGTTCCTGCTTCTCTGTCCACTAAATGTTCTCCTCCTCACTCCCTGCCTTCTCAAAATACCAAACCTCTTACACAACAACTCCATCCCCACAGCAACATATGGCTCTAACTGTATTTGGAAAAATGGGATCTACTCTTGAAAAACATAGACTTTAAAAACCAGACCATGAAGATTTCTGTGCAGCTCAGAAACCCTGCAGTAGCTGGGTGACAGGCATTTGCCTCAGGAGAAGCCCAAGACAAAATCTGACTGCTGCTACTGATGAAGGCTGAGCTGCAGCCCTGTACAGTCCCTGTGCGTGTCCTAAGCTATGCTCAGTCAGGTTAGCAATCCTGATTTACTTTATTTCTGGAGTCAGTGATCACTCTAACCAAGATAACCTATGTGAGACTGTGTGATGCTGTGACAGCAGGGCCTGAAAGTCCCTCTGAGCTCACTGTGGGGTGCACAGGACTCGGTGACACCCCCCAAGTCGGCTGCACACAGAATCAAACTTACCTTCTCAGCGTGCTTGACTTCGTCCAGGTTCTGAGTCGTGTCCTTCTTTGTGTCCTCGTACTGCCCGTTGTTGAACACCCAGGCAGCCGTCCTCTCCACCGGGGACAGCGTGGCCGAGTCCACCGGGGACTGCACCTGGGGCACACACACCTGTCAGCATGCTCCAGAGAAACTGCACACAAACCAGCCCTGAAACCCAGTTCAGCTGGAGGAGAAAGATACCCATGAATTTGTCAGCCTCAAAGGATCCCCAAAATGTCTCCTGCGGGGATACTCCTTCCTCCCTTTGGCTTTGGACCTACAGCTCCTACCCGAATCCCTCTAAAATCAACGCACTTTAAAAAATTTTCTTCCTCTCCAGGTGAACTTCTCTCTGAAAAAGTTCTTGTTTCCCAATCCTGTTCACATCCACCTCTCCCCTTTGACACGCTGTCAGCAAGGCTCTCTCACCCTGCCACGTCTTGCACAGAGCAAACACAGTGACAGGGCTCTGCTCGCAGCTGCTCAGGAGAGACATGCTGCTTTCCCTGGAGGGCTGAGGAGCTGAACTTGGGAGCAGCTTCCTCAGCCAGGCTGGGACAGACTACAGTGGAGCACGGGACTGCACAGCCTGGATCCGGCACAGCACGGCACGACTTGGGTGTGGCAGGGAGGTGTGAGACGATCACGGCACTGCCTGCCAGGTTGGGATGGCCCATTGCAGTGTATCCGCCCTGCCAGGGCCAGCTGTGCTCACTGGGAGCACTGTCCAACCTCTTTGGAGGCTCTCTCTCCTCTTTAAGGGAGTCCAAAAAGGGAGCCAAGAAAAGAAACAAGAAGCTCTCCTCCTGGCTGGGGAAAACATGGCTTTTCTGGGGAAAACAAATTCCAAGCAATTTTCACGGACAAAGACAAGTTTATAAGCGCAGGAATTAGCATAATTACCCCTGAAAGAGCAACACTGTCTTATGTTTTTGAGAAATGCAAAAAGATCAACTTCTCCCCAACTGCAGCTTCTTTTTGTGCCCAGGCAGCTCTTCAGCTCCCTGCCTGGCCCAGTGGGGCACCCAAGTGCACTGTGCTCCCTGGCTGCGGGCTCTGAAGTCCCAGGCTCCGCCAGGAGCTCTCCAGGGGGGAGGAGCAGCTCTTTAGGAGTCAGGGATCATGTCACCCTCCTGCTGTGTTTCTCCTGCTCAGGAGGACAGGGCTGGTGGGTGCTGGATCTGCTCCCACAGCTCAGCTCTCCTGAGCAGCCATGGACACTCCAGCACCAGAAGAAGCCTCAGCAAAAATGTAAAGGCAAAGAAAAGGCATAGGAATTAGGCAAAGATCCCTGGATTTAGGCACAGGCTTTTTCCCTAGAAAAAAGTTTTCACAGCAAAAACGCTCATAGCCCCTTGGGTGTAGTGTGACAGCTTGGCAAAGCTCCTTAATTCAGATTTTTTTGATGGCATTTGCTGTCAGGCAGCCAGAGCAAGGGAGGCCATGGGCCGCGCACGGCTGTGAATCGCTGGAGAGATCAGGAGCAGCGAGGGATGAGCACTGTCACCATCCACTGCAGCTATGGGGGACTCAGACAGCACAAAGCTGACTGTAAAGTACATCCCCAGCCCTGCACCAGACTGCTGAGCAGCAGCAAACCTGGCCAAACAACCTGCCAAGTGTAGGACAGAACACTTCCAGCAGCCAGATTCTGACCAAGCGGATGGCAAGCCACACACGCTAATGGGTTACAAGCTACTCTCTAATAAAGGGCAGAAAAAGAATGTCTGCTAGGATCATGTATTAATTCCCCTCTTTGCCTCTCTTCCAGAGGAACACACTGACATTTCTGTTCCCACCTACCTCCTAAATGGAAATGGAAGGCAAAAAGTGACCTCTCCCAGCAAACAAAGGGCCCAGCTCTATATTCAGGAACAAATGGGACTTGTAGAGAACAGAGTCTAATAATTATAACGCCCACAAAACATGCCTAGAAAGAACATGCCCAGAAAGAACATGCCCAACTTCTCTTTTCTCTTTCTCTTTTTTAAATAAGAACAGAATTCCACAACAAGATTTGCAATTAAAAGGACGCAATGGAATTTGCCTCGAAAAAAATGTTGGCCACTCGATTTGGCACCGTTCAAGATGTTGTTCATGGGTGTGGGGAAGGAGAGAACAAATTGATTCCTCTGAATAAAGCAGGAGCAAGTACTCTAATGAATCCAGTGGAAACAATTAGCATAGAAAGTACAGTGGGAAAACAAGTGGATGCACATCCCCTTCAAATTTATCCTTGTTACTGGCCTAAAAATGTCCTACCAGCACCACACAGGGCCTGGTTGTATCCCATAAACACCCTTCACCTGGCCATGCCCCTGTGCCCCAGTGTAAAACACCCTCTGCAGGAGGACACAATCACACACACTTCAAACAACAAACAATTACTTTTTTGGGTATTACTAACTTGGCATACTAAGCTTTGGTTTGTGATTCAGGGTTTCCGGTCTCGTACCTCAGCAAACTTGGGGTATCAAAGTAGTTCTGAAGCCCTGAGTGCTCCTGGGTTCCCAGGCATCACCCAGGTTTTCCTCTAACATTCAGGAGTTTGCCGAGAGAGCTCCACTGCCAGGGAACCCCAAGGAAACCTTGGGCAGAGCAGAGGTTGTTCTGCCGGCCTCACCTCACAGCCCAAAGCCTTCCCCCTGCAAAACCTCTGACCTGCAGATCACAGTTTCTACCTTCACTGTAGGGCTGAGCACTGAAATACTTGCTTTCTCTTTAAACTAACTGAGGAAAATATTTTCATACACAGCAAATCACAACACGATTATTATTTTTTTTTTTTAAAGAAGATAAAGGAATGTTGGCTTTCTGACAAGGAAACCTTGATTTATAGTTGCCTATGAACAACTGATAAAGTGCATTAGGAGTTGGTAGATATAACCACTCCTTTCCAGAAAAAAGTTGCATTTTTCATAGTTTGGGATGATGAATGAAAAAGCAGCACTTATTTGAGGACCAGCAAGAGATTGCTTCATCATGGTGAAACATGGATTTCTCCACAATTTAGACAACCGTGCTTATTTGTTATTTTGGCAGCAGTTACTCTGTGATGTTTTATCTTTGTTCATTTCCCTGTTTCGAGGTAGCTCTCCTTTTAAATTAGCACCACAGGGCAAGCTCAGTCTCACATGGCGATCTGAACTACCATTTGGAACAAAGCTGCTCCGGGTGTTTTCCTTTGTGTTCAGGGAAATTTTCCAGTTGTTTCTTTCAGTGGGTTTGCTGCTACCTTAGTAAATGGAAAACAGTTCTTTTTTTTTTCAAGTTTAGTACAAAAGCATCGCAGTGGCACAGACCACAAGTGGTTTGCCAAGCTTGTGAGGGTGACAAGCGTGACTGTTCCTTACACTGGCCACTGGCATAGGTGCTGCTACTCTTGACTCAGCTCGACTTCAAGGTCAGGAAAGCTTTGGAGGCCAAGAAGCCTGGAGGAAGGATTTCCTTACCTGCTGCGTTTGCTGGCGCTGAATGGCCCGCACCTTGGGCACGGGGCTCTCCCTGGAGGACGAGGACTGGTGGCGGGAGCGGTTGCCGTTCGGGATGGGCTCAATGCCCGCGGCCGCCGAGGCGCCGGACACGCTGCCCGTGCTGCGCAGGGAGGGGCTGTGCGTCAGCGTGTGCAGCGTCTTGGCCCTGGTGCCCAGCACGGCCTGGTCCATCTTGCGGATCTGCGCCTGGCTGCTGCTGTTCTGGCGGGGCAGCACCACCGGCACGTGCTGGTCCGGGCCCGCGGGGCGCCGCGCCGAGTCCTCGCTCTGCGAGCTGCGCTTGCCAGAGTCCTCCAGGCTGCTGTTGCTGCGCCCGCTGGGCTTGAAGTCCTCGCTGTTGCTGCGGCTCCGGGAGCTGGCGGTGCTCAGGTTCTCCGGGCTGGAGTCCACCGAGGCCTTGGCCGTGGGGGGGCTGGGGTTGTTGAGCTGGTAAACCGGGTTCTGGAATGAGAGAGGCCGGAGGCTGCCCTGTTGGTTCCACGCCGGGTGCAGCGGCCGCCGGACCTGGGGAGCGCTCTGGGGCGTGCTCTGGGCGTCCCACAGCTGTTTGATGGTGGCCACCTGGGTGACGGAGAGCTGGCTGCCCGCCAGGCGCAAAGGCACGTCGTGCATCATGGAAGCAGTGTCACTGTGAGCTGCGTGAGGGTCCTGCAGGTCCATGAGAGAGATGCTACGTCCGTTGGGCAAGACACTTACCTTCTCATCCTTATCTGAGCAAGTCATGCTCTGGGTGGATGCCTGCTGAACCAGCAGTAAGGTCTTGCCCCTAAAATGTCCACCTATATTTTCCTGGGTTGGAGACTTCATCTTGTTTATGTCACTGTGGAGCGGAAAGGAATATGGTTAATTTTTGAGCAGCCAAGACCCCGAGAGATCTGTCCCAGAGAAGTCTTTCTACCTCACTTAACCTCCCCCCACTGAAAGCTTCAAGGAGCCAGACTTCCTTTTATGAGCTTGTCATGTGCAAGTCAGAACACACTCTTCCTTAATTACCACTTATCTTGGGGAATTTTGATTCAAGAAGTCCCTAATCTTTATTTTTTTTCACAGGTGAAATCTAAACCATTCCCACTAAATCCTCCCCCCTTAGTCACTTCTGTCTCTAGCAAGACTTTGGCTGCCGTTTAACCCTTTGCCATTATGTAACAAGATGGGACAAAAGGAAATCGCCTCAAGTTGTGCCAGGGAAGGTTTAAATCGGGTACTAGGAAAAATTTCTTCACCCAAAGGATTGTCAGCACTGGCTCAGGCTGCCCAGGCAGTGATTGAGTCACCATCCTTGGAAGGTGTGTAGATGTGGCACATGAGGACGTGGTTTAGTGGTGGCCTTGGCAGTGCTGGGCTAATGATTGGACTTGATACTCTTAGAGGGCTTTTCCAACCTTAATGATTCTATGACTCCATGTATTGTGGAGGCCTTAAAATTCAGCAGGTGTTGTGTGAAGGCTGCTGCAGAGCTGGATGTGAGCTCGGAGGGCAGAGAACTCCATGTGACAAAACTGGCCCTTGTACCTGACAGCACAGGTACCCCTGTAGGCCCGCAGCAGCCGAGCCCTTTGGCAGCTCTGCCATGTCACAGCTCCAGATTAACAGCTGTTCCAGTGGGAGAAATGCCGTGCCAAACACAGCAGGGACTAGTTTTGCTGTTCCACGGGTAATAAGTTTCACCTACAGCTGTTTTTCCATCAGCAGCCTGATGGCCAGAAGGAAGCACTATGGCTGACCGTGCACTCAGGCTGGCAGTAAATCACAGAACTGCTTTTTTATCAGCTCAAGCCATTGGCTCCCAGAGGTGTGGTTGAGTCCTGGGTAAGTCCAAAGCTCCAGGTCCCCAGTGCCACCTCGTGCACCTCTTACTGGGATGGTGCATTCCCCGTGAGAGAGGCCCAAGCTCCCCATTCCACAGCGGGGCTGGGCAGCCAGCTCAGGTGATGAAGCCCTCAACCCCCGGAATCACCGAATGGTTTGGGTTGGAAGGGCACCTCGACGATCATCCAGTTCCAGCTCTTCAGAGCTTCAACAACCCCACAGCTGCCCTCGAGCCCTGGCTGGGACGTACCCATCGGTGGGGTCCTCAGTTATCTTCTGAAGTCCCGAGGAGACACTTCCAGCGACGTTTGGGCTGGAGCTGTGCTCCGCAAAACGCTTCAGCGGCTGCTGCGTGGGTGTGGGGCTGGTCAGGGATTTAGTGATATCCGCAAGGATACGAGGGAGAGGTCCCAGTTTTGCCACGGTTGCCTGTAGGAAGGAATTTTCACCCTAATTGGATACAAGCACCACGACATCCGCCAGGGTTTTTGGTACCGATGCACAGAGGGATGGAGCGGAAGGAAGGAGGGTGGGTGGTTGCGTGCGGGTGTGCCAGGATCGCAATGCAGTGTTATGGAGCAGCGCAACGCCGGCGACGAGATGGATGGAGGAGACGAAACGGGGTGCAGCAGGCATTGAGGAAAGAAAAGGAAATAGAAAAGAAATTAGGATTGACCCCCAAAAATAAAAGTCATGCTCAATAAAACAAACCAACTGCCATTCCAATGCAAAACTACCATGCAAAGCACACTGAGTCCCGGGTGGGTGAGGTCCAAGTGAGAACTACGGCATCTGCTCACTGAAGGGCATTCCAAGGCTACAGAAGCAGCCGTGGGGGGAACTTTCCAGGCAAAGGGTGTCACGTGGTGAAGGAAATGCATGCCAACAGATGAGGGGGATCGTGAGAGGGTCACAGGGGTTGAGGGTGATGGGGAAAGGGAAAGTTTTGATTTCATAAGCCTTTCATTTTTGGTGTTCTACACGGATGCCATCTCCTTTTGCACCTTTGTCAACAACGGAGCCATTCTTCCCTACCCAAACATGAAAAATAACTGCACGAGAGCATCAGTGATCCTCATCCCAGTATCACCCCACCAGCACGGGATGAAATGTGTGGCTCCAGTTACAGGTTAGCTCAGTGCTGGCCAGGCTGAGGGTAAGAGCAGCTGGCCTTCAGCAAGGAAGGCTGCTCCTCCAGGCCCTGGCTTCTCACCCCTTTCTCACCCCACTGCTGGGAGATCAGCTACAGGGCATCTCCAGGCTCCTGGGACTGCAGGAAGAAGGTGCAGGAGCTGCAGATTTATTAAAATGTTAAAATTCTGCTACAAAGCCAATGTTGCTGTCAAAGATACCCTTGTTTTCCCCGTAAGCAGGTATGCAGCCAGTCTGGCCCCACAGAAAGGTCTCTTTACAGACACTTTCATACAGCACTGTGGCTATTAAAATCGCCCAGCTGGCTCCTCTCATTATTTCCCAGTCACTCCCTGCAGTAAAGCCATAATGCATGTAACTTTACCCCTTAATTCTCTTTTTAGGAAACCACTGTACCAGCTCCCCAGGGCCTGCTAGGATAGATCCATAGTGTAACCTACGGAAAGGGCAGTGCAGATCCATGCATTTGGAACGTACGCCACGTACGTGTCTGAGGTAAATTGAAAAACAAGATCATAACTTGTTATCAAACTAAGATTAATACTCAGACCGTCTTTTTAAGTCAAGGACATTTCAACTTACTCTGATGCAACAAGCTCAGTTTTTTGTTTTCTCTTTTAAATAATGTACTGTGAAAAAATAGCTACCCAACCAATAACTACTTTGGCAAACCCTAATGCAATAAAAATTGAGTGCATTGCTATTCACCTTACCTCTCCAGTTTCAAGAGAAAGAATAATACACATGGAATATGGACAAAATAATGTACCTCTAAAAACTGAAGTATGGAACAGTTCCAAGCACTTGAAAAAAAAAAAAAGACTCACAGTTCAGCTTTTCTGGGCCTTATCAACTACCTTTGCTATCAAGATTTTAATGATTTTGGTTCCTGCAAACCCACACAGCTAAGGAAGAGCAAAGCTGTGCCTTTCCTGCTTCTAGAGCTAAACAGAAGCAGTGTTTTTTGCTGGTGGTGTCTGCTGGGATCAGAAGGACAGAACCTGGGCACTGCACGTGAGCTCTCACTGTGCACAGCAGAGAGCATCTTGCTTTGCTGCAGGAGGACACTCGGAGAGGATCCAGCTTTTCACACGGCATTCCCTCTATGCCAGAACCAAAGACTACGGAAATGAGACCATCTCAGCAGGCTTTGGATCGGGCTGTTGATGAGAACAGCTCCGCAGGGCCGACTCACTCCTCCATCAGACCTGGGGAGGGCCTGGCGTGCAGGGAAGCACCTCCCTCAGCCCCAAAAGGCCACTGCCACACGGCCTTTTTCTGTCCCAACGCCCTCCCTTCCCTCCAGCTCACTTACGAGAAAGGCCCGGCTGCCCAGGGAATTCCAGGTCTACTTTTAAGCAAAGTCTTCAGCAGCTGACCTCCCTGAAGGCTCTGCAAAGTGTTTGCACTGCTGCTGAAGCCCAGCCACCTCACACGCCCTGCTGCAGGCCCTGACCCGAAACCACGCAAGGAGCACTTGTGAAATACCACTACCAGCCATTCCCCTCCAAAGCTCAGGGCTGCCCTGGATATTCCCCAGTGCTGCCTGTTGCTACGGCACCATCCCCGGGCCTCCAAACAGCTTTACCTTATCAAGCTGGGACACAACATCCCAGAGGAGGGAATGCAGCACCGAGAGCTCTTTGCCCAGGTCGATGTAGCCGTCGTATCCAGGCATGTTCGAGATGGTATCTGGGTTAGAGAGCTCCCTCAGAAAACGCTGCATTCCTCCCCACTCATGCTCCAGAAATTCATTCATGAAGGCCATGTACTCTTCCTTAATACCAAACCTGCAGGAAAGGGAGGTGGGGGAAACCCAGTCAGTAACCTCCACACAATGCAGAGTACAAGTCCTTACAGACAATTACTTAAACACTTTACTCCTTTCTGAAGATTTGGAGTATTTTCCAAAAAAAAAAAAACAGTTCAAAATCGGAAGACTTTGAAGTCTTGGAGGAAAAGAAACCACATGGATCATTTAAGAGATTCACTGCTTTGTGGTACTTACTCAAATACTACTACTTCACTGTTCCTATTACAAATCACATCTCTCCCCCCTCCCTCCCACAGATACTCTCTCTCTCGTCCCGTGTGGGAGACATGCCATGCCCTTTGTGTCATTCAGCTGGGAATTTTGGAGGGTGAGAGCATGAGAATCACGATCCTTGGTGGGAACAGGCTGCTTTCCTTTTGAAATGGCACATACACCAACATGCTAGTGCGTGACTCTTGGTTTTATGCTGTGTCCCCTCCACAGAATTCGCAAGGAGAATTTATCTGAGGTGTCTCGAGGGGAGCAGTGTTCACATCTAAGTGAGAAGACTCCTCCTTTCCTAAAGCTGGCTTCAGTTTGCCAGAGAATCAGCTGCCTGTGAGCACAACCAGGGCTCTCCTTGCACTACACAGATTTCAGTTTCCCTGGCAGCACCTACTTGGCAAAGTTGGCGAGGTTCTGGATGACTTTAGCAATGAGGGTGAGCGTGCGAGAGGTCTGCTCATCAGGGTACTCCTGCGTGAGGTTGAAGAGGCTGGGGGACATGATGGCAGGGCACAGGAAGCGGAGGAACAGAGAGGCACTGATCAGGCGTTCAGTGATGTCCTGCTTGCCCCTGTTCAGGCACTGCTGCTTCCAAGATGCAAACACCTCCTTCAGCTCACGAGGGAACACGCTGAAAAGCAAAACAAGGGGAAATAAAATCGCGCTGGCAACCAGATGCAAGGAGCTGAACCGGTGATCCCTCACCTGAAATACTCATCTGTGAGAAAACATCAGCTCTTTTTTTGCCTCCCCTTTTCCTCCCTTTCTCTCTAGGCCAGGTAATGTCATTAGGCATCTATTCATAGATCCCCATTTAATCTGGTGACACTTAAGTACTCTTTAAAACACCCCTTGTTCATATGTGTTAAGTGAAGCCATTTCCAGACACGCTGATTTGCAAGCTAAGAACTCCATTGCTACCCTGGAGCAAACGGGGTGTTAGAATCCTGAGAACAAGCCCAGCCAAACTGAACTCATCTCCGTATCTGACAGTTTTACCGTGCTTGCTAAGCTCTCAATGCTGTGCCTGTGCTTCATGCCAAAGCAGAAAGGCCCCTCTTCTTCCACTGCTACTCAGAAACAGAGATTAATAGAAATCTCTCCGCCAATGCTTCCTCCCTGTGATTTCCTGTTCAATTCCACACATCTGAAGGGTCTAAAAGTTTTCTGTACACATCAAAACCTGCAGCTTTTTATGCCAAGCCCAAGCTAAGCTGTTATCTTCTCACTTTATTCCCTCCTTATCCAGTCATGTTCAGTATATGTTCCCTTGGCAGAGGATTTGGGCAGAAGCCCCCGCAGGGGTGGTTTGTGGGCTGGGACCCCTCAGTCTGGGCACAAGCTCCACCTGCAGTCGGGAGTCACAGGCAGGAAGGCAGTGAGGAAAGGGGACAAAGGCAGCCTGGGAAGCTGGGTGGGTCTGTGCTCCTTCCCCGTGCCACTGCTGCTCCCTCACCCTCCGAGGAGGAACAGGCACCTCTGAGCAAACGGGGACAAAGGGAGGGAAGGGAGATGCCTTACCAGTAAGAATTGATAATCTTGCAGAAGACCAGCTCACAACACATTTTCAGGTTGCACTGATGATCTGCTAATTCACTCTGTGAGCACCTGCTGGGATCTGCTTCACAGTTTTCATCTGACTCATACACAGCCTTGATAAACTCCCCTGGAAAAAGGGAAGAGGATGAGAAACCAGGGTAGTTACAGGAAAAGCCTACTTGACACACCTTTAAATCTTCTTATGTCTTTCCCTGGCAACTGCCTGTCCTGCTCTGGGTGTTTGCAGCACAGCCTCCAGACAGCAGATGTTGGGGACACGACTCCTGCCAGCCCTTTCCCAACAGAGCACAGCCTGGGCTCTGATGCTTCAGCCTCCTGTGTCCTCGCTGTCCCCAGGCACAGGGGCAAAACCCGGATGGCTTTGCCTGGCAACCCTGCAGGCACTTCCCTTATGGCCTAGAGAGCAGCATCTGACTTGGTATTCAAACTGTGTTATCAACCACGAAATTACCCACAGTCTTAGGAATGAAGCTGGGTGCTATTTGTCTTCATAATTTCCCCAAGAAACATGCTGGAAATGATATTTATTTATATTATTTCTAAATCTGCCTTTATTTTTTTTAATTTTAAAAAGTGTCACCTTGCTCTTGAATAGTACCCAAGCACTAGCTAGATGCTGCTAATTTTCTCAGCCTCTTATATCAGCACCTTACAGCATTTTTATGGCCTGCATCTTTCAAAGCTCCGTGGCATTTCTGTGCCCCTTCCCTTTCGGCACCACACCAGAAACTGATCACATACAAACCACATGAAGTTGCCTTTGTCTGGCAGACTGGAATGAACTACTCACTAGTTTCCCCCCTCTATATGCAGGCATTCCAAGTGATTTTTAAACGGCTGGGTGTTCACTAGGAAAAACTCT
Source organism: Machaerirhynchus nigripectus (assembly GCA_013397975.1). Lineage (NCBI taxonomy): Eukaryota > Metazoa > Chordata > Aves > Passeriformes > Dicruridae > Machaerirhynchus > Machaerirhynchus nigripectus. The sequence continues at coordinate 894,473 of VZRQ01010229.1, read as the reverse complement.
TTATTCATTGGTTTAATGATTCAATGTCTTTCATCTCCTCAGATGATCTCGCTGGCTCTGAGCTAACACAAGGCTTGTTTGTGCAAAAGGGGTTTGTTTTTAGCCTTTGCTTTCCTAAAACCCCTTAAACACCTCTCAGCCCCTCCCCAAATCTCAGCTTCGTGCTGTTGCAAGCAAAGCAGGCACCCTATTTTCTTATTTTTTTTTTTTTGTGATGGCATCCAAAACATTTCTGCTGAGGGGATCTAAATCTCTTATTTGCAAAACTGTTGGCATCACTTTTGTTGAGCCAATTCTATTTTAACTCTTGTTTACTGGATATTTTTTATCCTTAAACATATTTGAAACTGACTCTTTGTGAGCCACGAGAGCCTGCTATGATCAGATGTGAGATTCCCTTACAGACATGTTACATTGCTAATGCCAACCACAGTGTCGTTAATCCTTTCAAAGAACGGGGCAGCTGAGTAAAATGACATTTAAAACCTGACAAAGAATTAGATGGGGATATTGTCATAAGCAACGTTGCCCTGAGCCACAGACAGGCTGGACAACCTTAGGGGCATTTTCCATCTCTCCCGCCTATGATTTACCATCTTATCACTCAGCACTAAATGATGTATTAGAAGTCATTAATGTTAAAATATTTTATGCAATTACTGCACATTAAGGAGCTTGCAGTCAGCTGTAATGGAGTGGTCCCACAGCTGATGCTCAGCCTGCTGGGAAGCACAGCCCCAAGCAGCAGGCTGCTCGCTCCTCTGCACCAGGTGAGAGCCTATGACTGTGCCTTACACTCAGTGGTTCCACCCAGGAGAATAAGCCTACCAGAAGAGGCTCATTACACTTCAGAAATGGCCAAACTGGATATAATCACAGAGCTGGCTGTGCTGACCCTTGGAGCACTAATTTAACCAGCTATCTCCTTGATGCCTTGCCAGCGTCTGGGACCGCTGAGGACAAGCGAGACTGCTGGGAAAGCAAACTGCTTGGCTTTTTTCTTCTTTTTGTGAAAGGATGTGGTGTGGGACTTGGCTTTGGCCTGATCTTGTTTCTCTTGTATCAATTTCCAAAGCTTTCTTCATCCCAGAAACAACAGGGGGTGGGTGGCTCGTTGTGCAGTTGTGGGTAAGGACGACTGTGCCGAGCTGCCACAAGCCGGCTGTGGTGTGTCTGCTGAACACAGCGAGCCTGGGTTTGGCCCCCTTTACTGCTGTCTTCCTGTGGCCAGGAACTCCCAGGGCCCTGGCTTATGACTAGAGCAGAACCTTCTGGTGGAGGGGGACAGTAACAAAATGATCAGAGTCCACCCTGGCACGTAACAGTGGGCATGAAGACCCCGTCGGGAGAACGGAGTGGGAGATCCCGGGATGGCCAGGCACTTTTAATGAGTCAGTGAATAACGAGCACTCGGGATAAACACAGGCAAGAGGCTTCCCAGGCAGGGTGTATCTTGATCCCTGCCCTGGGATGCTCGGCAGCCTTGCGGCCTCGCTCCCTGGCCCTGTCTCTCTAAGGACTATGTGTCAAAACCCCTTTTTAAAGCCTGTTTGTACATCCAACAGATACACAACAGGTTGGATTTTGTAGATCCAACAACCACCACTGCTCACAGAGAAACTGCAGCGTTATACCTCTTCATCACGCTAGAGACACAAAAGAAAGTCACCCAGAAAAGCAGAACACGGTAATACAAACGAGAAGAGGGACTCAGCTACATCAAATCAAGGTTGCCTTGCCTTGGGTGCTACTGCTGCAGGCACCAAAGAGCACCCTTCTCCATGCAGAGGAAGGGCATCGAGAGCAGGACAGCGTGCTCTCTGTGTATGAGACACCCAGGCTGAGTGCTCAGGCAGTTCCTTCCCATCCCACATTCCCAGCTGCAGACACAGCTCAGGGTCAGCCCTGGCCGTGCAAACAGGTGGCAGACAGGGAGTTTCTTACCCAGTGCATCCTGGAGGTACTTCTGTCCTACCAGCTTGAGGTACTCCTCAATAGCTTTGGTAGCGAGTGTGTTCTCCCTGAAGATCAAGACATCGTGTTCTGCACAACGATCTACCTCAGCCATCACCAGATCTGTCAGGAAGTCCTGAGGAAAAAGGCCAAATGGCAAAGGTGATTTTAGCCAGCTCAGTCCTGCCAGGCTAATTGCAGAAGCCAAGAAGGAAGGATATTTCAGGATAATAAATAATTGCTCAGCCTGAGACAAGGGGTGCAGCTGCTACATGAAATAAGGGCCAAGGAAATAGCCAGGGCTCCTCTTGGGTTTATTATGCTTACAGAATGATACAGATCACAAATTATAAAGGGTGAAGCAAATGTCTCCAAAAAAAAAGCCTTTACAGCCAAGCTTGTGTTTCAGTTTAGCTCCAGAACAGACTCTCTCACCAGTTTGTTTATCAGAGGCTCTGTCTGATGAAAGAAACTGTGCTGTTGTATTTATCTTTTTATAAGGAGTTTTCTACCAACAAGGACTTAAAAATCCAAATTGGAAGTGACGCTCAAGTTATTACAGCTTGATGACATTTAAATAATAAAAATGGCTTAATAAATTAAATTCAAAAACCCAAAGTGGTTTAGGATTTGGGAAAAAAGAAATTAACATTCCACTTGCTGGTTATCTATATGGCTTAACTTGAACTGTGTTCAATTGTCCAGGCAGGGACTGTCAGCAAGCCTTGATACAGAGAATAACCGCTTGATATAGAGTCTAATTCTACAGTAATACTTATTTCCTGAAGGGATAACTTCATGTGAGTCAACGACATTTAGTACTCTTGGTTTTCGGTCCATTATTGCTGTTTCTTTTCAACAAAATCCGAGAGAATTCTTTTCACCTGGTGCAAACTGGGAACATCCAGCTGCATCTTCATCAGCAGAGAACAAACTGGAAATGTACCCTCTTAGGAGCTTTAGGGCAGCCTGAGCCTCCGGTGCTTCCCGTAAACAGACATTCAAAACTTCACACACCAGGAAGGTAAAGTTATAACACTAATTTATCTGCTTGTTGCAGCTGGCACTGCAGCAATCCAGAGCCTGTTTTCCAGCAGGATTTTGACATAATTTTAGCTACCAGCTTCTCTCATAGGGTAACTTGTTAAGGAACGAGTTCCTGTCACACACACTGCCACAGAGCCCCAGCCATCCTGGGAGGTTTTCAAGGGGCGTGCAATTATGCAAAGCTGAAAAGGACCTTTTCTGGAATAGTTGGATGAGGCTGTCCCTTGGATGCTGTTTACAGCTATCCTTCCACATCTCTGTCCCTCTGACTTGTGCCTGGTGGTGCTTTCCTTGCTCTGGCTGGTTCCACTGGCAGGAGCTGCCTACGGCGTGGCACCACTCACACAGCACCTGGCAGGCAGCAGCCAGAGAGATCAATGCGTGCTAATGCTTCCCAGAACTCCCCATGACCTGCAGGCTGCTCTCCCCCAGCCCATTTGAAGGAATCAGTGTGCACCCAGAAGCCCTAACAGCATCCTCGGGGCAGGGGGGATCACCATTAACTCGGTATAGATCCTCCAAATGGCTGTTCAAACGCTGACCAGATCGATGCTGGCATTGATCAGCTGACTCAGCGCTGACTCAGCGCTGGCACCCGCTGCTCCTGCTATCACAGACTTATTCATAGAAGCAATTCTCCAGTTTACCAGCCTCTTGTTCACTTAGCTCTTGACCTACATCCTGATTTTAGAAATGCAAGGAAGGTCCCTGAACACTCAAACGTAGGTGCTGATTTTCACAATAACACAGAGTTACAGAGTCCGCCCGCTTACACTTTGCCCACAGCACCTGCTGCTGCTGCCTGCCATGGGCCCCCATTTCCACCAGGAATCACTCATCAGTAGCCAGAGTCATTCCAACAGGAGCCACCTGTGCTTACCTTGGCTCTCCCAGTGCTCTGAAGAATGTGCACCAAGGCAGAAGCCATCTCTTCCTTGCTCTTGACACTGATCACGGGTTCCAGCACGGAGCACAGCAGGGCGTAGTTGCTGGTAACATACTCCCCAAATTCCTTGTATTGCTCCATGGGCAAGATGGTGATGGTCTGGTAGCGGGACTTGATCCGAATGGAAGGCCCCCCTGATTTGCCCTTGCTGGCTGTGGGGGTGCTGACCGGGTACCATTTCTCCACGAACTGGCGCCCGGTCACGCTGCCCGTGGGGATGTTCACCAGGCCGACGTAGTTGTTCTTGTCCTTTTTCTTCTTCTTCTCCGCGTCCTTGTAGATGTGAACTGTGACACTCTGAATCTGGGGGAGACTGTAGAACTCAAAGTGCTCCCCCCAGAAAATGTTATCCGCTTTTGCTTTGCTGGTGGTGCGGGCAAACAGGGTGTCATCAAGGCACAGCTCACAGAAGTATTTCTTCTTGGGGGTCAGGTCCTTGGCCTCTATGATCCAGAGGCGAAGCACGTTTTCAGCTCGACGGCAATTATCCTGTGCAGAAGAGACAGAGCAGTTTTGATTCAAAACCCCTAAAGTCGAATATTTAATCTCCTAAAGCAGCAGCAAAGGGCTGCCTTTTGTGTCTGAGGTAAGGACAGAGTCAGAATTCAGAATGGGATTGTCTGATCCAGAGAGAATCAGAATCTCTAGAAAACCGGACGTTTTCTAAAAGAGAGGCAAAGGGCCGTCTTTTGTATGTCAAGAGTGCGGACTAGAATATTTTTCTTCAAAAGCTGTATTTGAAATGCTTTAGAAAACAAGAGCTCCAAAGCTGTCAGACTGGTGAGGAATCCCAGACCCCTGCTGGCCTGTCCCTGGGAGGTAGGATGGCACCTATGGAGTGACTTAGCAGATATTTCCAGCTGACCCATACCTTGATCCCCCGTCTCACACCGGCTCCAATTTGTGTAACGTTGTTTTTTTTGGGTTACCCCCACCCGTGCCCCTGCATTAAAGCACCACCCCTATGGAGCCGTGCCCTGCTTTCCCAGGTGTGAGGCCCCAGAAGTGCCGCCCGCAGCCCGCGGGGCCGCGCTGGGCGGGGAGCGGGGAGCAGGGGGCAGGGAGCGGGGAGCGGGGAGCAGGGAGCGCTCAGAGGGCTCCTTAGAGGGCTGAGCCCCTCGCTCCCTGCCTCAGCACACGGCAGCTTTAAGCACACGGACGAGCGCCCGGCTCCCCAGACTAAATTAATTGAGGATGCATCTGTGGGAAGCCCTGGTACACTGGACTAAAATCCAATCATACCACCTCCATTCCCCCACTAATCTTATTTCCGCAGTTTCTATTACCTTCATCGGCTGCGAGAGTCTGCGTATGTTTTCCATCCACCAGTCCCTCTCTGCTGCAGAGGAACAACTGAAGCATTTATTGCCCTTGGAGTAGGTTACCTGGAACGAATAAATGACAGGCTGAGTTCAGGCAAGCCTAGGAGACATGTGAGAGGCTGCAAAAAGCAAGAAGGAAGATAAACAATGCTTGAGTAGCAAAGTAAATAAGAAAAAGGCAGGTAAAAATACAGCAGCTCAGGAGGCAGAGAGGATAAAAGGCCCACAAAACGCAGAGAGCAAAAGAAGTCTGAGGTTATATAAAACTAGAGAAAACGAAAGAATTTCTATAAAATTAAGAGCACCAGAGGCTCCTCCTGAAGACTTTTAAACAAAGCTTTAATCAGCCAGTTAATCTATTCTTTTTTTAAACAGTTGTTAATTGATCTGTGGCTAATAAAGCTCGCTGTTTTCCCCGTTAAGGCCCAGGGGCAGATGATTTGGTTACTAACAGTGTAAAGACAGACAGAACTGACAGTGCACTAACATAAGGCAAAACACACTGGACATGATGACTTCAGTGAATACAAACTATTTCCAGGGGTCCATACAGACAGCAACAGCCTGAACAAACCAAGGGAGCTGTGCTCTGCTCCAGCCCTGACAGCTCTGCTCTCCCGCACCAGGGAACCACCTCGGCCTGACAAGCCTCATTTACTCTTTCCATTCATTTGTGCACACAATTACAAAGCAGTTTGAGGCAGCAGCCTCAGAGCTGAGCTGTTGCCAGTGTTTTCCACCCAGCTCCCCGAGCCTAAGCGAGCTGCAAAGTGCTTCCAAGCAGAAGAACGAGGCTGAAGCAAACAGGAACAGTTCCTGGATGCATCCCGAGGGACAGAGCCTGATATGCTGGTTTACTGCCAGAATTTTCCAGGTTGTAAACAGACCTTTGTTCCAGAAGTTTAGCCACATCTGACTAATCCTGCTGAAGACAGAGTGACCTGTCCCTGCCACGACAGGTGACGTGGCCTCAGCTGCATCCAACACACACGGCTCTGCTGTGGAGCTGTGAGGGCAGGACTGTGCTCACACACGGTTTCTGCCTGTTTCTGGAGCAGGGCTCGCAGCCACAGCCTGCAGCCTCTGCTGAAACAGCCCAGGGATCTTTGGATCCCGCTCCACGGTGCAATGGACACGTCCACAGCCACTGGAGCTTCTCCTTTGGCAACTGGAGAGCACTGAGCTAATGGAAAGGGGCTCTGACTGGAAATCTCATTTCTTGGTTACAATAAATTTTCTAAATTTAATTTTAGGTGAATTTGGAGAGGGTGGACACGCAGCTAATGTACATACTCTTGCATGTCCATTGTGCTGTATGTATCAGCCATACATTTGCATGCACATTACAAATGCTTAGATATTTATCAAACTGAAGAGGTCTTTCAATTAGAAGACCTGGTAATGGAAAGAGATTTCTCTCTGTTCAGTGACTGATGCCATTAGCCTCAAGGACTTTGAAAGTCACATGGTGGCCCAACAGCCCCCACCCAAACCTCAGCATGGCAGTGGCTGCTGCTGCTTCCCAGTTGCCCAGCCCTGGAGCAGCGTTCCACAAGGCTTCAGGGGGACTGGCAGCTGCCTGTTTGGAGCCCGTCCCTACCTCAAAGCAGAAGTCTCGTCCAAGGATGCTGTTGTGAAGTGGTTTGACAAAGACTGCTTCTTCTGCCGCGAAGTCCAGAGTCTCTATGGTGCTGGTTTGGTTCAGTAAAGACTCATGGGAGCGGGACTCCTTCAGCTTGGGCAGCTCTCGTGGTCTGCAGGACAAGGAGGAAAGGAAATGTCTTTTTTTCTCACCATTACCAAAAGCTGGCAAGATCCCAGACAAAGCTGCAGCTTGTCGGTGCTCATTCAGAACAACTTCTACAATTAGTCTGCAAACCTTATGAAAATAACATTAGGCCAGTAACCCCAGACTCCCAAGGGAATACCCAGCCTAGGAAGTCCATTCCCACTGACCTAGAAATTGTAGCTGCCAAGTTGTCAGTGAAAGAACAGCAGCAAAAAATTCAGAACTTAGCTGCTGAAATTTAAAAAAAGCCCATAGGTTGCTTAGGATATAATAATGAAAATGCTCATTACTAGCTAGATTAGTGGACTGATGTTGTGTATTAGCAGCAGAGAGCACATGGATCCCTAAATCTGCTACCAATGCAGAACGAGGATTACTCATTAGAGTGGATCACCCTTCACAATACACTTGATTTTTAACATACAAAGCCTTTACACTAAAGTCAAATACACAAGTTTCTTCCCACTTCACAATGCTCAAACCAGTCATTTTGCATTTGGTTTTTCAGCTGCTTCTTCCAGCCTGAATTTCCAATTTCTCTTTTAACTTCTCACGAACACATACTGCTTCTCCTTTCCAGCTGATTATCCTGTAAATCCCTGAGCTCCACAAGAGCCGAAATCTCCCAAATTCACAGCACCTTTTTATCAAGGCACTTTGCTCTTTGTCCCCACCAGTTCCTGAACGCTTCTCAAAGACATTTCCCTCCCTCCACTATGCCACAGCTTTTGGCAACCAGCAGTGACATTATCAAATGTGCTTTAACCCTTTCTGTACTCTCCCAATATGATTTAATGCAACATTTGTGCATAGTGGGGAGCTCTGCTGTCAAACAGCACTGCAAAATGTGCCCAACTTAGAGGTGGCATGGCTTCACCTCTGCTCCTTCTGCCTCCAAACTGACACCCACCCCAGAGGCTTCTGCAGCAATCATCTAACACTCGAGGCACAACTTGCATCTCAAGGCAAACATCATGTGCAGACACATCTTATTTCTACTGTGGCAGGAATCCTTCACACCTGACCAACAAGGAGGAGGAGCACAGAGTTGCAGCTTAGCAGGGAAGCAGCTGTTGCCCTGGCAGGTCAAGATTTTGGTAAGATATTGAAGTCCCTATGTTCAGTGAGCCCTGAAGGCAAGCCCATGAATGTGGGCTGCCCCCCCAGCAGGTGTGACAGGGCACAAGGAACAGAGGTGGAAGTAGACAGGCATCAGCTCCCCACACATCACCCAGAGAAAGACAGTGCTCCTGTGTTCGTCCTCACAGCACTTCCCCAATTTTATTCAATTCCCACTATCAAGGCTCCCAGTATCAAATGGAAAACGTTAAAAAATGTTATTTACAGAGGAAAGAAAAGCACAGCTACCTCTAACAGCTTCCCTAATTTTGAAAAATAACTACTTTTTGTGTACTTCCCTCACATATACAAAAAAGAAGGTCCTGACATTCTTTATCCTTAGCAAAATCAAATTCCTCCTACCTGTGAGCAATTCTATAGGGGAACTCAGAGGCAAAAAAAACTCCAAACATTTGGAAAAAGGCATCTTACCTAAGGCTGCTTAACAAAACCTTGGGTACCACAAAGGATACAGGCAATGCAACAAGCAGGGTTCACCCAGCTGCTCTTCTGTTTGGAATGGAACGCTGAAGGTCCTGGAGCAGATTCACACACGGTAAGATTTATTAAACAGTAAGGGAGAACTTTGTTCCCATTTAATGTACTGAGTGACCTCAGTGCAGGCAGCAAAACCCTTTGATGGGAGGAATATTGCAAAGACACCGATTTCAGATGCAAAGCAGCAGCCCCAGTAGGAGCGTTGGCTGTGCTGTGCTTTGTTCTAACAGGTTCCAGCAGCAGCCGAACCAAGGCAAACCCAAACCTCAGCCATGTGTAATTGAGCACTCGCTGCAGTTAAGGTAGGGCAAGTCTAAAATAAACACACCACAATACACCACTTTAATGTCATCTCTGCAAAAGCCTCTCTAATTTCTCCTCTCAAGAAAGCACTGCTGAGGTCACTTGGCTTCTGTCCCTGCCTCAACCTCTGAGCAATTCCCGTCCTTACAGGGTACTGAGAGCCTGCAGCCAGCTCCCGGTCAGCGGAGGGAAGGATGGGGTGAGCACAAAGAGGGGAAGAGGAAGGAAAGAGAAATAATTACCAAAGAAATGGGGGGGGGAGGGGGGGGAAGGGAAGATACTTTGCAAATTCCAGTTCAGCAGAGGCTGCGCTCGGAGCAAGGGAAGGCAAGCAGACCTACACGGAACAGCTGGACAGGGAACAGCTGGACAGCCACTCGAAGTGCATCCCCAGGCCACAGCAGTGCCACAGCCCTTCCCTCCAACCTTCCTGCTCTGGCCTACATCTCAGGCAACAAATCCTGCCCGGAGAGGAAGAAAGGCACAAACAAATCCAAGAGGAGTTCTTGCTCAAGCCTCAGGTCAGGGGTGTCGGAGGAACACCACGCCAGGCAGACAGGCTGGGGCCAGGAGAGCAGCCATGGTGAGGAGAGCTCCCTCCTCCTCAGCTGTGCTCCCACGGCCCCGCGGTGCCAGAGGCTCCTGCTCCTGCGTTGCCAAGGCACAGCATCCCCTAAGGACGCTGGGGGTGCTGGCAGAGGCAGAGGCAGCAGGCGAGGGGAGGCCGCTCCGCAGGCATGGCCAAGGTGACCTTTCCAGACAGAGGAGTTGCTCCTTGTCCTTTCCTACAAGTCTGATGAGATCCGGACATTAAAGGCAACATGAGAGAGCAAGGAATCTTCCAAGGAAGCCTCCAGACACCCTCTGGGAGCAGGGCAGGTACACACAGCAGCTGTACTCCGAGCCTGCACTCCCATCTCGCAAGCCACACCTCTAGGCAGCATCTCTTCTGCTCCATTGCTCTTCTAACCAGTGGGCTGGGAGCATTTGGGTTTGTTGCAGAGCAGCTGGAACACTGGTAGTTTTGTTGACTCAGGGTCCCGTGGCAGACAAATGTCTGTCTGTTCCAGCAATCCCTTGAAGTTACCATATTTAAAACAGCTCAATAAACTGATTAAGTGGCTTAGAATTGGCACTTTATCTTCCATAAACATCAGAGCAACGACCTAAAGCTGTTGTTAGATGCAACCACATGCATTTACAAACACAAGTACATGCATTTGTGAGCACCACAGTATAGATCCCATCTATTGATAGATCTGCAAAGCAAATCATTGACTTGTGGCTGTATCAGCAGCATCCCCATCAATACAGGTAATAATTATACAGAAATAATACTTCCCTGCTGCCTTAAAGCCTCATCTGATATGCTGAATCTGTAACGAGGAAAGAAAACTGCTTGCTGGTTTCCTTTTGGCATAGATGCCACTAATTCATGTCCCAGTGTCCAGCAAAGGGGCTGGATTAACAGGGTCCTTCCTGTATTAGGTAGGAAGCTACTGGTAAAATGAGTATTGCTCAGACTCTGTCAGGAGAGAGGTAATCCCAGGGAAGCAGATTACTGTAAACAGGAATATCACACATGCAAAAAGTGGGGGAAGGGTTGTTTGTGCAAATCTGTTTCTGTTAAACAGCTCCATTAACAGCACAAATCCTGTTTGAAATTACAACTAACCTCCCATGATCAACTTTTTATCCTGCTGCCTTTTCTATCTACGCCTGTTAACAACAGAGATTGCAAAGGAACTACATGGGAGTTCAGAGCAAACAGTTACCAAAGCACCAAATAGTTCTTACTCGTTCCCCATAATTTCTTTCCCATAGGAAAAACAGACCAAGGAGGAGCATGTCAGGGAACATTTCAAACTTCTCGCCTCTTTTCACATGTTTTGGAGTGCTGGTCTTCAGAGCTGCACCATTTCCTTCTAAATCAGAGCCCAGACAATGCCCTAAACCAGTGCCCTGGCAGCAGCATGCGACTGCCCCTGAAAAAGAGCTCTCCAACCACCCCATCCTGCTGGCCCAGCCCCAAGCTGACCCTCTCTCCTTGCACACCATAATTCAGTAATTTTCCATGACAGGAAGATCTCGGTTGTAAGCCGGGAGCTGCAAACCTCTGGCTTTCAGCGGCTGCCCATGGCACACAGCAGCCTATTAGCAAACTTCTGTTATATTCTACTGTCTATAAGGCACGTAGAATAAAGGGTTAAAATCCTAATTGCTCTGGTTATGAAGCTCTCCTGCTGATTTTGACCTATTTAAAAGCCAACCTACAAGGCACAAAAGACTTCCAATTACCGAGCTTACCAGGGAGAGCACTCTATTACTTGTAAAACAAGCCTGCGGACATCAATAATCCAGAAGATTTAAAAAAAAAAAAAAAANAAAAAAAAAAAAAAGAAGTTTAACAATGAACCTTCCTTTACCAAACTGGTGTGAAAGGAAAGAGCTCAGCCCAAGCACCCGGCTACAGCCAAGTCTCCAGCTGGCCTTACACGAAGCTGTTCGTCCGCACGCTTCAAATAATTCCAGCAATCCCCAAGTGCTGAGAGACACTCCCCGAGAGCAGAAAGTCGAATTCAATATTTAGCCACTCTGCAAAGTGGCAGGAGACAGCCTGGACTGTAATGCAGTGAACTTTCTGCTGCTACCCCAGCTCCCAGCCCCGAGGAACGGGACCCTACCGTCTCCAGCACCACCTGCAATTCACCCGCGCGCTGCCCCTGCCGCAGCACCAGGTTTCCCTGTCCAAATGCTCATTTTGTGGGAACCACACCCCGCTGCATTTTCCAACTGCCAATTATCTGAACATCCTATTACTTGGTCAACAATTCTACAAGTCTAACCAGTTTCATTATTAATTTTTTTTTTTAAATCAGAAACTTAGGGTAACTTATTTCTCTGCAAGTTACGCTCAGGTGCGATTAAACACTGGGGTTTTCTGAGGATGTTGTCCTAGTCTTGCACTGAGATTCTGGTCTTTTCTGGCAAGGCCCTACCCAAAGCCTCATTGTTTGAATCCCGGATTTGCAGAGCCCTTCCCCGCCGGCACGCTGTCCCTGCGGATCGCAGCTTGTCTAACAGACACCTCTCAGGGTGCAGCCAAGCAGGCTGCCCAATCTCACAGCGGGAGTTCTCCTCTCTCCTCTGTCACCTGGTCTCTGCTTTTAACGTTTCCAATTGGTTTGTTTCGATGGACCAGAAATACTTAATTGATTCAGTTTCATTTCCCTGCTAAACTCAAGGTGAATGCTACATGGAGGAGCCTGGGCTTCGCAGAGAAGCAGCAGCCTTTAGGAAATATGTATTTATAAAGGGGTCAGGTGAGCCTGCAGGTGGGAGAGGGCAGCCCAGCACTAAGGGGGAGGTTTGTGACGAACACCGGGGTCTTGTTCGGTTTTCAATGAAAAACCAAACAACTGCATGAGGATTGGAAAAAAAACTGGCTGAAAGAAATACATTCACCAAATCAGGAGTGAGGCGTCCCTCCAGAAACAAACCACTCCTCCCCTTTGCCCACACTCCAGTGTGCTGATAGCAACAGATAGGCTGAATGAGTGCGAGCTCGGAGTGAGTCAAGCCTTAATAACGCATTGTGTAACACAGATTTCTGCGCTGACAGCTCAATCAGGGCCAAAGTCCCCCACCCTTTTTGAAAACCGGCATTAAATGAGAACGAACCTGCAAAACACGGCCAGTGTTGCTTCTATTATTGACACGAGCTGTGCTATTTTCTCGGCGCAGAGAGGCGAGGAGGGAGGAGCGGGAACTCACCGAAAGTAGAAGAAGCCGTGGCCGGAGGAGTGGCACCGCTTGCCCACGAAGCCCAGGGCCATGGCTACCCGCGTGCCCGTGCCCATGCCCCGCCGGAGCCCATCCCGAGCCCAGCGCCGCGGGTCCCGCTAGCGCTGCCTCATAATGCCAGAAAATGACTTCTAGCGAAGCAGGAGGATTCCCACGTGGCACTAAATCCCAACAGGGCAAAGCCCTCCCAGCTGTCTGCAGAGCTTTGCTGCAGGCACCGAGACCATATGCAGCCAGCCGCAATCATCTTCGCTCCCTCTCCGTAAACAAAACTGCTGGGTCCCCTTGGAAATGCTCTCAAATTCCTGGCCACAAGCTGCAAGTATTAATTTGGTCTCTCCTTTCAAACAACATTTTCCTTAAGTTTTTTCTCATGCTTTTTACCATGTTTTATGTATTACGGACGCTGAGAAAACATTAAAGATGAAGGTGTGCATGGAAAAGCTCGAAGGATGCAGGAGGAAGCAGGCTGGAAAAGCTGTGAAAGATGCCAAGGTGACACGGTGCCAGGTCGCCTCATGCTGAGAGCTGTTGGCAACCTGCTGAGACGCTGCACTGGCCACGCACTGAAGAGCCTCGCTCCCACCTGCCGTGGCTCACTCACGGGCACAGTCTGAGTCCTCCCACGGCAGCCTCGTAAGGACAACATCCGTGTGTTCAAGTACAAAAACCCCGCAAACAACCTGAGCCTGGGTAACAGGAGGGGTGTGAAGTACAGCCTGAGAGGTTGTGGATTTCTGCAGGACACCTGGATGCTGATCCGTGTTTCTAGAGGGGCACCGCAAGTCTCTTCTCTCCCCATCCACTAACACAGCCACACTAAAATAAAGTTAAAAACCAGAAAAGGTATTTTCTGCTGGAACAGAAAATCTGATTACAGAAAAATCTGCAGCTCATCTCCACCACTGCTCCCTACAGCACTCCTGACTCCTTTCTGTTTTAAATCAACTCTGAACAGACAGCACCCCTCCTCTGTCACCGTTCAGCACGGCACACAGTGTTACAGCGTCCCAAACCTTGCTGTGCACCAGGACAACTCATCTTCCTTACTCCAGAATTTCAAAGGTATTTCTCTATAAACATCTCCACTTTCTCAACAAGTCCCAAACACCCCAAAAGCATGAACAGGCAGTATGACAGCAGCCTCTATTTCCTTTAAATCCTTGCAGGGTTTTAATTTATAAAGCTGTATAATACTTTCTTTGAAGGCAGGACCCTTGTGTTTGTCAGAGCAAGAAAAGGGAGATGCTATCAGCCGACCTGGCCCTGAAAACCTGTGTTACACCATGACATCACCTAGAATCATCTGCTTGAAATGGGAAAGGGCTGACTCACCAGGGCAGGACAGCAAAGTTCTTACTGCTACAGATCAAGGCTCATACAGAATGTGGGGAGAACAGGAGGTGAGAGAGTGGCAATTCCTTCTCATGAAGTTACAGTCAGCTCCATGTTCAATAATGCCACCATCTGATCAAGTACCTGGATTTTATGTTTTTATGCTTTCAGGCCATCAGAGAAAATTCACATTTCATCTGAGTCTACTTGAAAATTTGTGCCCACACTGGCAGGGAGTAGAAGGGGGTCTGCTTTTAAAGAGAAGGCAGCTTTGCTGTGTGTAACATCACGTCTTAAACCAAAGATGTAGGAATTAATTATAGCTACATTTATTAGCTTTCCCAGAACAACAGTGCTTCCCTGACACTACATAAGCAAGTATCCAGCATGAGCACCAAGCTCAGGAAAGACACCCAGATTATTTATGGCAAAGGGATTTTCGCATTACCAAAATTCAAGCAAAGCTGGTTTCAAACCACGGTAAAAATAACAGGTACATGATGACATGGTGACATTATTTAACATGCTTATGCTCACCGAGCTGCTTTTATAGCCACGTTGCAACACCCTGAAAATAGAGATTTATAGGAAAACTTGCATGAAAGCAGACTGGGTGGACTACAGGAGCAAGGCCATCTAGATGGTTAGTCACATCTGGTAAGCAGCAGGCTTTTCTGTAACTCCTGATGTTAACAGACCTCCAACATCCACAGCCTTGCTATCTCTGTGATTTTATGGTCTGCCTTTCAGATGGAGAAGGCAGCCCCACTGATTGAAGCAGCACAGCATGACAGATACAACTAATGAATTCAGCTCAGCTAAGGGAGAAGGGAAAACGCACGGAACAATGTCAAATCACAGAAGCCTGCCGTGGCCTCGAGTACAGGCCCTTATTCCTCACTCTGTCTAGTTCTCCTGCTGGGCTACCGTGGAATGTAACACAGAATATGTTTAATAAAAACAATCAAGAGACTTTGCAAATAGTTAGGAAACACTGTGTGTAAGAGCCTTCGCCTGCCTCATATACAATCCATTGCCAGCCTGGATCTCCAGCCAGCTAGACAAGCACAGATACGCCAAATGGAGCACTAAATGCTGAGAAATCACTGAGTTTCCCAGTTTTCTGAAATGCAGATCATCTGTTCCCTGTGGTAACCCTGCAAGAACTAAAACACCAACACTGCAAGGGTCCTTGGTGTGCCTGAATCGCGCTGCGCATCTCCGGGCTGTGCCCGCCCTGCTGGCACCAACACAGCTGCTCAGCCCAGCCCAGCCCCGGCCTGCAGGCGAGCACTGCACGCAGCAAGGCCAGATCCTCCCCAGCTGATCGATCCCACGCTTCTGCATCATGGAACTGGAACTCTGCAGCTCACTCGAACCAGCTGCAGAAAAAGGTATTGGAGTCCACCTGCTGAACCTGAGCCTTCCGACAGCTGGGAAGGGCAGCACCTTCCCACCCCGTACCAGCAGTGATCTGCACACGAACTCCTCACGTGCCAGGGGCAGCCCCACAACCCCTGCTCCTGCCAGCTGCACAGGAAATCCCCTCCTGGCTCTCCTTCCGCGAGGGCACTGCGTGCTGTGTGCCAGGGGGTGCCAGTGCCGCTGGGTGCCAGTGCTGCTGGGTGCCAGTGCCCCTGGGTGCCAGTGACTCTGGGTGCCAGTGCCGCTGGGTGCCAGTGACTCTGGGTGCCAGTGCTGCTGGGTGCCAGTGACGCTGGGTGCCAGTGCCCCTGGGTGCCAGTGCCCCTGGGTGCCAGTGCCCCTGGGTGCCAGTGCTGCTGGGTGCCAGTGCTGCTGGGTGCCAGTGCCCCTGGGTGCCAGTGCTGCTGGGTGCCAGTGCTGCTGGGTGCCAGTGCCCCTGGGTGCCAGCGCCCCTGGGTGCCGGTGCCCCTGGATGCCAGTGGCCCTGGGCACCAGTGCCACGGCCATGCCTTACCTGTCCTCGGAGCTGTTGGGGGAGGGCAGGCGGAAGCTGATATTCCTGTCCAGTTTGGACTGACTCTTTGTCCTTTTGATGGATCCTTTCAGGCGCTTGCTGAAGAAGCCCTGGAATGAGAAGCAGCAGAGGTGAAGGAGGGAAGCTGATGCCAGCAGTGATCACTCAGTGCCCTGTCCCTGACTCCAAGCACAGGGTGATCCCGCTGACACCGGCTGGGCCGGGCCGGGATTCCTCTGGGCAGGAAGAAAGGCAGGGCTGGATTGTCAGGCACAGATACAGGAGGTGAGAGCTTCCCACTGCAGTGATCAGCACCACTCATGTTACGGGGGCACTTCAAGGGATTCCAGCTATTGTACCAGAGACCCAAACCCCACAGTTAGCATTTAATAAGGAGCAATCTTCAATATCAGTAATTGTTCTTACTTCCCTTCTACATGCCAGGTTTTTATTTCTCGGTGAGCTTAAGAGTACAGATGTCTTATATCATGAGCTTCTATTGAGCCCACAACTGCAGCCAGGTTTTCCTTTTTAATTCAGATATAGCACATTAAATCTTAAAATAATTTGTAATTTCAATAATCTTGCTAGCCAGAATAGACAATTTCAAAGCATTTCACACGCCAGTGGCTTCAGATATCAGTTACAGTATTGGTAAGAAGCAAAGCTCAATTCGAAAATCTACTGAGGAGCTAAAAATAAAATAAATCTTCAAAGAATCTGTCTTCAAACTACAATTGTTCACCCAACAGTCGCAGCCCTGCTAAAGCCACGTTAGTTGGAGGGGGCCTCTGGGATCATCTCCTGCTCCATGGGGGTGTGCTGCCAGCACTAGGTCAGCCTAATTCTGACTTGGTCTAGCCAAGTATTGAAAACCTCTGGAGACAGAGGGAACAAAGGAAGGAGAATCTGCTTTCTGCATCTGAAGGCAGTGCTACATTCAAGACTGCCCTTCAGTTTCTGAGGCTTGCCAGCCAGCAGGCTCCTCAGGGGTGAAAGCTGCTACATTCTCCTGATAAAGAGGAAAAGAAAAGGCCTGATATCTAAACAGTGCAGAAAAAAACCCCCACAAAAAACAAACCCCACAAACGTGTACCATGTGCTGGGAGCAAAGGTACTGTCAAAAGGCAAGAAGCGATTTCAGCTGTGTGTGCCCGTGATGCTGCACTTTTCTTGGTCCTGCTATGGAAAAAGTGCCTTTGAAAAAACCCTGTAATCAATAGATGCTCCTGAGCTTCTCTTGGGGCCATTGCTGGAGTTCAAGTAGAGGATGTACAGCACTTTCAAAGCCACTTTCATGTATTCTGACCTCCCAGTGCAGAAGGTAACAAACGCAGCCACAGGGATTCAGGTCTGGTGGACCCCAGCTTCAGTCCCGTACCTCTCAGTCTGCTCAGACTGCAAACATGAAGCAACATGGCTTTTTCCCCTTAAGGGCAAATAAGACAAAGCTGACCCAATTCAGCAGGGGTCCAGAAATATTTATATTGAATAATTACAAATCCCAGTCAGAGAAGGACCGTGAATATTCATTTTTGTGTGCATGTACAATTTTCAATTGGCACAGCTTTAACACGGAAAATGGACTTGGTTTAATTGAACATAATCTATACCCCAGGGGAAGAAATGTTCTATCTGGGGCTGAATAAGGCTATCCAGAGTTGACTATACAAAATAAAAAAAAAAGGGTAAGAACATATTTAAAGACATAAAGGGTGTGCTTACTGGTCATCCTCAGAAGACTTGAAAACATTTGCAATATTTGCTCTGTGCTGGCAGCTCACACAGGGCCAGTGCTTGCAGATGGACAACCTGGGAGCAGCATGAAAAGTTCACACGTGCCAGAACTGAGCAGAGTTTTTCGACTTCCATTTGCCAAAGGAAATGCTTTTAAACACCGAATGCAGATTTAAAAACAGAAGCAGTGATGAAAAATAAACTTCCATCTGCAGGAATACCACCTAACTGAAAGTTTTATTTCCTTTTGCTCCTATAGACAAATGCTTTTCTTATTGTCTAGGTATTTCTCCTAAACACTTATTTCAACACAAAACAGACCCTTGTTCGGTTCTTATACCTAAATGTGATGGAGTGTCTGAGTTTAAGAATCATCATGGAGCTTCTTTAAACACAGTGGGGGTTTTACTGCTTAAACAAACACCCTCAGACAAAAAGATGTAAATTATTACCCAAACTGCCTGAATTGATGAGACGAGGTTCTTAACCAAAAAAGTACAAAATATTTGGTAAGGTAAACTAGGTAGGATGAAATTTGAAAAGAGACAGATTTGAGGTTCTTGTAACGAGACAGAGTTGGAACAAGCTGCCCTACAGGTTTAGGGGAACAGGGTGGAAAAGAGAAATGGGGACAGAGTGATGGTGCACAACCACACGTGCCATCAGGAATGGGTCAGGGCAGGTTTGTCATCTCATCCAAAACGCATCAAACACTGGCCTAAGAAAACCCAATGATACAACATCTAAAAATAATTCAATCCCACTGAGAATTCTGTTCATCTCATTTGGAACTTAAGCTACTCGACTCTCCTGCTCTGCCAAGTGGCAGTCTCCACAGGAGAAGGGCTAATTCAGCAGGCTGTTGGAACACCCCCTCATAGCTGCACGGGGACAGCACAGAAACTCACACCCCCCAGTATTTCCACCCAGGGGTGGTGGTCGTTGAGGGCAGTTTTGGCTTTAGGAAACGCTCACTTTGTGCCAAAGGTGCCAGCTGGCAGTTTGTCCTTAACCTGAGCAGAGCAGCACAGGAACTGTCTGACAAATTCAAAGGCAGCCCAAGTAGGAGCTACTCAGCTCCTGGAGTGCTGCTCCCCCTGGACACGATGATTCTTCACTCCGGGGAGAGCAGCCCATGCATAATAAATAATGATTGTCCTGGCTGCTTTGAAAGGGAGAGGTTAATTCAGCCACGAACAAACGAATCCGTGTGTAACCATAACACAAATCAGCCATCGATAAAATGCAGTGGTATCAGTGGAGGTTTCAAAGCACTACGAGTAGGGGAAAATGGGCAACAGGAAAGGTCCATCCTACACACAGTGCTGTTTCCTACATCAGTTCTTTCTGGGGACAAACACACTGCATCTGAGCCTTGCAACGCCTCTTGAACATCTGTAATTCTTGATGAGGAGCACCAATGCATTATTGAAAGCACCAGGTGGGTAACTTGATTTACAGAGCGATGAGACTCGTCCCCTCCGAGGGGAAGGACTGGATGGGTACAAAGATAACCCTCAAGTGACTGTGGATGACAGCAGAACTGCCTCCCCGCTGCTGTGTGTGGTGAGGACATGAAGTGTTTTATTCCTTAGGCTGTTCACAAGCAGCTATCAAGGAAAAAACCAGTGTCACAGCCAAGTGAAAACACTGTCCTGTGCCAGTAACATTGTAAAGCTATGGGAGGCAAAGAAGCAGGGGAAGATGGCCAGGCTGTAAAACGGAAGGAGCAAACCAGTAGGATATTCCAGGAACGAGCAGCAAAATGGTGAAGTTTACTGTTTCTTGCAGAACAACAGCAAAAGAACAATTTAACCAGCAAGGAGGTGAAGTTTGCTTATGAGCCCAGTAACACTCAGCATTAAAGTATTAGCAGTGGCTCCCTTTGAAAAGACTCTCAGCCACTCACACAGTAGAAAAGCAGATGAAAACAACCCTAGGTAGACCTTGGAGGTAATATACACAACAAGACAGGGACTTACAACAGCCACGTTCCACCATCTACTCGCCCAAAAACCTGGCACTACGTCACTGAAGAGGTGGTTTGTGCACAGGCACAAAGCAATAAAAATCTGAATGTACAAACAGAGGATAAAGCCCAATGAAAGCAGAGTGGTGTTATGTAAATCTGCTGTAGCTTTCACACTAATGCATCACTCTTCCGATTTTCTCATCTCAGCAAGAAAACTAGACCAAAACAGAACTCCAGAAGCATAAACTGATTAAAGGCAGACAAGAGGGGGATTTACAAATGATATGTTTTAAAGACCAACTCTTTATTTTAGGAACAAAGGCAAGAAGGGATTATAGATGTATAAAACAAATAGAATGGAAATTACCTAAGCTCCTCATGCCCCCTGTTACATAAGAAACCCAAAGGGCAATTTAACATGAGAGGCAGCACGTTTCACTGATTGTCAGGAGACCTCTCCTAATGCTATCTATAAATGAGCCCATCCAATTCAGCACCACAAGATATTATACAGACAAATTTTTTCAGCAAGATTAAAAAAGGATTATGTGTTTATATAAGGAAGAATAACATATGTAGCTGCATTAGTCAGGTTTAAAAATAACAAGAGTGAGCAATAATCATGCTTCAGGACACAAGCTGATCAACAGCAAGGATCAGGAAAGATATTTTTCCCCTGATGGGACAGCACTGCAGATTTGGCCAGATAACAACTTCAACTTTCCAAGGAAAAACGGTCTACAGCCACAGGAGGGATGCAGAATAGGAGGAACAAGTTCAGGAACAGTAATAAGAAACCCACGGAACCAAGGGTAGGTTGATGATACACCTGTTAGTAAAATGCATTGTAAGATTGCGTGCACTCCACACGGTGTGTAGCCAAAAGTCCGGCAGGAATCGGATTTCCAAGTCACTGGGAATTATACTGAAAAATTCATGAACAAGCAAGAGCTACCTGATAGCCAGGAGGGCCACATCAGCTTTTCAGATCCCAGTTCAGCAAGGTGTTTAGCACGGTCACAACTGGGAGCAGCACCTGGCTGCCCTTGTGGGAGCTGCCCACAGCAGGAACAGCAGATGGAAAGAGCATCCTTAAAAGCCCCTACCCAGGAATTAAGGGAAGAGCATCCTTAAAAGCCCCTATCCAGGAATTAAGGAATAAAGGTAAAAAGTCCGTCTGGAGAACAACGAAACAACGGTGATAAAAAATTAACATGATAAGAAGCAGGTCAGCTGAGCCTGTCAGGAAGGGCAGGCAATGATTTCCTGACCCTGGCTCTTTGCCTGGCAGGCAGCCACCAAGCAGCCCAACACTTCACAACACCTTTTGATGACACAGCACACATGCTAATTACAAAAATTATTAAAAATGTGCTTTGTTAAAGCTCGTAACAGAAACCTGAGGAATGGCTGCAGGAATACCTAAGAAGAGTAATTACTACAAGTGATAAGATATCAAGGTACAAGAAAGGGTGCAGTGGGATGTGGTGGGGATAGTGGCCTGACTGCCTCTGCTTAACATCCTTGCTAATCATCCGGAAGAGAAGTTAAACAGCACATTAATTACACTGAGCTACATTAAATTAGGAGGTGAAGCGAGGGCCAGGGAGGACAGAGAAATAACACAAAGGGTTAGGAGCAATTAGAAACTGGTAACACACATTCCTGTGAACTTTAGTACCAGAACTTGGAGAATCAGTTGAAGGGAATTAAAAACACAAGAGCAAGAAAAGTGATGAAAGGGCCAGAAGGACTCATTTGCAGAGGATGCATTAATTAAACTTTGCATAACTTGACTAAGTCATGATTTGGAGGTGAAGAATAAAATGAGTCGGTGCATATTTAAATACTACTGAGCCAAGGACAACTGGAATGTGAGCAGTGTTTAAAGCTGTGTATGTTCACAGCTCCCCTACATTACCTAAGGAACAGAGGGAATTGGGTGAAGTCAGGTTTACACCAAACACGAGAATCATGTTGCTGCTGTTGGGGCCCACCAGCCAGTGCCAGAGCCTGGGCATCCCCAGAATCTGACTCCACACTGAAGTTCGATGCCAGGAACAAACGTGCTGTGCCTGCAGGGCACTGTGAAGGTTACAGAGCCTATGAACAGCACTACCCAGAATAAAGATACGGACGGAAGCGTGGTGAGCATCCTGGAGATGGTCACTCAGCCGTTCCTGCTTTCTGACACAGAGCTCACAGCTGGGACAGCCAGCACACCTAAGCCACCACAGCACAGGCAAGGGACACAAACTAGAGCAGATTCAAACAAACGTGTCACAGGAAGAAAAGAGTAGAAAGTGGAAGGAAAAATGTAAATCTCTTCTTGAGGGGAGCGGTTTGAGCACAGCCAGATTTTCATGGAGGTGGTGCCTCACTCTGATGCAAATCAACAGCTCCATCTCTGCACTGGTGCCGATGCAGAATTAAAAAGATGTATTTGTATGCCACGGGGTCACACGGGCAGCACAGCCCAGACTCGTCCTACCCTGGCAGCACAGCGGGAGCAGAGCAGTGCTCTGGAGAAGCAACAATCTTGCTGACTGCATAAAAGATGAGGCTGGGCAGCCACGAGATCTCATCAAGCTTTGACCTTCACTCAGGCTGGCTGCATTGTCTTCTGTTCCATTTAGCAGTACTCTTAAAGAGCAAAGAGGCAGACAGCACTTCTGTAGATCCAATTATACCAGAATTGGCCAGAAACAAACCAAGGAAGGCAATCTGCAAATATCCTACATGAGGGTTCCTATAAAAATCACTTTATTTACTTCAAAGACTGTGCTCTGCCTTTCCTGTCTCATTCGCACTTGTTTCTTTGCCTCTTTCTCATCTTTCTTTCCCCATTAGCCAGCAGACACGGATGAATCCTGTTATTTATAATAACAACTGTGAGCCAGAACCCGAGAGCGCGGTGAGAGTCTGAAGGGTGGCTTAGAGCCTCCTCTCCGTCCTGCTGCTGCAGGAGGCCTGGGGATGTGAACGGTGCCACACCTACCCCGGCCCCTCAGCTCCAAGGGCAGAGCCAGGAGGGAATGTGCCAGGCTGCAGCAGTGCCACCGGGGCTGCACCGGGCCCCAGCAGGGAACGGGATGCACGGAGGCCGAGGCGCTGCCAGGACATGGTGTGTGTGGGAAGGGAAAAGCTGGTTCCTCGCCCACCTATGCGTCACAGTGCCTACTTGGAGCCAGCTCCCTCTGCCTCCCTACTTGCTCAGGCAGATAATAATCCATTATTAAAAATACGACTTTTCCTATAGATGTATCAATAAACAGCACGCACCTGTCTATATGTGAGAAGACACATTTCTTCATCTCCGTTTTCCTGCCTTTTGTGCCCTTCCCTTCTCTCTCAATATTTCTCCCTGACACACTGGGAATCCTCAAACACCAATGTACACAGCTGACCCCAGATGGAGACTAACGTTTTAAGTGCAGACAAGAAAATTTGGGGCAATGGGGAAGAAAAAGAAAGGACAAGCACCAAGAGCTCTTCTCTCTGTATGCACACTTCTCTCTGCATGGGCTGTGCAGTGTCAGCATTAGCAGAATGCTCCCCTTGGAGCATATCTCCCCTTGGTGGGAGATAACCAGAACAGATCATGGAATCACAGAATGGTTTGGGTTGGGAGGGACCTGAAAGATCATCTCGTTCCAGCCCCCTGCCATGGGCAGGGACACCTTCCACTCTCCCAGGTTGCTCCAAGCCCCGTCCCACCCAGCCTTGAACACTCCCAGGGATGGGGCACCCACAGCTTTTCTGGGCAGCTGTGCCAGGGCCTCACCTCCCTCACAAACACACAGTGCACGCTGGTCCGTGTAGTGGTCCATCCTAGGAGAGTATAACTACTGAAGTCCTGCTTTTCACACACTAGTAAATTTAAACATACATCTTTTCCTCCAGTGCCCATGCAGGAGGTAGAAAGGCAAATTTCCTGAACTTTACACATCAGCCCTTAAAAATAAACCCTTCACTGACCACTGCCACTGAAAAGACTACTTAAAAAACGTATTGTCAAGGAAATGTTTGCTTAAAGGCAATTATGCTGTGATGAATCAAAATTCCAGATGCTAAAGCAATGCCAATTAGCAGTATTAAAAAACCAGATGCCTTGTTCTGAGTGAGTACCACTGCCTGTGCTTGAAAGGAAAAAACCTGCACAGAACATGCTGGAAGCCACTGTCCTATTGAGAAGACAGCTTTTAAATAGCTGTTCTGAGAGACAAACTTAAAAAGCTGTAAAAGCAACTTATTATGAAAGTCTCAGCATAATTTTCCATCAGGATGGAAGAAGGTTAAGCTGTCCCCTGCCTTAAGCTGCTTTCTGTGAGAAATCCAAGCAGTGAGCAGACGAGGTATGGCACAGAGTCAGGGCCAGGGAAGAATAACTGAGACAGCACTATGCTGCAGCTGCCTGTAGCCCTGCAACTGCACTGTGGGTGACAAAGTCTGATAAAACAAAAGGGCAAGTTCCCTTCTATCCTTTAGAGTCTCCTTAATATGTAGAATAAATCCCTGTCAAATAGAGACAACCTCACAGACACAAACTTGAAGCCATTACAGGCACCTTTTGCATCCTTCACTTGAAGCTCTTCTCAGATCAGTGGTCCAAGACTGAGACTTTCACGAGGCACCCAAGTCACCTTTCCTCCTTCTGAGAGCTGGGAAATTCTTATTATCAGTCAAAGGCAGGAACATGATTCCTCCCCATCTTCTCAGCCACCTATTAGATGTGTGCCAACCTCCTGAGTTACCAGTGTGTTTGCTTTCAGCAGTTTTGGCTTGAGCTCATCTGTATTGTTAAGCAAGCTGACTTCTAACTGCAGCTTGCTCTTTTAAACAGATCACAAGCTGCCATGTTCTAAACCAGGGTGATCTCAGCCCCCACTTAGGAGTAACAGGGTATAAGTGGGTTACTCAGAACAAAACCTCCAAAGCCAGAAGCCTTGTCCCCATGAGGAGGACAGGTGCATTATGCTCCTGGGTGCACAGGTGGCCAGGCAGACAAAGCAGCAGAACCCAGCTCCACGTGGCACAAATAGCTTCTAGCTCTCTGCTGGTTTATGCCCAAGAAAAGCAGCCAGGTAGTGCTTCCTGAGCCTGTTTGCCAGAGTCTTAAAAGGCCAACACACCACCAGGGGAAATGAGAAACATTCTGCAAGGTTCTTGTTTTGAAAGGGAGCAGGAGCCAAGAAATGTTAGAGGACTATTAGAGAAGAATTAGAGAAACATTAAAAGATTACTTAAAAGACAGGATCATCATTAAAAGGAATGGCATGAAAATGAGGAAAAAAGGAGGCATATAAAACAAACAGTACAGACAGTCATCAAACACTTCTGATACTCAGCTTGCAGCTGTTGGACAAAGGCTACTGGAATGCACGTACACATCTAAAGGCTTGGGCTATTACTTATAGATGAAGGCAAAGAAAACAGAGAATTTCTTATAAATGAAGACATGGGTAAGACTTTTGAAGGCTCTCAGAGTTCAGAAATCTTCCTGGAACTCTGTGGATCATGGGCTCAGTACCAAAATCTCAGCACTTGACATAACAGAATATTGTTGTATCAACTTCACCTACAACTAGACCAAGGCCCTTTTCTCCCAAGTCCCATCCAGAAAACAGATCTCTGAAGTGACAGAGGACCGTTCATAGAACACAGAACAGCTGAGGTGGGAAAGCACCTCTGGAGATTGCCTAGTCCCTTCCAATCTGGACTGTTCTGTGACTCTGAAAAGGGACCAAGTAAGGATATCCAGTGTATTCACTGCTTCCTTGGTCCCCTTCTCCATTCCAACACACCACGAGTTCTCAGGTTGCTTTAAACACCACGTATTCGATACACTCTGACCAACCTTAATCCTTGAATAATTTAAATAACTCCCATTAAATCTTTTGGCTGTTTTTATGTTTTATTTTTAAAACGACACAATGCAAGATTTATTTTGAAGTAGGCACATTACTTGCCAAAAGTAAAGAAGGGCATGAAAACATTCACAATATTCAAGTCAGATATTTTAGAACATGAACAAATATTGTTAAAAATTACTGAGCACCTCATTTTAACTTGAAGCATTTGTCCTCAGTCTAATAATAGAGATGCCTTTGTGTTCCTGGATACACTGACCAAAGACTGACCCAAGCACAATCCAGGCTGTAGCTGAACAACTCTCACACAGACTCACAGCCAACCAAACTCAGGACAAAACCCAAAGAGCTAAAGAGACTGCAGAAATTTCATCAGCTTCTGAATAAACCACAAAACCATTTGAATTTTCCATGTATTTCATTGGCAAGAGGGAAAAATAACATGCTATCACCGACCCAAAGGAACTTGTTTCCCTGTCAAGATTGAATATGGAATGCAATCCCTGGAGGGGACTTCAAAAGTATTTATATAGGTCGCTGCCCACATTAACACTGATGTTTCTCCATCTGCAACTTTAGATCAAGGCAACGAAAAGGAGCAAGTTGGGGATCTACCAGGAATCTTGTTGATAATATGTGACACTTGATAGCAAAACCTCTCGGTCAACTGGAAATATGAACCAAATATTCCTTTCCCCCCAGGCTCCCCCCGGCTGGCTGTACACTGAGGTACTTGAATCTCCTCCTCCCATCCAACGAGACAAATGCCCCTTGCAGGAAAGGCACACTTACTGGCACTCTGAAAGGAGAGGTGTTCGGAACATCCATGGAGTTGGTTTTCTCAGAGGTGCCGGTCCCCGAGATGCTCCGTCTGCGAGGAGATCTCTCTGCTGGGACCTCTGAGGAAGAGAAGAAGAAGGTGGTGAATGGGTGCCCGGGGGTGGGGAATAGTCAGGTTTTGTGCTCTGTAGGACAGAAGCCTCAGGAAAGTTTTGAGTGCATTACTAGACTGCTGAATTAACCCACCTATTTACCTGTATCTTATTCACTTATTGACCTAAACCAGCATTTTCACCAGCAGATTCAAGGTTGGGAATCTGACTTGACCGTGGGAGATTAAAATAAGAAGTGCTGGTAAAGATCAACGCCCGGACATACTCAATACTCTGTTACTGTTTGAGAGATGGTATTCAGAGAACCTAAATCTATTTCTTTAAATTTAATTTTTTTACGTAAGCAGTGCAGTAATTAACAGATAACTACAGTCAAGAGCCAGGGAGGCTCAGTTTTAGTCCCAGCTGAATGCAATTCGGCAAAGGTCAAAGTTCGGTCGTGTATGATCACACTACTTGCTCAAAGCATGCAACCAGCAGAAGACTTCTAAGTGCCTGGGTAATATGACATATATATCTCTGCAGATAAAAAAAAAAATAGGTCAACTTCTCCTCATTCTGGCAGTATGACCTTACTAAGACACGACTTTGGCATCTTAAATCCATGCAGACTGATCTGATGAGCACAAATACTCATAAAAGCTGTACTGATGTCTTTGACTGGTACAAATACTGGAATAACAGCATAACGAAGTACAGACAGCATTAAAAATCTCTCCACAAACACACATCCACGCATTTTTATATAGAGCTAGATATGCATATGTATGCATACAGATACCTTTATCACAAGTGCTGCCCATCTCCAGCTCAATTGCCAGACTTTAAGGAATCCAGCTTCACAAAGCACCCCCCAACACGGGGAGGGAAAAAATCACTTCCTAGCACAAAGTCCATTGTTATCTTCCGAATCTTAAAGAAAAGGAGCAAGCCGTGACTCCGGGCAGTGACATTCTGACTCCTGCCGTTTTCCTTGCAAGAGCCAGATGCAGCTGAAACTTCCAGCGCTGGCCGCCCGGCCCTGGGGATCCGCGCCTTCAGCGGAGGGAGCGCCGGGCGCCCCGGTCCGCCCTCCCTCGCCCGGGCTGGCGGCAGCGAGCGAGCGCAGCAGCAGCGCACAGGGCTGCAGCTCCTCAATCAATCGCTCCGGCTGCACATCCTCATTAGTTACTTTCAGGCTATTAACAGACGCCCAACTGCCGGCTTCCCTCCGCTACCGAAATTCTCCCCGCATATCCTGATTCGCAGCGGCGAAAACCAGGGTTTATGGGCAGAGACGGGCAGCTGGTGCCACGGGAGCGGCGTTTTCCTCCCAACAGCCGAAGGAAAAAAAGGAGAGGAGCCTTCTTCAGGGATAACATTACTTGTGATGCCTTTGCATAGCGGATTTTGATTTCAGCAGGGTTACAATGCGTCTCTCCCATGGATGCTTGGAGACCGACAAAATGGAGCATAGCGGAGGAGAGGCGAAGCAATCTGGACCCTGCAGTCTCAGTGTCTCACTCGGTAGATATTTATCTTTTCTAAAAAAGCGAACTGCCGACACGGAGCCCCTCAGCCTGCTGGGGGAAAGGACTGCCGAGAGGGAGAGCAGCCTGGTGAGGCGGGCAGCCAGAGGCCGGCGCACGGCGTGAGCCCGGAGCACGGGCAGGGCACAGCCGGAGCCGCGAGGGCGATGCCCGAGCCCTGCTGGCACCCAGCGAGCACATCCCGGCCCGCCGGAGCCGCGGCCCTGCCGGGAGAGCCCTCCTCCTCCGGAGCGCACGGCCACGTTCTCCTACAGCATCACCTGCCCCAGAGGCCGAGGGTAAGTCCCCACCGGGGCACCCCGAGAGAACAAAGCACTTGGGGCAGGGCCAGGCCCAGCCCGAGGTTTCCGAGTCAGTCCCAGCACCTCGGGAGCCTCTGCGCTGCCGCCGGTTTTACCTGACCGTGCACTTCGGTACCACCAGCTGCCTGCCTGGCCTGGAGGAGGGGAAACTTCATTTTCTGCAGCACCTCCAAGTACTGCTGTGCCCAGAGAGCTGCGTTGGGTGGGCTTTAAAGAACTGCCCCTGCCATTCCCGTGTCCATGTAACGAAGGCAAAGGGGAGTGATCTATTCCGCGGGAACAGGGCTGGAGTGAGCACCTCTTAGGTTACACTGAATAGCAACGAGTAACGTAATAGGTTTGGCTTCCCCCGCTCCTCACGCGCAGGAAATCACATCAAAGCCGCCCCGCTAATTTAAAACAGGCTGTTAACTTTGCTGAGTCATAAATGAAACCGCGAGCCCAAATCCCCCACTATAGCCCACCAGACGTTCTGCAGGAGGGGCAGTTTGGCAAAGAGCTTAACTTTAAACTGAATGGAGTCGAAAAGCCACCACAAGGAATGTGCCTGGCTCCCCTTGCCTCCCCTCTCCCCCCCAAACATCTACCCAGCAGCAATCCAAGTTTTCTGCAAATAAAATGTTGACACTTCACTGGTAAAATGAGTTTCTTCTTTTCTCACACCATCACAGAAGTGTACCAAATGGGGAAGGGAAAATGAAATATTCACTAGGTGCCTGCAGTGAACTAAAAATAAAAACTACCTTCCCCTCCCTTCTCCTTCTAAAGAACAAGAGCAAGCAGACACGCTCAGTCCCTAGGAAAAGGAAGACCCAGATATAGCAAAATTGTCGGGATATGTTAAGTGGAAATCAAAAACTGAAGCAACTTGCTATGACGCCTGTAGAACAGTATTTTTGCTGAGTCTTGTGAAAGAAATCTATACTGTCACCACCAGGCAAGGAATTAGACTCTTCCCTCCCCTGCTCCACTAGTGATGCTTGAGGCTACTCTTGCATAATCTTCACCTGCTGTAAAAATCAATGCACCTCTGATCACCTCAGTATTAAATTACAACTGCTTTCTGCATTGCTCCCTCCCAGGGACCAAGCCTACAGATAAATCACATTGTTTATCCATCAAAACAACCTGAAACCCTTTTCAGCCCTTCTGCTTCTGGGAAGAAAAGTAAAAAAAGGCAAAAGGGAAGAAAAAACCACCTGACAGATCTTCCCCCTTTCGACCTTCAACAAATAATTGCAGAACCTTACAATGGTTTGAGATGGAACAGGCCTTAAAGATCATCCAGGCAGGGACACCTTCCACTCTACCGTCAAACAAATGAGTTGTAAACATCCCAATGGGTCACTTTTATCACCTGATATCTTGGTGACACGCAGTATTTATCCAAACAAGTATTTACCCACTTCGTAGCAACAGTCAGTTCCAAGTTAGCCGAGCCAATTACTGCAGCAGCAGATGCCTCTGAGGAGGGAACTGCCCAAGGACACAACGCAGGCAGGTCTCCTCTCCCATCCTGTTGTGCCACTCTCCACCCTCAGCAACACCAGAGCTCGTTGTGCAGGCCAGGAGGCAGGTCTGTGTGAGCCAGGTGCCACTTACTACTCGGAGTAGCGGTGAGGGTTGCCGTCCTTTGAAGGGAACAACTGCCACACTGGTGTAGCCTCGGTGACCTCTGGCCACCACAGGCCTCCGGGGCCTGACCTAAATTTCCTGTTGCTGGGTGCTGTGGCCACTTGAAAGCCTTGCTGTGGTGGAAATTCGTGTTCTCACTGTGAAGAGCTGTTTCCCCAGGTGGGAGAAGCAGACACTAAACAAACCTGCCAGCTCTGCGGGACAGCCACGCCAGGCAGGAACTGTTTGCAGGTATAGGAGAAAGAACAAGAGGAGGAAGGAGTGTCTGAAGAGCATTTTTCAGGTGGGTATTACCTAGTGAAATGGGAAGCCTCACATAAAAGTAAATAAAAATGCTAATGCTTTATCTTGCAGTAAGCATTCTCTCTCATTTTGCTCACTTGGGGAGAATTCAGACTGGGGCCCAATTCACAGACTGTCATAAAAATTTCATTAAATGCCTGTACAAGAAGCCTAAGGTAAAAGCAAACTCAAACCCCCCTAATCTGTTTTAAGTCCTGAAGTCCAGGTTTGTGTTCTGATTAAAATACATTATGCAAATCCTGCAAGGTACAACTTAAAGGAAAAAAATGGAAATTTGCAGAGATAGCTTTTCCACATTTATCAAGGCAACCAGACAGGGGAAAAAAATCACAGGAAGATACATCAGAGCGAATGCAACCAAGTTTCAGGACACTGAAATGCACAAAAGCTGCCAAGCCTGGAAAGGCAAATACAAAGGGAACCCTGCAAAGCTCACCGGCTGTAGAACTCCAGCATCAAACAAGTGCTACATACAAACTATGATCAAAAACTCTCCCAGTCCATTAGCAGGGGTTTGAAAAGGAGAGACTGAGCTTTACTCGGGATTGAGTCGAGCAGACAAGTCTTGGAGGATGATCCAGGTAACTATAAAAGACTTTTAATTTACAGACAGGCAATTCTGTTGCTGTTAGGCACTTGCATTGCGCTGGCATATAAAAAAGGTGTAATTGAATTAGTGCCCAGTATAGAAGGTGCATAGCAAGCAACCTAAATGACACACTAAGTCACTTAAAAGATACTTAAGTCATTGATTCCTAAACGACTTCACAGCCTGAAAGACAAGACCTAACATGGGAAGCAGATGAATACCAGAGGAGGCTGGAAAAAAGAACACAGATATCACAGGAGAGAATAATTTGGGGGTTTCAAGTATAAACTCCCACTATTTATTTTCCCTGAAAGTTTGGAGGAAACTGTACCTGGCATTGAGTGAGCACAACATCAGCTGTTCTTAGACTGATGCATTCGCTTCGAAGCAGAGGTACAAATCCTCCAGCTCTGCAAACCAAGTCAGAAATGAAGCAGATGCACGTCCCTAAACTGCTCAGCATATCCTCTGCCTGATGTGCGTGGCTGGGCAAAATTTGGGGTAGTTGCTCCTTTCTGACCTCCTCATGCAGCAGCCTCTAAAACCTCCCTTAATGGCTGGCTCCACACGCAGCCAAACAAATTGCCGGGACAACTGTGCCACCACAAAAGCAGAGACAAGGAGCTACTGCCCATGACCTGGAGATGCTGATGTCCTCGTTAGTTCCTAATGATCTTGGACCGCCCCTGCTAATTCAAATTACCTTGTGTTTGCTGCAGAGATTGCACACAGACAATTAACGCCGATCAGCTGACGCATGGTAACTTCTTCCTGCAGCCTAATTTGTTTAGAGGCTTATGACTTAAACACACATTAGTATGATATCAATATTTATTGTCCTCGTTATTAAACAACAGCCTTGAGCCACAGCTTTCCAAACCAATCTTTTTACTGTCTGTAAAAGGCCTGTGAATAGAGGCATTCTCTAAAAAACAATCCTTTGGGATAACCTCACTGGCTCTTGGACGCAGGAAAGCTCAACAGCTCCTGCCTGCTCCTCTGCATGGCCCAGAAGGCTGCTCCGAGCCTCAGCACTTCGTGCTCCCTCTGGCAGGATTTTGTCCCTGAGCAGGAAGAATTATTGCTATGGACACAGGAAAAGACCCAATGTACTGCAGACATCCGAGAGGTATCAGTGAACCCTAAACACGGTCCCAGAGTTAAGACACCACTTGGGAATTTTTATTCTTAAATGCATCTGCACTTTTCTCTTAAGAAGAAAAACTTTGAGCAGTCTCCCCTGATTGCTACCACCACACAGTTCGGAAGTCAGGCAAGCTGACAGAAGTGGGATGAAGTGGGCTGAACCCGGTGATCAGCTCGTCAAACGGCACAGAGAAGAAAACCAGAGCAGTACATTGTTTAGTCCAGCCCAGTTCAAGTGCCGCAGGGCACATGCCCATTTACAAGGTAACCTTTGCCCAGTGTGTTTGTAAGTGTTTCAAACAGGCTGTAACCAATTAATTAACACTGAACACCACTTAAAAGCTTTTAAAAAGAAATAAGGTCAGGTAACTGAAAGACTGAAGAAATTAAGGACCGAAGTAGTAAAGGCTTCCCAGTAAAGTGTTAAAACCCCCAAAATACAGTTCGTACCCTACCGTACCAAGGAACGAGAGAAGGCTTTTCTCATCTTCCGTGCTGCTATCCAGCCATGCGGCCACATGCCCAGGAGAAAGAAGACTTATTCTCCAGCCAGAAAACTTTTCCATACAGAACACAGTAAGTGAACGAAGCAGGGCAGGAAGGATGGGGAGGAGCTGATGGTCTTGGGATTCCAGTACTCCAGCTATTGTCTACACTGACAAGCATGAGAGCGTGATCCTGCCCTGCTCTCTCAACCCTACATCTGACACAGCAGGCATGGGTGGGAGCAGTAACTGGGAGCTGTACTTGTCCCTTTGTGTCAGGTTCTAGTCCGAGCAGGAACAGAAAGAAGGCAAAAAAGGGAAGCAGGGGAAACTGAGGTCTCAAAATCCAGAAGAGGCAGCAGGTTGAGACAGAACCAACTTAAGTAAAAAGTGGAAATACATCAGTGCTGAAGAAGCCCAAATAAGTCAGCACAATAGCTCATCAGCTAAGTGCAGGGTAGCCCTACATTCCTCACAGTGTTGGCTTTGTTTGAAGGCTCAGGTATTGTGCTTTACGCCAAAGGAAAAACCAGCAAGCTCAGAGGCAATTTAAATCCCCTCCCCACTACTGACGAGCCCGCATTCCCCTGTTTACAAGCCCCTTCCTGCTCCAGCTATTATCCCAGCATCCCAGCCTTCCTTGCAATGGGTTCGTTCGTGCAATGGCAGGTTGATCAACCCGCGAAGAGGAAGCTCCCACCCCTCCCTCTCCCCTCCTCCTGCATGGCGGCGGCATTGATCGGCAATAATGGAATCTGCTGCCGGCTGCCAGCAGCTGC